>CM067320.1:37951090-38089410 GCA_034231615.1 Meghimatium bilineatum | reverse complement strand
GTTACTCTGTGTTTAAATAAAAGTATGTTTCTATGTCTGTTCTTTTCTACACACACACACACACATATATATTATATATATATATATATATATATATATATATATTTGTGCGAATATTAACATTTTGTTTATATAATAATTTTCGTGTGCTTATTACGGCAATATTCTGTCTATATAACTATAAATATAAATGCGTGTTCAGTGAATATTATGTTTATGTGACAGTAAGTGTAGGTATGTGTAGTCAACATTCTGTTTATATGACAGAAAGTGTGGATATGCGTTAAACCAATTATTATGATTATATGACTGTAAGTTTAGGTGTGTGTTTTGAATTGTTAAGTTTATATGACAGTAAGTGTAAATTTCTTTTAATTATGTTTATATGACAGTAATTATAGATTATTGTTGTATGCCCTTTCAACTTTTTTACAATATTGTTTTTCAAAGTCTGTCTAACATCAAAGGAGATTCTAAGATTAAATAGAGTAATCATTCACCAGTTTGGAGGTGGGCGGGAGGGGGGATGCATTACATCGAGTACATCGTGTATCTGGCAACCCTTTACTTCCGTTTACGGGGAGTTTTGTCATTTTATTGATAGGGAAATAATATGGGGAATGTTGTTTTATATTAGTTTATTGACATATCCCATTATGTATTACATATCTTCCACAATGTATTTGTTTAATTCAAAGATTTTCCACCCAATCATATTTCTAATAACGTCTTTGTAACCCGCCTGTATCTGTATCTAGATACCTCTAAATGCATCCGTCATTTCATTTGTCTGCCTCTATGCCCACCTGAAAATCTTACATGTATCAAGTGTACGTAGTTTGTCCCAAAAGCATTGTTGCCGCTTGTGAACACCTTTCGAGTTTTTCTAAAATATTCACGCGTCAACACTATTCTCCGGTATTTGTGGCATCAAATAAAGGTATTTAACAAAACACCAGTCCGATACTGCATTTATTTCTACGCAGGGCTGCCAAATCACCTATTTTTTCCTAGCTAAAATTAAAATAAATAAAATATTGGCAAATAATTTTCTCGTTTGTGCTAAACTTAGTTGAAAAAGAATATGAACAGAATATTATGCAATATTTCACGTTCCTCGTAAATCAGTATATGATTTCCTACAGCTTTTAAAAAAAAAAATCTTCCAGTTTTTGGGGTTTCGTGTTTTACCCAATTGTTATCGGTTAGTTGTTTGTAAGATCGTTTAGTAGACCACCTGTGTATTGCCGTGCCTGACAGGGGAACAAATAATAGCAACACTATTTACCTTACATGCATGTCGTAAGAGGAGATTAAGAAATGTATAGGGTAGAGTAGGCTGTCTCATCCAATATAGGGTCAAAGTGACCCAAAGCCATGCTGAAGTTGGATGTGTCAGGCTAAAAGGCGCCGATATCGCAGAAATGATGTAAACCATGATACAACGCATTCCGTTATATGGTCTACATTTTGCTAATCTGGGGGAGTTTGAGAACGAATACAGAAGAAGAAGAGGAAGTTTAGTGAACAGGTATTTTCTGCACTGACGGCGGTATACTCTAACGTGTCCCATGGGAATTCCATCTTTTCCGGCAGGTGACGAAATGGTATGTATGGTGATATTTGACAACTAATGATGTATGGAGAACTTCAGGCAGGTTCCCAAACCGGAGGACAGAAGAAACGTTTGAAGAAACAATCTTAAGACACCACTGACTTACTCCAATATAAACACAAATTCTTCTTCATGCCAGATCAGACTGACGTCGCAAAATCAAGAGTGCTGCAGCATCTGCAGAGAACTCAGGAATGATGCCACTTAATAAAAACATACTATAAGCGAAGCAACAGCTGCTCAATTCCCACAGTCTCCTCTCAACCATGCTAAGAGTGCAGTAGAAAATTACAGGCGAGCATACGACTCATTAGTCACCGCCGGAAACATCGCAGACGTCATTATCTTTATCATCACCACATTTGAGATGTATGGTCATTGTCGACTTCGACGGACGAGCAACGTGCTGATAGTTCTAGAAACTCGCTAATTATATATCTCTTTCATCTAACACATCAGTTGTTCCATCTCTATTATCTTTCCGAGCCATTCAATATCCCTTAAACATCTTCATAACTGTCTCATAACTCCTACCCCATGTTGTAAGATCAGTGCTTGCAAGATCGGCTAGCTCTCGTGAAAGAATGATCAAGTTGGCAACCTTGTTTGTACATAACATGTTTACACGCACCGATTCGTAACAGTTATTGTTGTCATTATAAAAAGAAAAAAACGGCGATGCGACGTGTACACAAATTCTCACCAGGAAATTTAGCCGAGAATTTCAAAAAGTGTAACCAATACTGTTTGTTGTTTTATTTTTGGCCCAAATATTGATGCGATCTGGCTAATATTTGACGCATATGATATTAGCTGCGCTGCCAGGTCTGTGAAAGAGAATTTGTGGTGGAAAATATTGCATTGATACTCTTTATAGTTGTCTGTGTCTAGTTCACTACATGAAGATGAGCTGAGACTGCTACACTAGCACATCTGAAAAATTAAACGCAGCCGACAAGATGCTGACTACAACACCCTTGTAATGCTGTTAGTCGTAATTATATATACATATATATATATATATATATATATATATATATATATATATATATATATATATATATATATATATATATTATATATATATATATATATGTATATACACACACACACACATCACACATTTTCTTATTAGCTGTAAGCAAGCAAGTAGCTCTTGACACATGATGATGATGAAATAATCCTTTTAGCTGTGATTAAGTAGCTCTTTACAGCCCATAGCCTTTCTGACAAAAGCAGAGGTTCTTCTCAATTTTATAACTGAGGCGACACCTGAAATTATTTAACGTCTCAAAGGCACGGATGAGTAAAGATGGTTTATGGATGCATGTTTAGCTCCAGAAGGGAGACATTCTAGTGTGACAGTATTTCAGGATTACCATGTCTTGCCAGAGGTACAGCATACATATCTCAGCCAAGTATTTTTTCATTCTTGTCAGATTTTTTCGACCCAATCACAGTGATGGCATATCTAACATTCCTCGTCACATAGGAGTCTGTCACAAAAGGAAAAAATAACAATGTTCGCTGGTTTCGATCTCTTCGTCACCCATGGCAATTATTTGATAGAAGGTAAAAGTAAGAAATTGAAATAAGATGTGACAATGATGATTTATTTGCACAGGTTGTCAGCTCACTCCCCAACTTCCCTTACTCAACTCCTACAACATTCTTTGAAAGTAGACAGTGTCCATATTCTTTGAACCCTAAGCTAGAAATTCAGGCTCCAGTTGTCATAGGTTGGCGACCCATCTCTAGACCATTCGATGAGTTATCCCAGATTGCAGCCACTTCATATATTCCATCTAATGAAATCCACATATTAGAGCTAGATGACGCCTGGGCTCAGAGGAACAGAAATTGCATCTATGGGAATCAGACGTATTCCACCGTCAATGTAACTCTGTCGACGTTTGGCTACGATTGTTTCTTGAATATCTTTCTAAATTCCTAATTTTATCATCATCCGTTTGATGCAAACCATTGTATGATATAGTTGCAGCAGTATCAAACTTGTGTTGTTACATCTCTCTTGGGTATGAAAAAAGAAATCATATCCGGCATAGAATTCCCCGCAAATATATCACCTTTTTATAGACATCGACTGATCAATCTATAAACTGTCTAACCACATATGACAAGAGTAGTAGATCTACGGAATTGCTCGCATGTGTGAAGTCGCAATGACATTACATCGATTCATGTCTCAAGCATACAGTCTGTTCATTGGCAATCATTGGCATAATAACAAATGATAATGCAAAATCAGTTAACTAGGTTACTACAAAAGTATAACTTTAAATAAAAATAGATTCTAAAAAGTATATAAACAACATGCAATAAAACAAAACAGGACAATTTTCACGTATCGATCCAAACGGGACATTTTTCAAGAAACTAATAACGTATATAATAAATAAAAGCACACAAAATTGACAACTGAGTTGACTAGGAAATATTTCCCTTACGAAGAAATATTACCGAGTACCGGTTGCGACACGCATGTCTAGTAAAAGAGAAAATACGTCCTTTCAATATGTGGGCATATATTTGCGCACTATTGAAGAGTAAGGGCGGGGTGGGGGGTTAAATGGAAAAAGTAAGAAATAGGTTACAAGGGGGCTACCAATAGGAGTAGAGACTATAAAAATGTACAAGAAGGATCAGCATTTGACAGCGTATGGAATAGATATGCAGCCAAATATATATAACAGGATAATTACTTGCATGTATAATATAACGAATGAGATTTTAAAACGAGTGAACATTTTAAGTAATGACCGTAATAGACGTCCCAACTATTGATTAACAGATTATATATTTCTTATATATGTTCTTTTAGTCCTAAATACGGTGCATAGGGCAGAAACCAGAGCTCTTAAGTTCGAGCGCTGTGATACTCTGCGAAGAATCTGTCATGGGCTCCATCGTTTTCTTTTGCCATCTGGTACCCATTGTAATGCTTGTAGTGAAAGTATGTTTTCTTGTTGAATGTTACAATTTTAAAACATTGTCGATAGATTACCTGTAAAATTTTTATTTTTTTATTTTTTGTACTTTTAAAATTCATTTTGAAATGATAGTAATTTCTCTACCATAATAACTGTTAACAAAACATAAAACTACATTTACGGCACATTAAATACTAAATAGATTATACTTTATGAAAAAATTTCGCCTGATGTTTCCAATTTTGGTAATAAGATAATCTATCATTACCACGGGATATCAAATGTTGCAAACTATAAAGGCGCCAAAAAACCGTATCTGTGCTGTTTTCGAGGAGCCTATAGCTAATACCAACAGCGCAGAGCTGCGAATTACTTCCCTTATATATATCATCACCATATGATACATTCTTTCTAGAAAGTAGTCTTCCTTATGGATACTCTGAACAATCCGCGATCCTGGAAGTTGGAAGACCTGTTGCAGTTAAAGACATATTTAATTCATTCATTCATTGATACCATGCCTCCCGGCGTAGGCGATCATGTCTCTCCACGGTCTTCTGTTTGTTATACATTTAAATACAGTTTGTGATGATTCTGCATCATGCCAGACTTTCAAGTAATCCAACATTTTCTCACGTTGTCTTCCTCTGTTCTTGTTACCCTCGATCTTTCCTGTTGCTACGATGTTCTCCATCCCACCACTTCCAAACTGTGATTGTCAACTTCTAATAAAGTTAATAAGTTTTGTATTTGAGTTGACCATTTGTAGAATTATAGCATTACTCTTTTTAGCTGTCTATGATATTTTCAACATTCTTCTATAACACCACATCTTATGTACACCTACAGATTTTAACAATCTGATATATCAATGCACAATCGTCGTCTTGGCCGCCCTCTTACCCTGTTGCAGTTAACACTGTTTTCAGATATTAATTTTTCCATTTTCTTTATATGACCAAAAGAACTCAGATTTATTGTTATGATGTTGTTAAATAGTCAGCCGTCTTCGACGTTTAATGATCACTTCTTAATTTGTCTATTCATGCAGCATCTCATTTCGAAAGAAGCGATTCTCTTTGCTACTGTTTTTTTTTAATGTCCATGCTTCACAACCGTATATTGCCAATGGAAATACGCATGTTCTAATCATATATAGTTTGAGAGTGCTGCTGGTACTTTTACAAATATACGAGGGGGAGTCAATAAGTAAGTCACAAATTGATGTTGGATGGCAGGAAAATGCAGTAGGTGGTTTCTAAAGCTGTTTATAGTTGATATCATCATAGAACTTTATGTTTATGTTCGCTAGATGGCGCTAGCTGTACCTTGCGCATGCGCAGCACAAAAAACAAA
The DNA here is from genome assembly GCA_034231615.1 of Meghimatium bilineatum. Taxonomy (NCBI): domain Eukaryota; kingdom Metazoa; phylum Mollusca; class Gastropoda; order Stylommatophora; family Philomycidae; genus Meghimatium; species Meghimatium bilineatum. The sequence goes on along the minus strand of CM067320.1, from coordinate 38,083,488 downwards.
ATGGCTACTGTACTTACAGAGTGTACAATCAATGAACAACGTGCTGTTGTGCGTTTTTTATGGGCAAAAGGACTGCCTGCAAAAGACATTCATAAAGAAATGCTTCCTGTTTATGCTGACAATTGTTTGTCCCATAAAGCGGTGCACAGCTGGGTAAAAAAAATTTCTCAAGGACGCTCTAAAATTGTTGACGAAATCAAATCTGGTCGTGCTGTTGAAATTGCAACAGACGCATCTGTGCAGCGGGTTGAGGAGATGATTCGAGGTGACAGACGAGTAACGATAGACACTGTAGCAGCTGCAATAGGGTGCTCACATGGTTCAGCATACAGCATCATGCATGACCGATTGAAATTTAAGAAAGTGTGTTCAAGGTGGGTGCCCAGACAATTGACGGACGAACACAAAATGAACCGATTAGGCTTGTCATTGGAGCATCTCTGTCAATACGCAAATGAAGGAGAAGACATGATGAACAGGATTATTACTGGGGACGAATCATGGGTGCATCACTACCAGCCTGAATCAAAGCGTGCTTCAATGCAATGGAAACATCCTTCTTCGCCTTGTGTCCAAAAATTCAAGGTTACACCATCAGCAGGGAAGGTTATGCTGACAGTGTTCTGGGATTGTCAAGGAGTGCTTTTAACCAATTTCAAAAAGAAAGGTGACAATGTGAATTCTGAATCATACTGTGAAGTTCTATCAGTGCTTCGGGATGCAATTCGAAGAAAACGTCCAGGGCTGCTGACTAGAGGAGTGCTACTCCTTCATGACAATGCTAGACCACATACGGCTCGATTAACTCAGGAGAAAATAAAAAAACTTGGTTGGAAAATTCTGGAACATCCTCCTTACAGCCCCGATTTAGCCCCTAGTGATTTTCACTTTTTTGGTCCACTAAAAACCCACCTTGGCGGGAAGCATTTCGCGACTGACGCAGAAGTTGAATGTGAAGTGAAAATGTGGCTTAAAAAGCAGAGCACGCAGTTCTACGCAGCAGGTTTGGGAGGACGCATAAAACGATGGGATAAATGCATCAATGTTGGTGGAAATTATGTTGAGAAGTAAAGGGATAATGTATGTGTAAAAATAAACAGTTTTCAGGTTTTTATCGTCTTCAGTTTTTTTCTAAAGAGCCATTTGTGACTTACTTATTGACTCCCCCTCGTATTTTATTTGGGCCAATTTCAGTGTCCCCATTACATTTCTTAGTTTGATTTCTACAGCGCAGTCTATTTTATTGCTAAATTGCTAAATAGCTACAGCTATTTATGTTTGTGCCCAAATACTCCAAATTTGTTACGTCAGATAGTTCGAAATTGTCAATTATTATTTTTGGTTACACATTCACTTTATTCGTTGTCATAATTTTTGTTTTCCTCATATTTAATTAAAAACATGTTTTGGCGTCACTGTATTTTTGTTTGTTGATAGTAACATTTGCTTTAGATCATCTTCGTTTGTTGTTGAGAGAACTATGTCATCAGCATATTTGATTTCTGGGACATGTTGACAGCCGATCGTAAGAGATTTGAAGTCAGCAAAAGTCATGTTGACTCTTATTTTTCTCATTATGTTTTCAGCGTTGATGTTGAACAGGTACGGTGATAGTGCGGATCCTTGACTAACTATATATATATATATATATATATATATATATATATATATATATATATATATATATATATATATATATATATATATATATATATATATATATTCAGACATATATATGATATTATTAAATGCCCAGTGTGTCAGATTCAATTTCCCCAGCAGACAGCTGCGCATCGTGACCATTTTTAGTGTAATGTCAATCTACTAAACATTAATATTAGCTATAAATATGTACATACATTCAAACATCAAAGACTGGCTTGAATACGTCTTGAATATGACAAACGTTTTCTTTTTTAAATGCGGTATTCGAGTCATAATTGGTAGTGACAGTAACACAGTAGGGACAGTGGCGTATGCTAAGCATAAGCAAGGCAAGCATTGCATGCCTTCAAGAGTTGCGAAAATGATAAATCAGTCAGTGATCTATCCCCCATCCAAACTTAGCCCTTGCAGCATTGCTCAAAAATATATTTTATAATATTTTTCTCACAAATCTGAATTTTTCCGAAAATTAGTGCTGGCAACACATATGAAAGTTTTAGTGGCCACAGTAAAGCAATTTTGTTTTTGCTTTCGTTAAAATAGTCCCTTTACATATAAGCGCAGTGATATACTGTGTGTTTTTTTATAACCTTGTCTCCAGAATAAGCTTGCGATGAAAAAAAAATTAATACATTTTATGATTCAATCACTATTATAACAATTTAGCACTGGCACATAATAAATTGATTGATGAACATTTATTTACTGGTGTGAAACAGTGCAATTTCTATGTTCTAGTACTTTTATTTGAATGTTAAACTAATGATAACAATGCAAGCAATTATAATCTTGATTGCATACACACACACTTGTTTAGTAAGCCATTTCCGGTAACTTTTGGTACACGTCACGTGATCTTACTCAACACACACGCACATTTACACAGCGATGTGGTTTCAATTTCAATTTGTTATTATGGCTGATTCTATTAATGATGTTGTTGTAGATTTATTTGAGCGACCGTTTCAATCGCGAACATTTAATGAAAAATTGGACTTGGTAAAAATGGGCAGACCGATTCCTGCGTTAAGCAGTTTGAAACGAGAAGGAACAAAATGTGTCCGTTCATTTAACAATGATTTATATAAGAAAGTCGTTTGGCTTTTTGGTTCGGAATCATTATGTAAGTTATTTTAATATTGACAATTCCTGCATCGTCGTCTTCAGTGGAACGTTCGTTTTCTGCATTAAAACGCATTAAAAATGTCATAAGGAACTCGCAGGGGCAATGTCGTCTTTCTGCTCTATCAATGATGTCAATTGAAAAAGACCTTCTTGTAGAGATGAAAGGCAATGATGACTTTTATAACAAAGTAACAGAGGACTTTAGCAGAAAGAGCCGCAGAATAGAACTGAACTTCAAATAACTGGGTGAGTAGAAAATTATCATTTTTTAAAAGTTGCATGCTCTCTTTCAGACCCCAGGATACGCCACTGAGTAGGGATGATGTGGTCATCATAATGTCGTTACCGTTTTTTTCATTTTACGATTAATTTCTTGATGAAGTGTTTACTTGTGAATCGTGTTTTATGGAAAAGATGCCCTCTCAACGTTGAACAATAAATCACAGTACTAGGAAGTCAGTGTACAAATATCTGGACTGGCACAGACTTACTGTTGAAAGCTTCACACACACACACACACACACACACACACACACACACACACACACACACACACACACACACACACACACACGTAGATACGTACGCACACACACACATGTCTGAATAACTCACAGACTAAATCTCCATGAGCAATGATCGTCTCATACGTCTATGTTCCTCTATTGCGGAATGTGGTTCATAGAGTAGAAACCAGCATTCTACAATTTAATCGACGACGTGATACTGCTCTGTGTTGCTCTTGCATGTTGTTCAGTCCCATAGTCACTTCCTCTTTGATGATTGTTCTACGAAGAGTTTCTCCAAGTCATATCTGTTTCCTTTCGATCTTGTTGCTGGCTTTATGCTTGTATTGACATAATGATTCATTCTAAGTACATGTCCAATATAACTCTACTTTTGTGGGGCTTTTTTACAATATTGTCAAAACACATTTTTATTCGGTGATATTTATTTACTTGTGTTGTTTAAATTCTTCTAAGTCAATATTTCAAAGTTTTCTAGGACATCAATATCAATCAATAAAACCCATAACCCTTCAGGGTCGTAGGGGTACCACATTGGAAGCTTCAGCACACAGAGTCCTCCAGCGAATTCTATCCTCAGCGATGCGGATGAGTATGGAAATATCTAGCCCTGTCCATTCCTTGATGTTGTCCATCCATGTCTTTATTTGTCCTCCTCTGCTTCTTCCACCCTCGACAGTTCCCTGCAGTATTGTTTTTGACAAGGAATCGTGCCTGCATACATGTCCGAACCATGCTAGTTTTCGTCGTTTCACTATTGAAAGCAATGGCTCTTGGACACATGCACACATCTCTACTTTATTTCTTACGTACACATTAGTCTTATGTTCCCTATAGGAAATTCGTAGAATTCTTCTGTAGCATTTATACTCGAAAGCCTGTAATCTTCTCTCCATGTCCGCAGTGAGTGTCCAACTCTCACAACCATACAACACAACGGAAAGCACCAGCGACCTATACAGTTTGATTTTCACTCCAACACTAATGTTGCTTTTCCAAATCACAGTTAGCCTTGACAAGGACGCTAAAGCCATCTCCATCTAGGACATACTCGTATTTTCAAATGAATTCAATTTTTCCAGTGCATATGTTATTTTCCCGATTTCACACCCATATGTTAACACATATATGTATTAGGTGTATTGTGTACACTGTTTGAAATATATTATTTATGTCTTAAGTTCCATTTAGTTTACTATATAAATACCATACAAATAGATCTGTATATACTTAGTTTGGTTTAGTTTGTAAATTCGTCATTATATTTCACTTTCTTGACTTGATCTCATATAATAACACATGGAATGATACAGGTCAGTTACGTTTTATAATTGCGGCCTACTTGTTGTTTATTCAATCAATTTTTTTAAGATTAAAATATATGCCAGACAATAAATGAAGTTACTAGCTTCAAAACAACCTAAGTATGTGACCTCACTCATAGTCACATGGTCGTACCAAAGTACGCGCGGCAGCTGGAGAATATAACGACAGCCCTATGTGTAAGTGAAATTAACAAACATTTGTACAATGCTGTACGATGATGTATGCAGCAGTATAAGTCTAATTAACATATTAACATACATTTCAACTTGTTTCTGAAGGAATAATGAACTGGCGTTAGTTTTGTGTATTCAATTATCAAGATATATATATTATTGTTTGCATTGCCATCGTTGTGAGGTAGCGAGCAGTAGTACATAAAAGCAACTGTTCTGGAACTAGCAGAATATAACACCTGCTACTACCAATACAACTACTACTATTGCTACTACTATTACAATAACTACTACTATTATTGGTGCTATCAATGCAATAACTATTATTGCTACTAATATTAAAACTACTATTGCTAATACTATTACAACAACAACTATTGCAACTACTAGTACAACAACTACTACTATTATTACTGCTACCAATATAATAACTACTATTGCTACTAGCAATACAACTACTACTATTGCTACTACCAATACAATAACTACTGTTGCTACTACTATTACAAGAACATCTACTATTATTGCTGCTATCAATACAACTACTACTATTGCTACCGCTGTTGCAACAACTACTATTGCCACTACTATTACAACAACTACTTTTATTGCTCCGATCAACTACTACTATAGATACCACCCCTACAACATTTAGTATGTACCATTACTACTATGCTGCTAACTAATACAACAAATACTATTACTGCCACTAGTAATATAACAAGTACTATTATTGTTGCTACCAATTACAACATGTACTATTATTTATACTCCCAATAGAGAAACTACTAATACTGATAATAATACTCGCTCGTTTGCTACTAGGGCCCGACATGAAACAATGAATAATAACACTGCTGTCAGCACCCGACACAGAATAGTAACACTGCTGTCAGCGTCCGACAAAGAATAATAACAATGCTGTCAGAACCCGACAAAGAATAGTAACAAAGCTACCGCCCATGCATATCGTAGGAGACTACTAGTGAGGTTGGATTTAGGGTTGATTACCCCCCTCCCCCTTTCCCCACAAAGGACAGGCAAAACACTCAACAAATTATTAAATCACAGTTAGTAGGCTTGAATATATACAGAGAAAATACAAAGATTATGAGAACAAATACAGCGGATGGAAATCCGATTACATATACGTGGCAGAATGATATATACATCCGTTTCCGAAATATTGACAGAGAAGGAGGAACAGAGAAGGTTGTCAAGATAAGAATACAGAAAGCAAGAAGAAACTTTGTTGAAACAGGAAATACAGTAAAACATCGAATAGCGAGCATATTCGCTCTCGTAATCCGAAACCTTGTATATCGATGCTAATTTCGCCATAAGACATCATATAAACTCGATGATTCGTTCCCCATCCAAGAAAATATAGATAGAAATGCTTCTATAAAAATGATTAATGAAAATGACATGATGTGAATAACTTCTATCACATCCAGGAACACTGAAATAGTTCTTTGGTGGAAAGTTGTTTGAAGATAGAAATAACCAGCTGATCTATAATAGAATAGTATGTATTTCTAGGAAATTGACCGTAATATCTCGTATACGTTCAGTAATTCGTTCTCCAGGTTGAAGGAAACATTCTTTTTACATCTTCCAGAACACGTGACCGTTAGTTTAATACTCTTGTTACTCCGTTTGCTGCATACATCCCGCCTATTTCATCTTTCTTCTTCAATATTGTACACACCGTCGACGTATACGTGCTATAAAATCAAAATGTCGGCCATAACATACTTCTTGCATGCCTCTAAATGATTTAGTCTTTCACTGTAATCATCATCTTACTGTCTATTTTTCCCATCATTACCTTCATGTGGAATATTGCTGCAGTAAAGTTACTAAAGAACAGTCACTAACCCGAAACACATAATTTAAAATACTTAGCGCACGCACACATGGTCACAAAACAACAGTACAGTATAGGCCGACAGGGATGTTCACTATGCGAGTCATACCCACAATCAAGCAGAAAAAGAGAAATATAAGAACCAGTGGCTATGTAGTGATCATTTGAAGTTCGGCAGTCGAAATCCTCGCTATGTTAAATATCGCTAGTTTATTGTATTAGAATGTGTACACAAATGTAGCTTGTCTTATGAAATTCTTTCAAACAGTTATTTGCAATTCAAGTTTTCACTCTATATGTAACTCAAAGAACTCAAATCAACTATAACAATGATTGAAAGATTATTGATTATGCACCGACGTTACTGCATTCCGGGCAAACCCATACGTACCCAGTCTCCTAAAGTAAATATCGAAGTGTACGCATACTAATGGTTCCTGTGATTCGCTGGTTGAATACATTCTTCATTCGGCTTCCCATATGTCCAGTACTATCGTACAACACTAAATAAAATAATGCCAGTCCTATTCTAAATGCGTCATCTATAGTAGTGTCCACTTTAAACAGGCACTCGCCCACTATTATTAAATTTCTCCCTTATCTATACTTAATTTACATACTATAAGTACAATTCACGCAAGCCTATCTAGGCTTTATGCCAACCTTCTAGGTGTCACATGGATTTACTGACAGCTATTACTTCTATTACTACAACCAGCATAATGAATACTATTGCTATTCTATTGCTATTTCTATTACTGTATGCACAGCAGAGTATGTGTGCCAGCAGGCTATCATTCACTTCTTGTTTGTGGCATGTTTCTCGTTGTATGCTGTAGCGAAACAATTTTTCTTTGTTCCAGTTATATATTACGAAATTGTCAGTAAGTTCTTTCCCAGAATATTGATTACACAAGATAACTGCACTCAACGTGCCTCGATAGGTTCACGATGTATTAGACATGTATCGAATTGTACAGAACTAAATTAAGATGTGTCCTGATGGATTCTACTTATGTGAACAATTGCTGTACTGTTAAAACGCTGGTATTTAAGAGGTTATTCCACTATGGGTCGACCTTTCAGGGTCAGTGGACCTGGTTTAACAGTTTTAGTTTTGGATGAACCTTTAATTTTGTTTATGTTTTTAGTCCTTTAAAGTAACAAGTAGTATTTTCCTAGCTCAATTCCAGTACAAAAAGAAATTTAAATAAACCTGGAGGGTCCGTAAAAATGGCTTGTCGGACAGAATTTGATAGGAGAGTCGTATCTTTTCTACACCTGCAGTAGTTTGTTCTACAGTTTTTCATAACCTTAGTCTCTTGTAGCTTTCTCCCACACTATTCCTTGTTATGTACAAAGTTTTTCATGTAGCCTTAAAATACTAGTGATATAACAAAACAAGGTCCAGATGTTTCACAGAAAACTTAGATTGTGCACAATTGCGAATGTCTGTGATGTTTTAGAATGTATGTTAGATAAATGGATTAAATACACAATTTTATAGCATTATAAATGTAGGATCATGTAGGACTATCATTTTTTTTGGCGATAAGTGATACGAAATAAATTTTTAGTGATTATTTCTCTTGGCTATAATTGCTCATCAGCGCGTGAAGAACACAAAGACAAATAGAAAGACTACACATAAACATCAGATACAGAAACCACAACAGAGGAACATAGAATAATAATAAATAGTATAATATATAATAATGTTTACAAAAGCAATATTATGACACATCTGATGGGGTAAACATCATTGGAGCAAAATGGGTACCAATTTTTTTACGGTTGAGTTAATAATGGTACTATCATAAGAATGAAAGATCATCAGTACCAGTATACTGTCTATACATATATATACAATTTGGTGCATATATATATATATATATATATATATATATATATATATATATATTAGGTATATATATATATATATCCATGTATATCCATATATATCCATGGGTTCATGCCCTTTGATTCAATACCAGCAAATATATAACGCATATAATAACAGTTTTCTGTATATATTTGAAATGGTATAGATCATAAAAGTTAAAGTTTTGCCATGTATATCCAAAGTTTACTTGTCAACAAACATCTCACACACATTTTTAAAATGTTTACAGTTAAAGCATTTACATATCATTGTCACACCATTACAATAGGAATGATTTAAGCGTGAAAATGTACTTTTTTGTATACTTGAACACAAGACAGATGGTGTTTAAGTTTGTATCCGGTGTCACGCTCAATTGTCCGTAGCTGTCCGTCAACAAATTGTCCGTCAGCAGTGTTCTAGTAGTCCTGTATAGTTAAGTAGGGTTAATGAGTCTGCGAGTAAAGTTGTTACCATTAGAGAAGATTACACATATGATTTTAAAGTAGGGCTGTACCAGATTCAAATTTTCAAAATCCGGCTTTAGCCGGATTTGGCCGGATTCATGGAGTGAGATCCAGCCGGAGCCGGATTTACAAATAAAAAAAATAAAATTTGAATAGTGTACTACATCACTTGACTTAGGTGAGTGGAGTCACTCGACTGTTCATTACTGCAGTTTATATTACTGCATATACATGACAATGATGACATATACTCATATTAAATTATTTAAATGTAAAATAATTATATTTACATTAGAATAAGTAATATTAAGTTCCATAAGTTCAGGATGAAACATAATACATAAGCACATAAAGCTAATTTAGTAATTTTAATTTTAAGTTTTTAGTATTTAGTTTTCACATTGTTTTCAATTGGCAAATTGGCAGCTCAGTTACAACTCACAACAACAGTACATTGAACAGACTGAATTTATTGAAATACATTCATTCAGTGCTTTCACTATTTCAGTCAGTCAGTCTTCATTATGGCTGTGACTCTCAGAATCAAGAAGGGAGAGTTGTATTTCAGGAAAATCGTCTCCGCATTTTGTGGGACAAGGCTCAAAGGGTTAAAAAAAGTGCAAAGCTACTACGGTGGTTAGTGATGATGTCTCCTGCAGTACTGAACAGCCTTTCCGGTGGCACACTTGTAGGTGGTGGTGCAAGAAATCCCTGCGCCAGTCTAGCCATACTTGGAAATCTTTGCTTATTGGCATGCCACCATGAAACTGGATCTGACTGTCGAGTTTGAAGTGGCTTTGACAGGTACTGTGTCACCTCAGTGTTAATGCTGTTGCCTTCAACACTTGCAGAACGATCTGTAGTGGGATTTTCCTCGACAATTGTGTCGAAACAGCTCCATAGGCTAGACTCGTACTATGTGGCAGTGCTCACAGAAGTCAAAACACTAGTACTACTACTACTAGCTGATGGACTCTGTGCACTAACTGTGTTTGCTGAATTAATAATGGAGTTAGCTGCTAACATCAGATGCGCTCGTGCATCACTTTTGCAGCGTTCGGAGAAGCACAGCTTGAATCGAGGATCCAGTAGTGTGGCACAGGTGTAAATAATGTTAGATTCAATGTTCGCAAATCGGCTGCTAACAGCTTCAAGCAGGGCTGCTTTCATAGTTTTGATCCCAGCATCACTACCTTCTTTCTGGAGGAAAGCCATGCGTGTTTTCACTAATGGGATCATAACTGATATCGATGCCTGAGCTGCACTTATTTCACGTGTGAGTTCTTCAAATGGTTCCAAAGTAGCTACCACATTCTCAGTGACTGCCCACTGCTTTGCCGTTAGCCCAGTTACCGAATCAATTTCAACACAGTACAAGCTGATGCGCCGTTGTTCTAACAGACGTGGTAGCATATAGAACGTTGAATTCCATCGTGTTGTCACGTCCTGGATAAGCCGATGTTGTGGTAGGTTTAATTCATTTTGCTCATGCAAACGACTGGTTGCTGAAGAAGAGTGTTTGATATGTCCAACCAATTTTCTTCCAGTACTAATGATGTCAGCAACATACTTTAGACTAAAAAGACCATCACGCGCGCACAGCTGCAGTGTGTGTGCAAAACATCCAACACTTGAATAGCTGCCATCACGAAAACATTTAGCAATGTTGAATGCATTGTCTCTCACAACAACATGGCACTTCTCACGTGCAATTGACCACTCATCCAGCATCATTTCAAAATGTGCAAGCAAGTTTGTGGCCGTATGATGTTCATCAAATGCAGTGCAATGCAGTACAAATGAGAACTGTTTGACAATCAACTTACATATTACCTTCGCTGAATCATCGTCTTTAACCTTGAAGTAATCCCAAACGGCGCTGTATGACTTAGATTTTGATGCCATTTTATTTTATCGGCAAGACCAAAGAAATTTACGAAAATTCGAAATAATCAATTTCCACAAACTCATGAAGTAATGCACCATTAAAATTAAAAATGAATGTTTATTTCTTAAAATTCGTATTTACATCAGCGAGAAATAGTAAACTGGAAGTGTTACTGTGCTTGACCTCATGAAACATGTACAGGAAATTCACCTGACTAGACAACACAAATCCGGCCAAATCCGGCAAAATTAGACTGGAGCCGGATTTGTAAAAATGGCCGGATTCCGGATTTTCCGGAGCCGGAGCTGAAATCCGGTACACCCCTATTTTAAAGTATTTCATTAATTAAGCTATTCGAGAAAAACTATAACATTCTATTTCAAACCTACAAAAAGACTATTAATGCCTTTGGAATAAGTAAACCATCACTGCACTGTTGGATAGTGAAATCTGAAAGTTTTAAATTCTAGTTGTTTAGATAAGAAAATTATGCCAAGAGTGGTGGTTAACTTTGACAGAGAATTGATCCAATGAGAAATATGCAGTATTTTTCACAATAACGAGACATTAACTTTTAATGTAATTTTTAAAAAGTGGTTATGAAGGAATTGATATTTCCAAATGTACGCTTTTGAGGACTATTAGGAGTTTGGGATTCATTTTAGAAAATGTATTTGTGGTAGAAACCATATTTATGAGAAACCAGAGGGAGAAGGTTTAGCGGAATCTATAGCCATAACGGAGGGAAGCAAACCTGAAGCTGCAGACAAAGCATGTAAAGCGTATTGTATGGCGCAAGGGCTTGTGTCGAATAGTCGTAGGTGCCTGGTCAATGTATTGGGACCCAAATTGTATCATCGGTGTAGGACAGGGTGACAGAAATCCCTCTGAAGCATAATCATAGAGGGATCAAAGACACACACACCGCACAAGGTACCTTTTTAGATCATGTGTCGGGAAATGTTACAGGTAAAATAAATTTAAGACGATATAACTGAGATAAAAAAGTCGCACATCGCACACTGTTAAAGGGGTCGTTAAAATAAGTCACTGTTAAAATAAGTCGCACATTGTTCGTTTTCTACTCTATACTAACTCTTCTTTACGAAACAATAATCAACGGGCAGAACTTCACATCATCAATGTAATCCCGTTGTTCGGACCTAGTACTGGGGGTGGGGGTTGGTAGGGAAGACATATCCAATCAACCGAGGTTTATGTCGTGGGCAGACCTAACGTACGTCGCAACCTGTTGGTAGGCGGTGCTCATACTGCACGTAGACTTCTATGAAAGACATTGAATGGTCCACTGCCACATAGCCATATATGTGCCGTGCCACAGACCGCTAGTAGGTGCTGCGAACACTGCATAATCCCTAATATCGACAGTTTAAGCCACAGTCGGCCATACAAACCCCATAGGCAGATATCTTGGTAATCAACCACCGATGCTAAGAAATATCTCCCGCCCTTCTTTCCCGACATATGCCCAACGCAAATAGTACGTCAAAAGCCAATAATGCTGTAAGGCATACAAAGGTGATGTTTGATAAAGCTTGGAAATTAAAACTGGCGTTCATAAAGAGAAAAGATAGACGACGCATAAGTGAACAAACCCATAGAAATAGCACGTAGAAAGGTAATGACATGGGATACAGATGAAACCATCCGTAACGCACATGATCGAAACGGGCCCCTCGTCAAGCACCAACTCTTCAATGCCTCAAAGTGTTTCTACAGACCACTCTGTCCAACGCATATGCAATCATCGTAATCCTAACCCATTATTGCCTGCCCAGGCACCCACTACATAGGACCCACTGTATACAGCACAGGAACGAGATGGTAGATAGAATGATGAAGAAGAAATGAGAATGACAGTAAGAGGATATGAAGAAAAATAGAGAAGACGCAGAACAGGTATACATAATCTAACGGGAGGTTAGCTGCAGTGTAGGGTATCATTGATACCATGGGGTCTAACAGTATTGTGGATCATTCTATTCTCTAGGGAGAGACGTTGTTGATCACTAGAATGGCAGAGTCTAAGCCAATGCCTTGAATGGCATGTGCACCCAGGCGAGAATAGCAGTTAAATTAAAGAGATACCTGAGTATAGCCATGGCGGAAGATACCACGCACGTGTTCAAATTTCAATAATATTACTTTCTTATACTTTTCCTCTAATTTCCAACAATAAAACATGCATCTTCAAATCTTCCTATAAATGTGGAAGATTACTAGCATATCCTATTCAGGAGGTTGCGTTCAATCCAAATTATTGCGACTGTGGTGATTCTCTAGGGAATGTACAAACGTTCAGTATATTGATATTGCTTTACATGCGCAGTTGCTTGAGACAGGGATTAAATCGTTTACCAAGACATACACATGTGAAAGAAAGATATAAATAGCCATTGTCATGATTAACCCATCCCACTGAAAAGTGTGGGAAAAGGAACTAAATGGCAATTATTCGGAATAACCCAATGCGCGGGAAAGAAGTGTGGAAGAGTAGATGGAAAAGAGGGGGGGGGGGGAGATTTTATCAAAATTACCCCCCCCCCCCGAAATAAAAAGACACTGAAGAAGAGAGATGATATTAGAAGAACAAGTACTGAATCAAACCTGTTCAAATATAGTCTCGTAAATATGTGAGGGTATGCAGTGGAAGTGTCGAAAAAAGATGAATAATATTATATTAAAATAATTAGATTATTACAGTTCTTCTCAATGCCAGGGCCACAGCAACATGTATACCGGACCGCGAGGGCTTCTCCTTGAGTTGAAAAGTTCTTGGCTCGACGCATTCGACTTTGCGTTGGTATATACGTTCGGTGTTTTTACCACTTCCACTAAACGGTGAACGTCAGTACTATATCTCTATAGTAGGCCAGCCGTACGCGAGAACTGGTTATTGTACTTACACGCTGGTGACAAAGCTCAAAGTTAACCACAGTCGCGTACGATTGACCATTTTTCCTCTGTCATTCGGTGTTTGTTGTTAGGTGTAAAAATAAATTAAATTACTGCAATTTGTTGTGAAACATTTGTCTGATACACAATAGCATGGAAAGCAAGGGAAGTTCCAGAGGAGTGGCAAAAGTCAGTAATGGTGCCATTGTGGAAAAACAATGACAAAAAAAAGAATGCGAAACATACCGATGCATCTAGCTATTAAGCCACACCGGGAAAATCTATGCAAAGATAACAAAAACGTGTAAGATACATCGTCGAACCACCATTGAGCCCCTCTCAATTTGGCTTCAAAAAAGGGGTTAATTGCAAAGACGTCTTTTTCACACTGAGGCAAATAATTCAGAGCAATAGAATACAACAACGAACTAAAATCAATATTTATAGATCAGGAGAAGCGTTTGATAGAGTGGACAGAGACGTACTATGGAAAACTCTAGAAATATATTGTATCAAAGAACAATTGTTTGAAAGTATAAGAGATTTGTATAAAAACTTCCAATGCGTGGTAAGAACATCAGATGGTATTACAGAAGCATTTTAGACTCAAAATGGAACTGAGTCAGGATTGCGTGTTTTACCCTTGCTTTTCAATATATACATAGACAGAATAATAAAAGAGGAAAAAAGTGCAAAGGGCAACATCACCGATTCAGAACAAGATAACTCAGAGCAACTAAACAATGAAATAAATGAACTGCTTTTCGCAGACGACCAGAGCCTCATACACGAAAACCACGAACAACTATAAAATCATGTTAACTCACTAAACTGCAAGATGTAGAAAATAAAACATGAAGATCAATACCCAAAAGACGGAAACTATGAAAATATACAGAACACCGGGCCCACTACACATACAGATAGTCAACATAGGAGTAAAACAAGAATCGGAGTTCAAATATCTCGGTAGTATTTTCACAGAAAATGGAAGCCTTGATAGAGAGATAGAGACGAGATGTCAAAAGGCAAATGCAGTAACATACCAACAGTCACCACTACTTCTTTATTCCAAGATCAAGATGGAAGTTAAAAGACAAATTATTTATTCTTACCAACACTGTGTTACCAGTGCCAAAGCTGGTCTCTCTCATCTTCGCATTACAGAAAGATAGTGACATGTGAGATGAAATGCTTGAGGAAAGCTGTAGGGCAGCCAGGTTTGATAAATTACGAAATTAAGACAGCAGAGAAACAATAGGTATAACACCTTGCACAGAATACATAGAAAAGCGGCAGATCAATGGTTTGGCCACATTATGAGAATGCATCACGACACGTTGCCCGTAAAGGCATTAACCAAATAAGATCAGGGTACAATGCCAGAGGAAGACCACGAAAAAGATGGATAGAAAACGTCAGGGACATCTGGAACAAACACGGTCATAGCACGGTCGAAGCGACACATATGGCTTTGAAACACAATCTCCAGCACCAATCACCCCTACGCTTAACGGCAAAAGTGGATAACAAACCACTTGGGGAAAGACAATAGACATAACACGTTTGTATGATTGTATTTCTCAAGATTAAAACCAGGGATGTGATACTGTAGTGACTATAATGAGCGACCATGATACTCAGGTACGATTTATGTTTGCAGCGACGATATTACTTTTAGTATGTGCGCACACACACACACACGCACACGCACACGCACACGCACACGCACACGCGCACGCGCACGCGCACACACACACACACACACACACACACACACACACACACACACACAAACTACTCATGTAGTACGTGCAGCCGATATGGGCTACAATATTTGAGCTGAAACTGATAATACATAGGCAGTTTCTGGTCAATCATTTGGCAGTTGAGTACTAATGAGTAAGACATCGCGCTGTGGCGCTGACACAGTTTACCTTACCTTACACTCAAACACTCTTTACCCTGATGTCTTCTTTTTCTGCTTTCATTCTCATACTCCCGTTGGAACTCTCTTGGAGCAACACAATGGTACTACTAGATTTCCAGCAGGATTATTCCAAAGAATGGGAATACGTTGTGTCATCGTTTTATTTACGCCAATGTCCCGACACGCTCGTGTTCTGCTGAAAAATTTTCAGTATTGAGATTGCTCATATTGCATTATCTATATTATTATTATTATTACTATTATTATTATTATTATTACTATTATTATTATTATTATCATTATTATTATTATTATTATTATTATTATTATTATTATTATTATTATCATTATTATTATTATTATTAATTATCATTATTATTATTATTATTAATTATTATTATTATTTTACTTATTGGACGCCCTCGTAAAAGGTGGATAGATAGTGTATTAGAGACACTCGGAAATATAACAGTGGAAGAGGTAAATAGAAGGGCAAAAGACCGTACACTCACTCTCCCCTCAACACCGAAAGGTACATGAGGACAGAAAGAAGAAGAAGATAAGTATTTTAAGTTAAATTATGGGACACTACTCGGCTCAGTTAAACAGATAGTCGTAGAAGACTGGTTTACCTCCCTTTATTGATTTCTGAGAAAGCCTAGTTAAGCTGCATTTCTGTGCAGTTCCTCTGCTAAATTTTTTCGTAAAAAAAAACACATCACAAATGACTGTCGAAGTGCCACATTTCTAGGAGAATGGTTTATTTAAATAATAAGGTTTTGCAACTGGTCACAATAGTCGACTTAACTTCAATGATCCTTATTTTATATTGACTGACGGCACAAAGTGACCTATTTGAAACTATTACCTGTCACTGGAGTGTATTGATTTAGCTGTCATGTTGTATATTAACTTGAACGCCCATGTGTTGCCGGGGTCCGAGAAGGGAGGAAAGAATTGCAACACTATATACCTTCCATGCATGTCGTAAGAGACATCTTAGGATGTTATACGTTAGAGTTTCCTGTCCCATCCCATATAGGTTCCGTGACCCAAAGCCATGCTGAAGTCGGATGTGTCAGGACGAAAATAGCAAATATCGCAGCATTGCTGTAAACCATAACACAACGCATTCCGTTCTCCGGACTACATCCTGCTAATCTGCAGGAACTTGAAAATGAAAGCAGAAGAAAAAGAAGATATACATTGAATTACTGTTTTCATTTAGTAATATAGTTTCAACATAAAATAAAAGTGAACAAATGACGCGTACACTTGAAGAGTGCTGCGGAGAATATAGTGGTTGCTGCGAGTGATAATGATAAAGTAACACCTTCAGCTGTCAGCAGGTAGTTCTTGATAGCCCATAACCTTTCCAGTATAACCATAGTTCATCCTTGGTTATCTTAGGTGACAACCGATATTGTATACATTTTGTTGTAACAAGAAATGATTGTGTTAGGGGGTGTATTATTGCATGTTTGCACTCCTCCTCCCCCCCCCCCTCCATAGAAGGCATTTCACTGCAGAAATATTCCAGGATGGTCATGCGCTGTAAGGATATTGACATACACTTCTTCGACAATTAGTTCATAATTTTTCATTCACCTTTGTTGCCCACTTGCAGCGATAGTACTTCTGGCATTCCATCACCTGTGAGTCTGCCATAGGACACAGATTCAATTCCCGCTGGCTTGCATCACATCTTCATACATCTGTATATTGTGATAGAAGACAATAGTAAAATATATTGTTGGGCAAAACGGAACATGCAACATGAAACATGTGTAACTGTAAAGAATAATTTTAGGCATTTTCTCTGTAAGAAAATAATCTCAGTAAATAGTCATATCATGCGTTAGAAGTAAAGTGCTGCAGATGAATATGTCTGGTGAATCACTGTGAAGACCTAACAGGCCACGTGGAGTGGGTGCGAAATGTCTGTGTTAAAGGTCAAATTGCAACAAAATAGTCAAACATTTCCAAGGTTTATGTTTGATCAAGTGGTATTCAGCGTGCGACATATTCTTTACAGAACGTAGTCTTCTTTGTGGACCTTCTGAACATATCGCGTTTTTGGACGAGTTGACATGTCTCCTCCAGAAGCATGTTTAAACAGTTGGTTGGTTGGTTGCTGATCCAGGGTCCATGGGCTCATACCCTTTGACCTACGCATTATTTTGATGGGAAGTCTGTGAATTTTCGACCCACCCCGGGCCAGAGCCAGAGAATAACTATTGCACCAGCAGGAATGCATATATACAAATATACACAACATAAAACACATTGCAACAACAAAATAAAAACATGAGAAGCATAATTGACGTGCCTTGAAGCTTTTATAAGAAGAGAACCTCACTATAACGGCATGTCATCTACTAAGGTTTTCTGTAGCATGGGTGGTTTGAATAGTGGACCAATGGAGAGACCCACAGGCGTGTTTAAACAGTCAGATATATCATTTGTCCATCGTCGTCTTAGCGGCCTCCTCTGCTACCGCTTACTCTACCTTCTGCTATTAGTCTTTTCAATGCTGTTATGTCTCTTTAGATGACCAAAAAAGTTTCGCTTTTTTAAAGATATTATTTAGGTTATTTATTTAAATTCAATGATCCGAATCGAATTTAGGTGGAATTATTTTAGAGCGAGAGCGTCAGCGGACGCGGTAGAGAGGTCCCGGGAAGTGCGCACGTGCCGTTACTGTGTAGTTTATTAGTAATACATAGTTGCATACATTTTAATGTGCTTTTTATCACTGACATTCAGTTCTTTTGAATGTATGATTGTATGTATGTACACTGTTTTGCTTAATTCTTGAGATATATCTAATTATCCGAATTTTTGATTATCCGAATCGGTCAATCCCCCAATTAATTTAGATAATCGGATTTCTAGTGTAATTACATATGTTTGCAGACAATGCTAGTGAAACTCGCAATAGTCATATAAAGACACATAACAACATGATAAATCTAGTAATCGAAAACATGGCTACGTGTAACAGATGAAAGTGCTACCCAAGACTACGGTGAGTAAACGTTATTTGAGAGTGCTTAAACTCCAAATGAGATAGCCAAGGGTTTTCTGGTGGATTCACATGCTGATTCATCAAAGTGAAAAAAAAAATATTTTCTACATTCATCTGTGATATTGGATTTTGAACACTCCATTTGAAAATTAAATCAAAATACATAAAATATTGAGAATGACATGAGGTTGACATTAACGAAAACGTAGCCACGAATTTTGAAGTTTATTCACAAGTTACAATGTCAATCATGGCAATATAAATATGTTGAAAGTTAAAATTACATTGAAGTATATTATACTGTAAAAGAAAATGTCAATGAGTTTTAAAATAAAGACTTTTTAAATGTTTCGAGGTCGCGAATCACTTTTCTTTAGGAAAATAACTTTGCGGCTCACTTAACTTTTGTAAATAGGAGTCGCGACTCAATTAGCTTCCATAAATTTGGCTATTCAATCTTAGCTGATTGAAGACCAAGACCAAACTAAGATGGACATTGTTTGCAACCTCTTGTTCGCCGACGATAGTGCAATTAAAGTGCAGTTAAAATTACATTGAAGTATATTATACTGTAAAAGAAAATGTCAATGAGTTTTAAAATAAAGACTTTTTAAATGTTTCGAGGTCGCGAATCACTTTTCTTTAGGAAAATAACTTTGCGGCTCACTTAACTTTTGTAAATAGGAGTCGCGACTCAATTAGCTTCCATAAATTTGGCTATTCAATCTTAGCTGATTGAAGACCAAGACCAAACTAAGATGGACATTGTTTGCAACCTCTTGTTCGCCGACGATAGTGCAATCAATGCTACCAGTTTGAAAGACATGTGGGACAGTATGGACCTCTTATCTTTGGCCTGTGGTGCATTCAGTGTCGTCATTAGCACCGCGAAGATGTTAGTAATGTATCAAACAGCGCCAGGTGTTCCCACACAGTACCAGTAATCACAGTAAAGCGACAAAAACTCTATAACCGCCAATAAGTTTGTATATCTCGGCATTAGTCTAACGGAACCTGCGACAATTGACGAGAATTTTGCCCGGCAAATTGCTCGTGCCAGTACGGCATTCGGGAGCCTTCATGCCATGGTCTCGATCAGGCGTGGTCTCAGTTTGACAACTAAACTGGACGTCTACCGCGCTGTGGTTCTACCAACACTGCTTAATCTTGCTTCACCCTGGTCTGTCCATGCGAGACATGCTCGACAACTTAACTTTTTCCACCTTCAGTGCCTAAGAAACCTCATAGGAGTACGTTGGTAGGATCGAGTACCAGACATGGACATTCTTCAAAAGTCCCGTACGCAAAGCATCCCTGCCCTGCTGTCTAGGTTCCGACTTCGCTGGAGTGGCCATATCGTCCGTATGTCAGACAAGTGACTTCTAACGATATTCTTCTATGGGGAATCTACGTTGGTAAACGTTCAAGCGGAGGCCAAAAACAGAGCTTCAAGGATTACCTACACAACTCTCTCCAGCACTGCAGCATAGATCCTAGCTCCCGGGAGACTACAGCCCTTGATTGCTGAGCTTGACACACCCAGATAACTGCTGGCATAACTAATGTGAAAAAGAGAGAACGCTGCGGGCAATTTACAAGCGACATAAGCGGAAGGACAAATCTGAAAACTCTCCTTGCTAGAGACCCTCTGCACTCCTGCATGCACTGCAAAAGAACTTTCCTGACATAAATTGGACTTACCGGGCATCCACGAACTCACAAACACAAACCAAATTAGACAATCATAAATGTGTTGTTTCTACTTGTTCACCACATTTTTATTGTTTTTCATGCCATGCTCATCTATGCTATCGTAAGAGGAACACCATCATCATAATAAAATGGGATTGCGTCACAATAAACATACATAAACCATGCTAACAAGTCATGCGTTTGTTCCAGCAATCTTATGCCTTATAATTGAAAGTAGTGAGTGAATTAACAACATGTCTAAATGTACATTTTCAGGTGAGATATTAAACACATACCTGCATCACCTTTTTAAATTGTCAACACCGACGTTAAAGTGAAAAATGCCTGTCAGACACATAAAGGTAAGTTAATTTGCGATAATAGACGTAGTGACATATAAGCATGAGAATTGGACACTCGAAGAAAGAATGATTCTGGTTTTTTAAAAATAAAATGCTACAGACGTTTAAGAATTAGCTATATAGAACACAAGAGAAATGTATTTGTCCGACAGAAAATACACAGACTTGCAGGTTATCAAGAACCACTTTTGGCAGTAGTGAAACTGCGTAAACATGATTTGATTTGGACAAGTAACCAGCCACGTCTCGCTTTCTAATATTATTTTGTAAGGAACAATCGAGGGTGGAAGGAGGTAAGGATGATAGAGAAAATACCGGATAACATCAAGAAATGGTCTGGACGTGTTTTTTCTACACTCCTCCGAATGGATGAGAATAGAGATGTTTGGAGAGCTTTTTGTACTCGCCAGTGTATCCAATGTGGCAACCCTACGACTCTAGCTGGTTATGGGTCTTATTATTATTATAATCATGAGAAGAGATACAACATCTTTGAGACTGAACCTCGTGCAACATTCGATGCCACAATGGCTGTTGTTGTTGAGGTATATTGTTGTGTATTGGTTATGCAGCAGTTGTGTTGTTTATAAGAACAATTCTGTGAGTACTACTCACGACCAACACTCTGGTCTCCCAAATGCTTCAGAATTTTTTTGAGTTAGAACGTTTTGTTACATGCTCAGACATTTCCAATATTGTCGTCTAAGCAACCATTTTTGCAGAATTTTAACTGAATTTACTCGTGCAATACTCGTGTAATATTTGTTGTTCTGGAAAACAATTTCATAAACTGAAACATTTTATTTCATAACCGATTGATCTGAAATTGTTTTCCTACAACAACAAACAATTTCAGATCAATCAGTTATGAAATATAATTGTTATAATTATTTTAATAATATTTTGTTCATTTCCACTTGTCTTGAACTGTTTTTTTTTAATGTATATAAACATATGATCACTGAGTTTATTTTTTTTTAAATAACTGGCCCTGTGTTATTTTGGCCTAATTGAGTAGGAAATAATGGCAACACTGTGATGTATGTTGTAAGAGAGGGAGGTTTCAAGCAGGACTGCACAATAGATTTTCTCAGTATGATGCAAGTCTTCGAAAAATAGAAGACTATTTTTAAATAGTCCCCCTTAAATAGTTTTTCTGTGAAATGCCGCCCCGGACAATGTATTTTCATTGGTGCCGCTTGATTCTCCCGGCTCTGTGTCATATCACGGCACGGCCCTGATTTCAAGGTGTGGTTGGCTGTACTGACCCATATATTAAAATGATACAAATTCCATACAAAAGATAGATGTATCGGGCAGAAATTTGCAGTTATCACAGCGATGCTGAAAACATGAAACAATGAATTACTTACTTTCGACTACATCCTGGTAACCAGCAGGAGACTGAGAAAGATCGTATAAGATGAAGAAGAATATATCGGGGGTGAGGGGGCATGGAGAAACATTGTGAAGTTGAGAGGGGGCCACACCCATCTAGGAGGATAGGGTTAGGTGATAGTAACTTTTTGAACGATATACAATAAAATTTCTAGCTATCAAGCTTAAAAACCCTCGTGAATTACAAAGTCAATGACCTTTCGGTTTCGTCTCCAGGGATGAAAGAAGCATGGAAGGAAATGTGCCGAATAAGAGGGCAGCATACCAAAAAGAACGGCTGAGAATCACTGCTATTAACCATACGCTTCAATTATAAGTTATTCATAACCCGGAAGTAGAATAAGATAATAGCTTACGCTTAAATTCACGGTAAACAAATAACTAAGTAACCGACTCCTGTATGTACATACATCGTAAATATAGATTCGTTACCATAGAAACGTCAGTGTTCTTTTCTAGGTAAATCCCAGTTCTTAAACTGGTACGCCTGTCTAAGCTTCAAACAGTTTCTGCCCCCTTCTAAACCTTCACAACGTCACTCTGGCCTACCAGCGGCAGGCAACGATGACAGACGGGAATCCTCCTTCTGAATTTACTGTAAAGCCATCATTTTGTGTGGTACACATAAAAGTAATAATTTGTAGATGAATTTTTGAGCGAGAAATATTTCAGTAATAATATTGTTCTACCATAAAGACATAGTTTTCTTTTAAGTTAGGTTTGTGTGGCAGATGGGTTAGTAAATTACTATCTTTATCACAAGATGCTCAAACTTGGTACATCTTCAAGGCGAAGAGAGGACGGCAATTAATATTTCACTTTACCCCCTCTTTGGAGTTGGACACTACTCAATGCAGTGCATTATGATCGTCTAGATATGTGTTTCCCAACGTGGGGCGCAGGCCCCACAAGGGGGCAATTTGGTTGTTCAGGGGGGGGGGGCAATTCGAACATGAGCTCGTCTAGAGTTTATTCAATTTTTTTATATTAAAAAAAATGCATGTTGCATAGGATTGGGGGGGGGGGGGTTATCATAACTTTATAGAGACTTAGTTGGAGTATGGTAATAAAAAGGTTGGGACACACTTGTCTAGATTATAAGACCTACTGGTTAATTGGAAATGAAGTCTTCTTAATGTTTCGTATTTGTCTATTCTCATAATTGTAATTGAACAACTTGGTTATACTTTGTGTGACAACCAATGAGATTCAAGGGAATAGTCACATTAGTAATTTTAGAGGGCTGGATTACCTAATGGCCAATATGCTTTTTGCTGTTGACGATCATCATTTTGCACAGCTGAGAGATGGTT
The DNA here is from genome assembly GCA_034231615.1 of Meghimatium bilineatum. Taxonomy (NCBI): domain Eukaryota; kingdom Metazoa; phylum Mollusca; class Gastropoda; order Stylommatophora; family Philomycidae; genus Meghimatium; species Meghimatium bilineatum. The sequence continues at coordinate 38,059,926 of CM067320.1, read as the reverse complement.
TTTTTATGGGTACGAAATTAAAAAAACAAATTACTACCATTACTGCATATATTGTCGTTAAGGAGTGCAAGCTGGGTACGCTGAAGGAAACCAAGTCCTTTCCATGGGACGAGCGATGCCTGTAAGGCCAACATGACTCGACATTGCGTCACACCATAAATTAATATATGGGAAATCACCCATTGCACATATAATATCGTAATTGCACATTTCATATTTAAGAAATAGGAGCTAATGGCACGTAATTCATGTGGATCGAAACAACACAGCATAATTTGACTGACATGTGACTGACTGGAGAATGAAGTGTCAGTAACAATTCATCAATTGTTTAAAAGCAATTTTCTAAATTATATATGCATAAATTGTAACCAAGAAAGCAAGATAAAAGTGTCTGAGATGAAAGACTTGATAAAGTATATCAATTTTACATCAATAGGTGTAATTAGAGAAGTACAACTGTATTTGCTTTATGTCAGTACATATAGGGACTATGCATATAATTAGCACTCCACCCCATTAATTCAGTGTTTGCTATCAAATCCAGTGATTTCTCCATGTTCTGCGTCGTGTTTTACTCACAGTGAAATACAGTGAAATATACAGAAGGCTTATTTTGTTGTCTGTATGTTTGTTTATGTGTTTATTTGTTTAGAAATGTAGACCTCTTTGTGGCTAGAAGTTATTGCGATTCACTTGGTTTCATATATACCACTACTTAAAATGTCAGTCAGTCAGTTCCTCTTTTGCCAAGTATGGCACATAGGGCGGATATCATAGTTCTCCATGCCTTTCGGCTATCTATATAAAATATACTCTTTACATAAAATAAACCCTCTACATAAAAATCGAATTCGCAGTGTCAGAGAAGTTCGATAGACTGGAAACAAGGGAAGATGGGGTACACAGAGCAAGTAAATAATTTATACGAAAAAATTAGTTGAATGTTTGTTTTACCAATGACAATAAATCAACAAGATAATATACAATACAAGGGTACAAAAATAAGTTTTATCATCATTAAGTGTCGTGCCGACGTGCGTATAATATCATGAATCACCACAACTCTAGTATCCTGAACAGTTGTTGATTCCTTGCCATTCCACGTCGTTAAACTATATAATATTTTTTAACACTCTCGGTCTCTGTTTTTTTCATTGTTGTTCTTTGTCACTATAATCACCAAACCTACCTATCTAATAAAGTAACAAACACCATATAAAGTCTGCCTCTTCTTTAGTAAATAATTTCAATACCTTTTTATTAGTAAGTTACTCGGTTTCGTATTTGACTATTTCAGCGCTTCCTGGTTAGTTGTGATAGATATCAATCATAAAATTTGATATACTGTACATAGCCAACAAACAACAAATTATTTGTTTATATAGCATTATATGGATCTCAGTAACAGTGTGGTTATTTTACACTAACTTCATAGCACTGTCATCCGAGGCTCAATTTCCAATTTAACTTAAAATATTTGTATAATCGCAAACGGCACCTAGATTAACCAGCCTAGGGAAATAAGTACCAAGTCTCCTGAGATAGTAAAATAAGCTGATCACATTATCCCTAGGTATGATGCTGATCAGTGAGAAAAAAAACAGCCCAACACCGTTTACCCCAATACGTCCGTCTCAAGGGCGTTGAAAAGTAATTTTTTTTTTTTATTATATCATTCTAAAACATTGAATTAATGCATACCACTGTTATAGAGATATCACTGTTTATAAAAAAAAAAAAGACTCCCTGTACACTTGAACTGGAAAACGTCCACTACCGAAACTGCATTTAATCTGCAAGCTCTATATTATTTCTTATATGTTGTATAGACGCGCATTGTTTAATGTATAGATCCCTTCTGTCTGGATCATTTGTATACTTACCTGAGATGTTGTCATGTTAAATAACAGTGTTACCGTATTTTTTATTCACCCCTACCTCTTCGTAACAGTTCAGATTTCGTATTAATTTTCACACCCTGAAAAGTGAGTACTTGAAGGCGCTCATTTTCATGCGCCCTCCTTTCCTTATTAGAGACTCCCACACATCTTCAGAACATCAACCCTTCACTAACCCTGTCCCTGTTGTAAATTTTCTTTGCCAAGGCATGATATTTTCTTCTTTAAGAACGCCGTAATTCTGTGGATTTAACTTCCCACTCCGACCTAACCTCTTACTGAAGCCTGTCTCGTCAGGCTCGTGAACAGCTATGAGAGAGGGTAAGAAAGAAACTAGGAAAACTACAAAAGTTATATAGTCATCGCTTAGTTGTCTTGCGGTGCCTCTTTCGTGTTGTGTTGTTCATTAGGATCTTGGGACAGAGGTATCATTGATTCCAAGGAATAATTAGTATAAATGTTTAAGTTAATCTGATGTGAATGCATATACTAACAGGAATACAGCTTGTCAATTATTAAGGTGTTTAATATTAAAAGTATATTTAACTTGAGTAGCAGAAAGGTATATGTTATGATAAAACTATCTCAGCGTTTATTTTCAATCTCCTTCGTTCTAAAAGATGTAGCCCTGAAAAGGAAATACTGCCAAAGACGGATGTGTCGGGCCATTGGTGCAAATAAAACGGTGACGCAACGCATTTACATTTTTCTGACTACATCCTGCTGGAAATCTAGCTGGACCATTGTCCTGCTACAAGAGAAATCCAGTGGGAGTTTGAGAATGAACGCTGAAGAAGAAGAAGAAAAGGAACTGATTTGTGTCATGCTTTATAGTTTGGCTGCGACATTTGCACCTTTCTGCCTGACACATAAGAGTTCAACGTATCTTTTAGGTCACTTTGACTTATTGGATAGAACAGCTCATTCAACCACTATACCTTTTTATTTGATTCGTATGACATTCATAACAGATCTCCACAGTTTTGATATTATTTGCCACCCTCTCATATGCTACGGCAATAATTATAAACAGGCAATGACATATATATTTTACTTTAAGTGAAAATAGCGTATATATTAATAGTATATTTTACTTGCAGCTATTCAATCCCCTCCCTGCAACGCCTGAACTGCAATAATGCAGTATTGACAGTTTTTTTTTTATTTTTACTTGCAGTGAACATTAAAATAAATATATATTCGTAGAAGTATTTTCCACTTAAGACAGACGAACGTAAAGATATATTAATTATTAGAAGTATACTTCAAGAGAGCTGTTAGATCTAGCGTTTATTTTCTCTTCCAGAAACTTCTATTTGAAGTAGGGACATTCAATTAGACTCAACTTTAGCAAGCACCTGTTGGAGATAAATGCTGATGCCTCGAGCATATGTAGCAACGGTTGAGATTGTGCTATAATTGATCTGCAAAGCTTCCTCTCTTAAGAAATACATTACTTGTTGTGATTCTATGTGTCTCTATATATTTATCTATCTATGTATATACTTACCAACGTATGTATTTATATATCAATATTAATATATAGTTGGTAGCATATCCATAAGAAATCCATTACTTGTGATTCTATATGCTTCTTTACATCAATATATCTATATATCTACCTACTTAGATATTTATCTATCTACATACCTATGTACTTATGTATTTATCTATCTACATATATGCAAACTTATCTATATATTTATCTATATTAACCTATAAGTTGGTAGTATATCCTATTCAGAATGTAGCAAGAACTCAGCATGTGTTTGGCTGTAGCATATTCTAGGCAAAAGTTTACGTTTAGTAAGTTGCCAAAGATTTCTGAACGACCCTGATGCAGAGTTACCTGGGGAGGAACTTGAAGCTGGTGCCTGGAACGTCCGAGATGTTCGTAACTTAACTTAACTTAACTTATCGATCGTCTAGTATTTAATATAATATCTACGAGCCAGTAGATAAGGGGGAATTGGGGGATAAGCACCTTTAGGCTTTGGCTAAGTCTTTAGTTCTAATGTTCTGATTTCCTAGAAGGGGGAGGGAGAGGGGGTGTAAAGTTAAGAAATCAGGCGCAACGATTTTCAGCAAAATGTCTATGAAATAAAAATTAATTTTTCTAATCAATTAATTACCTTTATTCAGTTAACACACGCTCCGCCACACAGTTAACACTCTACCGCAACTGACACTATGCCTCCTACAAAGCATTAAGAGATATAAAGCAAAACGAAAGAATCTACGCCACACTTGGCGATTCTGAGAAACATACTCCTAGAATGTGACGTCGGTTTGGAGTCTGAATCAAGTTTCATAACACGAAGACGATGGAATTGCATCGACAATGTACTTAGAATGAATGAGAACATCTTTCTAAATATGCCTTCATGTGGAGGGTAACAACAAAGTAAAGCGATCACAAGATACTTTACGATGACTAATAAAAAGAGAACGTTCAATATTGCATACACGTAATGCAGAAGAACTATATGAACTTGAAACGAGTCTGTCAGAATGGAAATGAATAATGTCGTATATGCAACATTTAGTCAAAAATGAATTAAGTAACTAACTAGTTAACTAACTATTTAAAGTACAAACGAACGGACACTAACTATCGAGCGAACGAACGAACTAACAAACGTGCTAGCTAAATAGTTTAATATATAATATAATCTAGTATCATCTCATCTGTTTTCATCAGCAAGTCTGTCTCTGTTAGTCTGCTTGTCAGCATATCTGTCTCTGTTAATCTGCTTGTCGGCATATCTGTCTCTGTTAGTCTGCTTGTCGGCATATCTGTCTCTGTTAGTCTACTTGTCGGCATATCTGTCTCTGTTAGTCTGCTTGTCGGCATATCTGTCTCTGTTAGTCTGCTTGTCGGCATATCTGTCTCTGTTAGTCTACTTGTCGGCATATATGTCTCTGTTAGTCTACTTGTCGGCATATCTGTCTCTGTTAGTCTGCTTGTCGGCATATATGTCTCTGTTAGTCCGCTTGTCGGCATATCTGTCTCTGTTAGTCTGCTTGTTTAGCATGCCTGTCTCTGTTAGTTTGCTTATTTACATGTGTTCATGAATCAATAAGTAAACTGGTAAACTGGGGACCCACATGGGGTTCATGAATCAATAAGTATGTCTCTGTTAGTCTGCTTGTCTCCATATCTATCTCTATTAGTCTGATTGTCTGTCTCTGTTAGTCTGCTTGTCAGTATATATGTCTCTGTTAGTCTTCTTGTATCCATATCTATCTCTATTAGTCTGATTGTCTGTCTCATTTAGTATGCTTGCCTCCATATCTATCTCTATTAGTCTGATTGTCTGTCTCTGTTAGTCTGCTTGTCTCCATATCTATCTCTATTAGTCTGATTATCTGTCTCTGTTAGTCTGCTTGTCAGTATATATGTCTCTGTTAGTCTGCTTGTCTCCATATCTATCTCCATTAGTCTGATTGTCTGTCTCTGTTAGTCTGCTTGTCAGTATATATGTCTCTGTTAGTCTTCTTGTATCCATATCTATCTCTATTAGTCTGATTGTCTGTCTCTGTTAGTCCGCTTGTCTCTATATCTATCTCCATTAGTCTGATTGTCTGTCTCTGTTAGTCTGCTTGTCAGTATATATGTCTCAGTTAGTCTGCTTATCTGTCTCTATTAGTCTGCTTGTCCGCGTATCTGTCTCTGTTAGTCTGCTTCTCTGTAATATAATATCTACGAGCCAGTAGATAAGGGGGAATTGGGGGATAAGCACCTTTAGGCTTTGGCTAAGTCTTTAGTTCTAATGTTCTGATTTCCTAGAAGGGGGAGGGAGAGGGGGTGTAAAGTTAAGAAATCAGGCGCAACGATTTTCAGCAAAATGTCTATGAAATAAAAATTAATTTTTCTAATCAATTAATTACCTTTATTCAGTTAACACACGCTCCGCCACACAGTTAACACTCTACCGCAACTGACACTATGCCTCCTACAAAGCATTAAGAGATATAAAGCAAAACGAAAGAATCTACGCCACACTTGGCGATTCTGAGAAACATACTCCTAGAATGTGACGTCGGTGTGGAGTCTGAATCAAGTTTCATAACACGAAGACGATGGAATTGCATCGACAATGTACTTAGAATGAATGAGAACATCTTTCTAAATATGCCTTCATGTGGAGGGTAACAACAAAGTAAAGCGATCACAAGATACTTTACGATGACTAATAAAAAGAGAACGTTCAATATTGCATACACGTAATGCAGAAGAACTATATGAACTTGAAACGAGTCTGTCAGAATGGAAATGAATAATGTCGTATATGCAACATTTAGTCAAAAATGAATTAAGTAACTAACTAGTTAACTAACTATTTAAAGTACAAACGAACGGACACTAACTATCGAGCGAACGAACGAACTAACAAACGTGCTAGCTAAATAGTTTAATATATAATATAATCTAGTATCATCTCATCTGTTTTCATCAGCAAGTCTGTCTCTGTTAGTCTGCTTGTCAGCATATCTGTCTCTGTTAATCTGCTTGTCGGCATATCTGTCTCTGTTAGTCTGCGTGTCGGCATATCTGTCTCTGTTAGTCTACTTGTCGGCATATCTGTCTCTGTTAGTCTGCTTGTCGGCATATCTGTCTCTGTTAGTCTGCTTGTCGGCATATCTGTCTCTGTTAGTCTACTTGTCGGCATATATGTCTCTGTTAGTCTACTTGTCGGCATATCTGTCTCTGTTAGTCTGCTTGTCGGCATATATGTCTCTGTTAGTCCGCTTGTCGGCATATCTGTCTCTGTTAGTCTGCTTGTTTAGCATGCCTGTCTCTGTTAGTTTGCTTATTTACATGTGTTCATGAATCAATAAGTAAACTGGTAAACTGGGGACCCACATGGGGTTCATGAATCAATAAGTATGTCTCTGTTAGTCTGCTTGTCTCCATATCTATCTCTATTAGTCTGATTGTCTGTCTCTGTTAGTCTGCTTGTCAGTATATATGTCTCTGTTAGTCTTCTTGTATCCATATCTATCTCTATTAGTCTGATTGTCTGTCTCATTTAGTATGCTTGCCTCCATATCTATCTCTATTAGTCTGATTGTCTGTCTCTGTTAGTCTGCTTGTCTCCATATCTATCTCTATTAGTCTGATTATCTGTCTCTGTTAGTCTGCTTGTCAGTATATATGTCTCTGTTAGTCTGCTTGTCTCCATATCTATCTCCATTAGTCTGATTGTCTGTCTCTGTTAGTCTGCTTGTCAGTATATATGTCTCTGTTAGTCTTCTTGTATCCATATCTATCTCTATTAGTCTGATTGTCTGTCTCTGTTAGTCCGCTTGTCTCTATATCTATCTCCATTAGTCTGATTGTCTGTCTCTGTTAGTCTGCTTGTCAGTATATATGTCTCAGTTAGTCTGCTTATCTGTCTCTATTAGTCTGCTTGTCCGCGTATCTGTCTCTGTTAGTCTGCTTCTCTGTCTCTGTTAGTCTGCTTATCTGTCTCTGTTAGTCTGCTTGTCTGCATGTCTGTCTTTAGTCTGCTTGTCTTCATGTGGTTATGTCTGCCTGAACGTCTGGTTGTTTATCTGCCAGCTTCTGCACCCATGTCTCTCCATCTACTATCTAATCCTCTAATTTATCATCTAATGTATTCAACTATCTCTTCTTATGATCTACTACAATCATCCATTACTTACAATCTGCTACACTCGTTCATCTCTTACAGTCTTTGAGATGTTGATGACATTTGCCTTTCTTCTCATTACATTTCTTGAGTAAAACATCTTCACCAAAGAGCACCCCCCCCTCACTTTCCTTGTTTTTTAGCACTATCCCTTCCAACAAATATTCTTCCAGGTGCCAGCTGTCAGTCAGTTGATTTTATTGATAACCTACCACGTTCCATCTATCTTTACAGTTTCTTTCCACAATTACCTTCAAACCTGCAGAATAGAAGTTTGTGCTTAGTCTCAAACTCTAACGATCTGTTACAATCATTTATTTCAATTCCAGATTCTTGATGAGAGTAAGAAACGAGAAGGAAGAGAAATGTGCTCAATAACAGAGAAGGATTTTTAGAGAGTAAGAAATGAGAAGGAAGGGAGAAGTCCTCAACAACAGAGAAGAATTTGTACGCAATAATTCTGAAAATTTTCAAAGTATGACCTATTTTCTCATATTCGGCTTTTCGACATGAATTGCTATCAGTTTTATGCCTTTGCTTTCATCTACTGAAAACATCATGGACACATAAGAAAGCTATAGTGAAGGCTTTGTGATAAACACGATAACACACGAAAATTGACGTCTGGACCAAAACGCTTTTGTCAAGAACACATGCGCAACATAACAAACGACGAGTAGGAATGGCAATGTCGACATTCATATGACATAGTAAAGTCTGAATACATACCGGAAGAGTATCTTTTGGTCGAAACGTGGATTTTGTGTGGTATTATGTGTGTATTCAGTGATTATGAAAAATATATCACCCTGTTTCCTAGTTTTGCCTGTTGTATATATTACGTTTTGCTGCATCTACTATATATAATGATTGTCATCCTAGATAAACGAGTAAAGAAACAGATGAGAGCAACACTTAGAAGGCAGACAATGAAGATTTTGAGAATGAGAAACCAGCAAAATATATACCTAGAAGTAGAAGATCGATGACAAAGAACACAAAGGGAAAAAGAGACATGGAAGCACCAGAAACATATCGGGTAGAGATAGCATTAAGAACTTCACAGAGATTAGAATCACTTCGATGGGGCTGAAAACACATCTAAATATTGGGACATTCAAATTATTTATCCATGGTCTTTGCACAGAAGAATGTGTAAACATTATGTGGGTCCCAGTTTACCAGTTTACTTATTGATTCATGAATATCTACTGAGTCCCCAGTTTATGATTTGATTCATGAACACCATGTGGGTCCCTAATTTATGATTTGATTCATGAACACCATGTGGGTCCCCAGTTTATGATTTGATTCATGAAACCCATGTGGGTCCCCAGTTTACAAGTTTAGTTATTGATTCCTGAACACCTACTGAGTCCCCAGTTTATGATTTGATTCTTGAACTCCATGTGGGCCACTTTACCAGTTTACTTATTAATTCATGAACCCCATGTGGGTCCCCAGTTTACCAGTTTACTTATTGATTCATGAACACTACTGAGTCCCCAGTTTATGATTTGATTCATGAACCCGATGTGGGTCCCCAGTTTACCAGTTTACTTATTGATTCATGAACACTACTGAGTCCCCAGTTTATGATTTGATTCATGAACACCATGTGGGTCTCCAGTTTATTGATTGATTTATTGATTGAATTATCTGAAGAGTACACAAGAACATTTAGTAAAAACCGGAAAGAACAAGGAAGAAAAGACGGAGGAAGAAATAGAGAGAAATTGCTGAATGCACTGTCATCAAGACATGGGAGAATGTCAGCAACTGAATTAGTAACACATTATACAGAGAGTTGTAAAGAACATAATCATCTGCGCGTGACCTTTTACAATATAGACCTGTTTGCAAATAGGATATCCAAACTTCGTAATGATCATTCGTCTATTCCTATGATTTTTAATTGGTTCCTGTGATTATACTTTATATGATAACCAATGAAAATCAAGGAAATAAGGAAATAGTCGAATTAATACTTTTCAAAGACTGGTTTTCCTATTATCTAGTAAGTCCTATATTGGAGTTGATCATGGCCTGCGCTATTTACCCTGACACTTGATTGATTTTTTCTATTGCTTAATGTTTTTCTGTTTTCTTCCTTAATTTTCCTCGTAATATTTTTGTTTCTGTTATTAATTTAATTTCATAAATTTTCATGTTTTCTTCATTAATTCTTCTTTCTGGTTCCCAGGAGCTGAAAGGGGGAGGGGGGAAAAAGAATATTTATTCTATTATATAATTCATCATCAGGTAGGAAATCATGGACATAATGTCGCAGTCATCACAGCTATTCCTATCTTCTGCCGACCTTAAGCCAAAATGTCTGCTTCTGTGAGTGCTCTCAGATGGTCTTTGATCTCTTTTGTCGACCTTCTTTGTGTCCTCCCTCTCTTTTGTTGTCTTGGCATCATCCACTCCATTATTGTCTTCTCTTGGCTGTCATGTCTTTAGGGATGGCCGAAATATTTACATTTTCTAGAGAGAGCCTTGTTGTTTAGCCAATTTTCATTTACTTTAAATTCTCTCAGAATGTCCTTGATGGTGATCTTTTTAGATCAAAGATTGTCCAAGATTCACATTCATATATTGCGAACGGGAATATACAATCGCTCTAAGGAAACACAAATTGTTACTATATATATATATATATATATATATATATATATATATATATATATATATATATATATATATATAGTGTGTGTGTGTGTGTGTGTGTGTGTGTGTGTGTGTGTGTGTGTGTGTGTGTGTGTGTGTGTTCTAGAAATTCATTGATAACACCGCTAGAACTTCCTTATAATCTGAGATAAATACGAAGAAGCATATTTTAAGCTTTTGTCAATCTTTCAACTGAATATTTTTTTCCCCTATATCACAGTCTGCTTCTGAGATACATATTGTAAGTACAAGAGCAGGTCACAAAATGGAGACAATCTGGCTGCAGAGGTCAAATGCGGATATGCCTTGGGGATTTCGTATGATTGGAGGTCGGGATTTCGGTCTTCCTTTAACAATTCAAAGAGTAAGTTTTTAAAAATGATTTCATTATTTTACACTGTAATTATAGTTCAATTATTTCTCTCTCTCTCTCACCCTCTCCCTTACTCTCGTGTATGTCTTGACTTATGATTGATCCATCACTGAGCGTCAACTCGATGGCTTCAATGCCACGTCAGTAGTATATATATTGTCTTATATCTTGTAAAATCGAATATTATTTTAAACAAACCATGCCGAAACGAAAATGTTATTTTACTAAAGTACTAAAAATCAAATTGAAGTGTTTTTACAGTGGAAGTGACGACTGGGAAGCTGAGTGTACATGGTACTGTGTGCAAACAAACTAGGAGCATTTATTTCTACAGTAAAAAAAGGCGTTGATTATTTAAGAACTCATTTTCAACCAAGATGCACAAGAAAGAATTTTGTGGAAAGATTTCATCGCAAAAATTGACAAATGATGTTGTAAATATAGACAGTAAGTTTGAAGAAGAAGTTTCTATATGCCAAGGAATCTTTCCTTTTCCTAGTCAAGCATCACGCAAGTTCCAAATCAATGTATTATACATACATATATCTTCGTAAAGAGTTTATTTCCTGACTGAAATAACTATAAAATGTTAAGTTTCATTAACCACAAATAGAAGCAAGTGTTGATTTTGTGCTTGCACCTTATTCTGTTGACGTTACACAACGGGCAACTGAGGAAAGGGATATTGCTTACTGTGGAATTACTACAGATGCTAGTAATCATGGGCAATATTATACCCTGTGTGTTTGTAATTTCTGGAGGAAAGAATATTAAAACTAATATTCAAATGTTACTATTCCGTAATTTTTAACACAATAATTTATTAGAAATGTAATTTTATTAGGAAAAGGAAGATGTGTATTGTTTCCCGTTATAATGTGTAATATAAATGGTATTTTTACATATAAAATTGCGTCCTCTTTTTTTCCTGTTGTTACTTTCAAAAATGTTTTTCTATCCTATTTTTACAAGATGGAAATAAGTGGATTGTCATCATTTAGATAGTAGAACTAGGCTAGTCTCCAATCATTTTAGTACTGTAGCTAACAAAAATTGAGTTTAATTTCCACGAGACTTAAAAAACATCAACAATATGGAAATAAAGAGCGGTCACCCTCTTTACTTAGCAAAACAATATTATTTCATAATAAAATAAAAGTAAAGTTACCCATAGCATTTATTAATGCCGTAGGGGTGTGAGATGTTGGCGATCTCACATTTCAGTGGCTCTGCTATATTGTGGTGGTAGCCATCTCCTCTCCCTCACAGTCTTTATTTCTCGGATTAATCCAGTACCCATTTGAATGTACCCAGGACCACTAATATGCGAAGCCAGGGCGTTAATCACTGCGCTACGTGGCCCTCGAAGTAAGTACTACTTCATACTACTTACCAACGAGAACACACTGGCATCGTGCATGTTACTGAGAGTTGAATTCTTCTTGTATGAAAAGAATTTCTGTTAAAAGAACATATTGTAAGTAGGAAATACAAATCTCATCACTCATAATATTCATGGAGATCGAAGTATACAAGATAACTAGTCCCCTTAGAGAAAAATCGCCGCACGATACAGATGTATTCCGGTTGTCCACAATGTCATTGTGTCCTCATTTACATGTATGGTGTCACTACACCGTATGGATTGTAAGCATCCAGTGGGAATATGTGTGTTATCAGTGCTCAACAACGTTATAGACACCCTATGTATGTATATATATATATATATATATATATATATATATATATATATATATATATATATATATATATATATATATATATACAGTTTCTTCGCTATCAAGTAATTATAGTCTACAAACCGTATTATGCATGCGATTGCGTATGTGAAACTCACTAATGGCCCACTAGACAAATCACCCATGCAACAGAAAGCATTAGATGATGACATACCGTTATATTGAGGCTCTCTTATGGATACTATGTAGTGTGCCATCTATAATATTATATATCCCATCTGTTTGAGTAGAAGACTCCTTCAATAGGCATTACACTAAGCCGAAAGCTAAAGCCTGCTAGGTATGAAAGAATGATCGGATAAAAACCACTCTACTGCACATAGAAAGTAAGAGCTACAGGAATCTGGCAATTCTTGGGGTTCTCAATCAATCAAGAACTGTATTTTCATCATTTGTTTTTTTGGTATAAATTCCATTGCGGTTATTTATTACTAAATAGAAGAACTATTGACATAAACATTTATTATTAAATAGAAGAACTATTGACATAAACATTTATTATTAAGTAGAAGAACTATTGACATAAACATTTAATTATTAAATAAAAGATCTGTTGACATAAACATTAATTATTAAATAAATGAACTACCGACGAATAGATCAAACTTGAGGGAATTCTGCAGGATATAGTTTAATGTAGGTAGCTTAGTTCAGAGGTCTCATATGTGCTCGTTGTGCTGGAAGATTACACAAAATTGGCAATTGAAAGGTGGGGGTAAGGGACCACGGTAGTGGGACCACAGAAAGATACGTTTACGAAACTATTCATGCAAGAAATATTGATAATGTTCTTTAAAGAAAGGTAAATTTGTAGGTCCCTTGGAAGGAAGGTATATAAAAATAAATTTGACATCAATGTGGACCGCGGACAAAAATGATTGAGAATCACTGGTTTAGTTGGTGCCTGTCCACTGTGCATGCAACACTTTAGAGATAACAGCATGAGACTAAGGACATAGTGTACACCAGTACATGAGATAATCATCTCTGGCTAAAATGTATTGAGGGGAGAGTGACTGACCTATATACACAATGTGTAGCAGAAATATGCCTGAGTTTTCAGATGTGCCTACTGAAATCTTAAACTTTGGCATAAGTGCAATTTCGTTGTTGATAATGTCTGTATCGAACAAATAAATGAACTTGGTCAACTGCATCAATATTGTCGTCTTATATATAACTACATGAGTACTCTGTTCACTTTATATATACATGTCTTACTGGGACACAATGATTATAAACACTGTGACTTGCCATGCCTATCATAAGCGGCAACTAATATTGTGTTAAAGCTAGCTAATCTATACCATACGTTAAAATGGACACAAATAAAAACATGTTGAAACCGACTGTGCTTGACTGAAAGGTGCAAATATCGCAGTCAAATTGTTAACCATAGTACAGCGAGCTGAATCGTTCAGACAGCGTGATGATAATGAAGAGGAATTTGAGAACGAACATAGAAGATGAAGATAAGATGAGATTTTAGGGTGGATCCCGCTTTCTAGAAAGACATATTATATTTTATTGTTAGTGGCAAACGTAACTTTCAGACAATCAGTACTGGAGACAATCATGGTAAGGCCGAGATGGGATCTCACATTGTAGCTTTAACACCCAAAGATCATTCTTTTATAGTCAGTCACGAAATTTAAAATATCGCCCAACGATTAAAGTAAAAGCTATAGCACTCCTCTCCGGGTCTGTGGTAGTGTGTTGTAGTGTACGTCTGGGACAGCCAAAGAGCCAGGTCCGAATCCCATCGATGGCGATTCTTCATTCGTTTAGAAAGCAATGCCAAACTGCTGAACGTATTTAGAAAGTGCCTAGAAAATCACTACAGCCAAAATATGCTTGGTTGATGACTACATCTTGAATATGATATTCTACCAATTTTTAAGTCATCTTGTTACCTTTTTGTTAATCAGTACAGCGACAAGAGTCTCTCGATTTCTCTTGCATTCTAAGTACCTGCTGCACTCAAAACATCACATGTTGTATCCCCTCATAAACATAAGCATTCCCTCATTATCACAGATTGACTCGATTTTTAAAATAAATCTATGTACGAGTTACAAAACACAGCTGCGTTTATAGAAGAGACGCAATTTCAGATATTGACATATTCCAAGCGAACGAAGAAGATTCACTGTTTAATTGATGTTGCAGTTTACTTCTTGCTTACCTGCTAGACCTTGCATGTATTTTCTTCAGCTCCTGTGTGAATTTATATATTAATTTTAAAACAGTAAGGGGAGCCTATAAAATAATTTAGTGGGTAGGATTTCTTCCGTGGGCCGTACTATGTCAGCCTATGAATATGACCAGTGTATGACTATATCAAGTGACCGGAATAACCAACAATACTTTCACGTACAGTAAACTGGACATCACTGGTGTTAAAGTATGCACAAAATTAGTAGAAAGCATAAAGAAGGAGATTATATGGTTGATTTTTAAGCACGGTCGAAGTAATGTTCCCTTTTCCGTCCACGTTGCACATGGTACTGAGTGAATAACATAGTCTTAAAAGTGTACAGTATTTGAAGCGCACTGCTCTGTACATAAGATGTTTCAGTTCTTATAACTATATACATGCCCGTGAGATCACGAGGACGGACAGGAGAACAAACGTTTGCAGGATTGTGACCTGATATGCGTGGGGAATAGGAAATTTAAGTATGTGGTATGATGTCCCGTCCCAGATGTCTAAGTGACTGGAAAGCCGTGCTGAAGTCCGAGGTGTCAGACATAAAGCGGCAGATATCACAACCAATCTGTAAACGATGATACATCGTATTCCTTTTTCTGGACCGTATAACATATAAGAAGATTGAAAATGGACGCAAAAGAAAAGGATAACTGTTGTTAAATCGAAAATATACTTTAGGGAGTTACATCCCTTGTGATATTTCCATAATGGATCTCCATAGCGTAGTGGTTAACTAGTTCGCATTGTGTTCAAAATGTCTTCAGTTCGAATCTGGCTCGTGTCGTCTTGCTTACGAGCTGGATCTTTTCAGAGAACCCTGTGGATTACCGTTTGAAGCTACGGAGTTACGTGCTATGAGTGGCACTCTCAACAGACGGCAATCTGCTTTGTTGAGAGTGACGGATTACATATGAGAAACCGAGTGCAGTGACATCAATCCTCTACGAACTTTCAACATTTTTCAGTTATACCTCACAAAGATGTGTAACTTTGAAGAACTACTATATTCTTTATTTGTGATTAATGGTAGGCCACCTTTTTATGTCGGAATCTGCAACAGTAAGATATCTGCAACTGCATTTGGACCACTCAAAACGTCATAATAACAAGTTACTGAGAGTAAACATTTTCTAAATAACAACTACAAAGAAATGATAGTTTGATCGCTACATACTGAATTTTATGCTATCAATAACATTATAATGGCGATTCGTATTTTTAAAATTTTTTTTTATTGTGATGATTCTCTGGTTACTATCAACAGTCATCGCAACCACGAAAATCAGCATTGCTTTTCATGATGATGAAAAGTGTCTTTGCTGGACCAGTGAGCATCTCTGTTTTACCATTGTGTTATACAAGATTCAGCTATCAATTGTGATACTTTTTCCATGATATAGCAATCTGTAAAAAAAAATAAGTGTCCAAATTTTAACATATTGAACATCAAGAAATATATTTTTTAAAATTGTATTTATATGTGTACTTTTTAAGACATTTAAAAATGTTATACATAAAGTCTCCCAAAAATATTCCCGACTCATTTAACCTTATGGCTAATGTCTTTTATATCAATGTCTTTTATACGTCTTCATACATTATCATAAACTCATAACAGATCAAAGAAGATTGCAACAACTATTCTATTTTCCCTATAGCTATTATCAATTTCTTGCATATAGTAGACTAGCTACTAAGCAGGCGCTTCGAGCACACTCCGGCACGCGATATTGGTCTAAAAGTACAATACTTACTAACTTAGAGCTCAGAAAACAGTACCTGCAACTCCAAGGAACTAAGAAAAAGGTTTTTGGTATGGAGATACCACACAAAAAATCCCAATGCAGCCTGACGACCGAAACAGTTTGCCTACATCTGATGTTAGTTTTCTATTTATCGATGTCTTTTATAAGTTTTCTATACATGACCATGGAAAACTATTTGAATCTTTTCTTTATCTTCTTATTACAGTATACGCTATAACATATTTATGTTCCATGTTCACGGAACAAGTGTCCGAGTGTTAATATTATTTTGCTTAGCTACTCTCTCTGATTGACCTCCTAAACTACTCCCCGTGTCAAACATGTATATTGATCATCACCGGTACGTAAATAAATCTGCACTGAATATCAAGCTATTAAACAAAATCTACTCTTTTATTACTGATATAGAAATCAGAAATAATACACAAATCACAAATTGGTACTGAATGATAGTTTTTTTTAAAATTTGCAGCTCTTACCGGAACCTAATCCGACGTTTCTTCCAAATCATAATGCTCTTAAGCAATCTATCTTCGTCATTTCTTGCATATATCACATTAGTTTTAAACTAAATTTATCAAATGGAACGTAAAGATAATTGAAACGCATTTAATAAAAGCGAGGTTGTAAATACTTCACAGAATTATATTTTAAAGTTTGAAAGTGAAATTGCCAGTCATTTCCATTTCTTCTCTTTACTTAGTCGGAACTAAACACCAGGGTTGCCATTTTTGACCCATTCATGAGACATTTCGACAAATTTTGCTACTTTCAAACCATATGGCTGATTTGACCACTTTTGTCTTTTTATTTTACCAATTGGAAGAAGTATTCCTGTGTACATAGTTTATGGTTTAAATTGATGAAAATATGAAACGTCAGATCACATCAAGTATCCGTTAGGGTTTCTATCCCAATGAATCACCAGCAATAGAGCTAATAATGTTGCCATTTATAAAACTGTTTTTCTCGTAACTGCTGTCAGAATTTTATTTTTTTTAAACGAAACAAATCCCCCCTCCCTAAAAAAAATAATTCCAGAACGACACTTATTCTCATAGTCTCAGTCACTGGAACTAAAGCTTTTAATTGACTTTTCTGAATTCAAGTTTGTGTTATTATGCTATTATTACCAGTAGTTTTTGTCTATATACGAGTATTTTCTTTTTTGTGCGTTTGTTGTTAGGCGTCTCAAGTTTAACAAAGTTTTCAGGTTATGACATGTTTGTCCGATTGAAATGCAGTAATACTGTGGCGTTTCAGAACGTTGACAACTCCTTCAATCCATATTCTTATCGGTCTTCCTCTGATGCTTGTTTCCATACTCATGTTGTACACTTATGCTGCGTGCCACTGTCATAATTTAAGTAATAGTTTTTATACATACTGTAATTTAGAATGTATGCTTATTTTGACTATTTCTCACCTGAACTTTGGCCATAAACGGTTCCAACTAGCTGACAAACGTAACTGAAAGGCATGCTGAGTCGACTGGTGTTGGTCTGAGTTGGAAAAGAATTCATGTCACATTCAAGAATGAAGCCAACATACATGCAACAGGTGTACAATGTTGGTATTCAGAAACGTTTCTACGCTTTATTAATTATTCTGTATTCACTGCGGTTTTCTATCTTAACACTGACAGCTGTACAAATATGTTTGTTTTCGTGTTCCAAGTGTGCGTAATATTGTGATATTTACCAAGTGCCAGTCCTGAACATATTGTTCACAACAGATCTTTGTCCCAGCGACACTTATAAAGAAGCCATGGAGGGTAGATCGAGTGAGATTCATGAGGTGATGCTAAGTGATCACAATGTGAAGCCAATATGGAAGCACAATATTTCCAAATGTGCGTAGTATTGTGGTGTTTACTAAATGCCAGCTCTGAACTGTGTTCACAGCAGATCTTTGTCCCAGCGACATTTATGAAGAAGTCATTGAGGTGATGCTGAGTGCTAAGTGATCACAATGTGAAACCAATATATACGAGACTGGGAAGTTGAGGACGTTCTGAGTGAAGCCATGAGAGGTCCTGAGTGAAGCCAATGAGGAGGTTCTGCATGAAACTAATGAGAGGTTTTAAGTGAGACCAACATAGAGGCTATGTGTGAAAAGAATGAGGATATTCAGAGTGAAACCATTAAGGGAGTTATGAGTGAAGCCAATAAAAAAGTTCTGATTGAAGACAATGACAAGGTACTGAGTGAAACCAAAAAGGAAGATAGAGCCATTAAGATGGCTCTAAGCTGAATCAATAAAAATATTTTGGTTGAAGTCATTGAGTAGGAAATTTTGAATTATGACAGTAGGTTATCATGGCGCACAAATGTCAAGTCCATAGGTGCTCTGACCCTTGTCTTTTTCTTCTTCTGCATTCTTTCTTAAACTCTTGCAGATTAGTAGATTTATTAGTAGATTAGCTGTTCAACTTTTTATGAAAACTATAAACACATAACTAGAATGATAAATAGAAAACTAACATCAGAGCTTAGCATCTTTTGATCACACATCTAACCACACAGCTGAAGTCATAATGCGTTGACAATGGAGAACGGAATGCAAAGTGTAAGTGTTTACAGCTTTATTGTGATATCTGGGCCTTTCGGTTAACACATCCGACTTCATTTTTGCTTCTGTGTCACTATTATCGCATATGGGGGTGTAACAGCCAAACCCGTTCCACAATATCCTTAGTCGTCTCTTACATCATGTAATGATTGTAGACAGTTTTGCTATTATTTGATCCTCTATCGGGCAACGGTATCATACAGACGTCTCACTAAATCTATCAAATTGCAAGCGGTTGACTGTTCCAGTTCAATATTGATTTATCAATATCTTAGTATGTCTATTATGTTTCTCTTTATGGGCTATTCTGATTTTTACTCCGGCCTCATGCAGTCTTGAGAACAATCATGATTCACACTTTTGAAAATATTCTGAGTGTCCCTTGCCTCATTATCTATGTCAGATCGAACCTTTGATTAACAATGTGGTTATGTTAATAATGTGGCCAATCTGACCAGTGTGTCGGTTCACTTATTATACTCAATACCCGCATATCCTGACATTAGTAATTTGTTTAGGTACCCAAGAATTATATGCGATTTTTCAACTCGTACTTCCTATGTGTAATGAGGGCGGTTCCTCACAGCCTATTGAAGAAACCTTCTTTTCGGAGATGGCCTCTGTTATGAAACAAGCTAGTATTTTGCCTGGGTTACCCACAGTGCATTTTACTTCGGACAATGCGCCTTTAATCTGGTGAACCATTTCCGGTGTATGTGGTTGTCGATATATAAATGCTGATGAGGTATTCTACTCTTGTCAGCACAAAGCCATTCTTAAAAAAGTACAGATCTTCTGAAGTTTATTTAGTAATAAGAGTGTCTGTAGAATTTTTTCTTTACAATTGAAAGGTAAGGGCAGTCAATAAGGTGGTGTCCCACTGACTTGCATTGTGGGTTTGGTTGTTTGCTGCAGACATATACATCCCGAAGAATAATATGTAAATGTCTTCCTCTATCTGAAACTAATGTTGTGGTTAATTATCCTCATGAAATCTCCATGAAAAGTCTTTGCGTTTAGGAATTCAAGAGAGTTCACCGAGATATATATCCCGCTGGTCACAAGCACTGGAGAGGCAGGCCGTGATCCTTCATTCCGTTACCGAGTATTTGCTGTGACCCTGTTACGTCCTGCATCCTATTCCTTCACGATTCCTCCCAGCATCGAGTTTCCATATTTTCCATGAGTTTTCTTGATTCTGTTTCTAATATCTCAAGATTAGGACATGATCTGACTGAGGGTGCATTGTCAGTTTGCAAGACACTCTCGCATCAGCTGGGACAGTAGGCCCAGATCCACACAATGTAGAGATGTTTATCCTCAGCATTCACGGTCTTTGGTGAGAGCATTGAGATTAGACAAGGAAGTGTGGTAAACAAGAAAAGAGAAAGAAGGAGAGACCTGGCCATACTGTCAAGAACTCAGTCGTTCCCTTAGCAAGCTTTATTTGAAACAGGGGTACCTCGTAAAGGTATTATTCGAGGCGCGTTTGTGTATGATACTTTGGATACAATAAGCTTAGTATCAGCTGGAAGTAGCTTCCACAGCAAATAGCTGCACCTGGACTGTGAGAAACTGTTGTGGAGCGCATCACGAAGTCCTTGACTGTAAGTAGGACGTCCAGCCCAGATCGTTCATGTTCCGTTCACTTTTTATTGTATAACAACTTCACATCCATTGTGTCCTCAAGTCCCAGACCTAATTTCTTCTCCAGATGCTGTGTTGGGAACAGTGACAATAGAATTAGACTTCGATAGCTTCGTCTTAATAGACAACTTCCATTACATATGCACCGCCTTTAAACATTCGTCCGGAGTCTGCAATTTTACATGTGCATTTCCCACGTACGGGCATCGTTCGTCTGTAATAGCCTTCTAATCCGTCGCCAAGAACGGTATGTATTTCGACTATTAGTCATTGATTTTATCACCCAAAGAGCGATGGAATATGCATATCTCGGACGAGTGACTTCGCATCCTTCTAGAAATTATCATGTAAGAAAGTTATCTTCGCTCTTAAGTATTGAACCAAATGTTCTCTGTATGAGCCTTGTTTGACAGTCGCAATATTCTATATGGACTTGTGGTGTTTCATCCTCAAAGACAAGAACTTTGTCTACGATGCACACAACGTCAAGATTCCGAGTCTCAACATTGCTTCGGTCAGGAATTTGAACAAAATACGCTCCCCACATAATCGCAACGCTTTTCTTTTGTTCAATAGTACTTAGCTATAACACAGGTAATGTAGTCTCACTGGACGACGGCTAACAGTCCTGGCTAGCTGTATATTTCCATCAACATTCAGCTCAATTCTACCTCTCCTTATTGGATTCACCTTCTCCATCTCTCCTTTACCTTATCATAAACATGTCACTAATAATATTTAGCCGATTTCGCTAACAGCAAACATCTCTTTAAAATATTTCAAATCGTTTATTCAGCAAAGAGATTTTATAATTCCTGTAATTACACCGGAAATGTGGATTGAAATAATTTACTTTAAACCAGAGAGCAGAGTCTTAGTGAACCATTTGCTTACTGAGATTTTCAGACTAACGAGATCGGTTAGACAGGGTTGCTCACTCTCTCAGCTGCTCTATATTCTCGTTCGGGAAATACTTCTTGAAAAAATCAGACAAGACAGTAAAATCTCAGGCACTTTCATTCCGGGAAAAGGAGAGCAAAATGTGTGCGCCTATGCGGAAGACACTGCTTTCTTTCCGCCCATAGTAAGGACCATCAGAAATATTTTGGATACATTCACTGAATTTGGAACCGGCAGTGGTTCCAAACTCAATGTCCAACTATCAGTTATCATGGGCCTGGGTAAGTGGAAAAACAAAACAGATTTTTACCATAACATAACAACAACAAAAAACATCATACTATACGGCATAACATTCTCATCAAACCCACATATAATTCAGAAAACCACATGGTGTAACCTTGTTACACAGATCACAGACATGCTGTACAGTTATCAATTTAAAACCACAACAATTCTTGGCAGAAGCAGATTAGTGAATACATACATCATTCCAATACGTCTGGAATAGAAGACATCTGCACAGAATTAATTAGACCTTCATTCGTTACTGTTTTTTATATTGTCGTGGTTCCCGTTGGTCATTACTTACATAAGTAAAGTCGAATTTACTATTTTTCGCATGGTACTACAAGTATATAGTGACCAATGGAATCATGACAATAATCAAGTAAAGCAACGAATGAAAGTGAAATTAATTATGTGCAGAGGTCTTCTTACCCAAACGGTTATAATAGAAGTATCATGGAGAGGGACTTTTCTAACAATACCGTCTTTATAATAATAAATTAAGGTCACGTAGCTATTTGAGACTATGTTCGTGAATGTGACACATATCAATGCGTTTGTATTGCACCAGAATACACATTTTCCATGACATTGACACATTTAAGCATTAACAGTATCATTGTCTCATTGTGTTTTCTGGGGAATGCATGTACCTCTCTCGGCACGTTCTGCCTGAGCTTGTTCTTGTGGGTCCTGAAATTCGTTCTAGTATTATTTACATTTTGTTAAATCAACACATTTGTTAATGAACTGTTACTTATACATCAATCAAAATAACTGAATTTATTAAGCAGATTGAATTACAAGAAAAAGACCTTCGATCAAAAAGTTCACTATGTCTCCCTTCCTACCATATTCTAAGTATCGTCGCCATTGATATTGTTTAATCGCCAGGAATGGCCAGTATTAGAGTTTATATCAAAGATTTTGATTTTGCCCGTGCGAGGTATCTCCGAAACTTTATTTCCTAAATAGATGACATCTCTCGGCGGTGCGCAATGTTGTGAGAAGAATCCTCATATTCGTAGGGTTAACATCCTCATTTGACATAGGTTGTGATCTTTCACACAAGGAAAGCCTCACTGTATCGGCATGGCGTCTGCTAGGGCAGGGGTTCAAAACATTATCACTCAGCTAGGATCGGCCACATGTAATAGTTAGTGCTTGCAAACACTTTTTTAACTCGCATATCTTGAACATGTGTCCTTGCCAGAGCACAAATGTTCACACGAGCACCAGGTTGAGAACGTATATACTGTAGATTTCCGTTGTATGTGGGTTTGTATGGTGAGCAACATGACATGCCTGTCCACCATTAAAAAAACACACTTTGTGTGTCTGAAATAATGAATAAAAAAATAAAATATCACAACTTCTCATACTATCACGTCCGCGTCTAAATTTTGTTGGAATAGAGAGCAAAGATTGTTAATATTGAAATGTGTCATGAATGGTAGGTAAAAAAGGTAACTAACAGGTAAAGCCAGGAATAGGGTAATGAGGTATTGGTAGTCACT
Organism: Meghimatium bilineatum; assembly: GCA_034231615.1. NCBI lineage: Eukaryota > Metazoa > Mollusca > Gastropoda > Stylommatophora > Philomycidae > Meghimatium > Meghimatium bilineatum. The sequence continues at coordinate 38,036,664 of CM067320.1, read as the reverse complement.
GGTGACACACATAATAACACACACAAATATACTTTTCGATCAAATTGCCTTTATCACGACTACAAATACAGCAGGAAACAAGTAAGAACGAAACTGTAGACGTTCACATGGCCGAGTTAACTGTAATGTATTTCACAAGGTAACTTAAAGGTAGCTAAGGAGATTAAGTATGCAGCTGACTATCGCACTCAATGATGTCTGTTGTGATAAAGCTGAAGATACGTACCTGGGTTGCTAGAATCGACACATTTGTATTTTTGGGGCATGCATTGAGGTTTCACAGAAACCATGTCCCTTCAGAATAGAATAATACCACTCTCATGATTGTGCACCTTACTTCACTCTTGAACACAAAAGTTTTCTGTTTTAGAATATGCATATAGAACTTCCCCATCTAAAGGTGTGACACCCGCTGAAGTCGGATCTGTCGTGCAATTGACGCAAATAAAAGGGTGACACACCGCATTTGGTCTCCATCCAACATGAAATCTAGTAGGACAATTGTCCTGCTATAAGAGAGATTGAGTGATAGATTGGGAATGGAATTATAAAAAGATAACAGGAGTGACAGAAACACCAATACGGATCTTAAACTAAGACTCGCCGTAGCCTGGTGTTGAGAATAAGAATGCCAATCTGGTACACTCAGGGTATTCATTATTTTCATCACCATTATTATACGAAATAACAATATGTCGCACGTCGTGAAACTGTTCCGTAATATTATGCCTTTCTGTTCAACTAACATATGTCACCGTGTATCATATATGGATCAAAAGTATGTCAAAGTGTATCATATCAATTCGCACTGTCACCTTGTATCAAAGCAAATAGTACTATATCACCGTGTAGTATATCAATTCGCGTTATGTCACCGTGTATCATAGAAATTTTGACATGAAAAAATGGTGCAGTTAGAGATGTTTTCCTAAACAAGAGATGCGTTCGACGATCTTTTCTATTTCCTTCTTTTAAAAAAAAAATATGTTTAGATATGTTATAATTTAATATTACACATATATTTTCTTAAGAGGTTTTAAAAACGCAACAATGATCTACCTCCTCGCCTCGCCAGGATATACGGGTTAGTTTAAACCCAGAATGAAGTACACAATTATATTCTCATGTCACCAAGCCAAATATAGAAAATATGGATGTATGCAGAGCGTGGTCTGCACATGATGATAATATAAACATCTATGACTATTTCAAGCCATCATCTACAAGCACACAACAAATGCATGGATGTAGTTGTGGTACTACATTGAATTCCATCAACAAACATAATTCTCTGGCGATTTCTATCTTCATCCAGTGTGGAAATGTCGATTTTAGGAGAAAAAAGTCACCTGTGCAGTTTGGATGTTGTCTTCCCATGCTTTTATTTCCCACTTACCCCCCTTCCCCTCCCCCCAACGCTTCATTCACCTTCCATTGTTCCTACATGACAATTTAACAGGGAACCATCTCGGCTTACATAGTTATTTCATGAAAGTTTCTGCTGTTTTACGTTTGAAATTTGTGGTTCTTATGAACCTGCCATACTCTCTAGTTTATTTTGTTACGTACACATTTGTCATATGTCCTCGTTGGTAGTTTAACATGTCTACACAGCAAGTCCGGTTTTCTTAATAAATGATGTTGTATTTGAAAACTCATCGGTGCTCCCATGCAGCTATCTGTTGATATCCTATATAGTAAATAAACTTAATTCTTCTATAACGCTTGTATTCGAATTTCTGTACGCTTTGTAATACACAAACCAATTAAGATAAACAAAAATATGTAGATGTGTTACCAAAATGAAACACAAAACAACGTAACAACGATATGCAGGGACGGAACAGTTATCCCTTGACAAACCAGTCATACACATTGCGATCCAATGAATCACATGTTAAGAAAACGCATCATACATGAATTCTATACAACATAGTCTTCACATGATGTCGAGACCGTCGACGGTAACAGGAGCCGCTCGGTCATGCATAGTGTTTACTGAAGACCAGTTTTACAACTTGTATGTGAGTGTCATGTGTGTAAGGCACAGTGCACATTCCGCTTCACGCACCGTTGACTTTGTATAATAAACTGATGCCGCTAGGCAGGTCTAATAACAGAGGTTGTAGGAAGTTATTATATTCAGGACATGGCAATCAACCCAGCATTTTTAGGTGGTATTGCTTTTCTAGGTAATAAAATTCTATATTTATCTATCTATCTATCTATCTATACGCTGTGTCCCTTGTTTGCCTTGCGGCGTCAGGGGTGGAAGAGTTCTCTGGAGATGGCCTTCTTGTGCGCTGTTTGTAAGCTTGTTCCTGTGGCTTCTTTGATTTCTGTGATCCATCTTTTACATGGTCTGCCTCTGGCGTTATAACCGTTATGTCTATGTGTCATGGCCATTTGTGGCATGCTATATGTCGGTAGTCTGGAAGCGTGTGAAAACCACTTGATCTGTTGTCTTTTGATGTGTTCCAATACTGGTATTGTTTTGGTTATCTGTCTGATGTTATCGTTTCTAATTCTATCTCTTAATGACACTCCGAGTATTCTTCGTAGACATGTCATTTCTGTTGTCACTATGTTTCTTTTGTCTTGTGCTGTCATTGTCTAGGTTTGGCACTGGTAGCATAGTGCTGGAATAATAATAGTCTTGTATAATGCAACTTTGGTGTCTATGTTTACTTTTTTGTTCTTGAAAATGCGTGTCATCTGTCCTACGATCTGGTATGTTTTTTTGCATCTATTTTGTATCTCTTTACTTGTTTTCCTTTCACTCGATATAATGCTTCCTAAGTAAGTGAACTCATTTACTTGTTTAAGGTGTTTATCATCAATGGAGATAGTGCTATTTCTTTCTTTCTTTGCTATTGCCATTATTTCAGTCTTTTCAATATTGATCTTCATGTTGAATTTTTGACATGTTGTGTGAAGTTTGTTCATATGGTCTTGCAATTATTCTTCTGATGTCGCTATTCGTACTTGGTCAGCTGCCGAGAGTAGTTTGTTTAATTTGTCTTTTATGTTATCTTCTTTGTTGGTACTTGTTAGTTTACAGATGTGGTTGATATATGTTACAAAATGTAGAGGGGATGGGACACACCCCTGGCGAACTCCTGATTGAATTTGGAACTTATTGGACACACCTGCATTTGTTCTTACTGCATATTGGCTATTTGCATAAATGCCCTTGCATATGTTGATTAAATGTTCTGGTACTCCGTATATTGATAGTGTTTTCCATAGTTGTTGTCTGTCTACTCTGTCGAATGCCTTTTCTTGGTCTACGAATGCGATATATAATTCTTTGTTGTTTTCTGTGGCTCTTTCTGTTAGTTGTCTAAGTGTAAAGATAGATTCCGAACAGCTTTTGTTCTTACGGAAGCCCATTTGGGTGTTTTGAAGTTGTGGTTCAATGTATGATCGTATTCGTTGCTCTAATATTTAGTTAAAAAATTTTCCTGTGTGGCTTAGTAAAGATATCCCTCTGTATTTTGTGCAGTCTCTCTTACTGTCTGTTTTCTTCCATATGGGAATGATTGTCGCGTTCCTCCAGTCTTCTGGTGTTTCTTATCTTCCACATTACATTAAAAAGTCTGTGTAACCATTTTTTCCCGCTCTCTGCTGCTGCTTTGATAAGTTCTGTTTGTATGTTATCAGAGCCTGCTGCCTTGTATCTTGGTGCTTTGTTCATTTGCATTTTCTATTTCTGATAGTAGTATATTTGTTTCTAGGTTCGTTGCTGTAGTGTTTATTGTTGTGTCTTCATTTCCTTCTTTTAGATTTAGCAGTTCCTTGAAATATTGTTGCCATCTTTCCATTATTTGCATCGGTTCTTATAGTGCATTACCGTTTTCATCATTTATTATTTCTGTCGGTTGATATATATCTTCTTTGTTTCTCATGTTATTGATTTTCTTGTAGAACCTCTTTTTCTATATTTATAGTCATATTAAACAAGATTGTTCCCTCAATACAATATTCCTAGACCCACTGTTCATCATAACTCGATATTTTAGATCATGTAGTGGTTCTCAACGTGGCCACGATTGCAAAATATACAATTGTGTGTGGTTGGGGGGGGTGTCCATAGACCCATTTACGCAGCGCCGGATTTAGAATTGATAAAACCCTAAGCTATTTGAGATATGGGGCCCTTTAACAATTAAGAAGTATATAGATAATGAAATGTAAAAAATTGGAGGGGGGAGGGGAGCCAAGAAAGTGGGGACACTAAGCTATAACTTGTTTAGCTTACAGGTAAATCCTGCACTGCATCTACGTAACATCAGAATGGTGACATCCGTATACATATAATAAACACTCTTAAAAATGTCAATTATATTTTTTTTTAGTCTCCAGAATCTGGTCACTTACTGTGTAGCCCTTATTATACGGTGCGTCCCTTTCACACGCACACGTGAGTCAAATGTGCTTGTGCCTGAGCTTTGTACCATAACAAATAATGAAGTTCATGATTCAGGCAATACTGTCACAATCGCCTGGACGATGCAGGTAAAAACTTGTTACGATTGCGAAATTAGACAAAGGTTTTTGTATACAAAGTACCATCTCCGCAACGAAGGTTGATTGCAAAAGATCTCCAAAATCCCCTTTCTCTTCTTTTGGTGGTTCACTCTGCTAGACTGTAATCTCTCCATCTTGTGATGTTACTCTCCCACTTGTATCTCTTTCTACCTCTTTCTCGCTTTCCTTCGACTTTACCATGAAGTAAGGTCTTCAACAAGGGATCATGCTGTAGGAAACATTTTATTTGTCTGATCTTTATTTCTCTTAATAATTCTTTCTTCATATTAAGTGTTGTTAGAACCTCTTTGTTTATTTTATTTTCTTTCAATGATGTTCTCCATATTCTTCTATATATCCACATCTAAAAGCATCAATTCTTTCTCTAATTGTTTGTTTAGTGTCCATGTTTCTGAGCCATACATTAATATAGAATAGATGTAGCATTTTATATTTCTAATTTTTAACTTTGTAATTTGTTTAGATGTTAATATTTTCCTCATGTTATTAAAAGTACTTTTAGCCATTCCTATTCTCCTTTTAACTTCTGTTTTACATCTGCCATCATTTGTGATTATGTGTCTAAGACATTGATAGTATTCTACATGTTGTAGTTTCTCTCCATGTATGTTTATCTTTAGCGGCTGTATGTAATAAAGCGGTACTTTCTGTGACTGCAGAATATTATGGTTTTTGTTTTTTTGGATATTTATATCTAGTCCATATTCTTTACTTGATTTATCGACTTGATCTATTAGTCTTTGTAGTTTACGTTCACTTTCTGCTAAAAGAACAGTGTCATCTGCGTATCTCAGGTTGTTTAGTATTTACCCATTGATCTTGAGTCCTGGCATTCCTTATACATGTTTAAAGATATTCTCTTTGTAGATATTAAACATATTGTGTGATAAAATACATCATTGTTTTACGCATCTTCTTATTTCTACATGTGAGGAGTAGCTGTTTTCACACCTTTTTGATGCAGTCCGTTCCCAATATGTATTTCTAAGTCTGGTGTCTTTCCAAACTATGCCTATTTCTTGAAGATATTTGATTAATTTTTCATGTGGACTCTGGGAAAGGCATTGCTGTAGTCTATGAAACAAATATAAATACTTTAGTGGACTTCTATTGATTTATCTCCGGATACTAAATATAGTTTCTCTGGTTCCTTTGTTTTTCCTAAAACCGAATAGCTCTTCACTGACCTCAGTGTATATCTTGTTTTTAATTAATGTTTTATCTTGAGTAGAATTTTAGTTATATAACTCATTAAACGTATTGTCACTAAACAAGGACGTTGTATATATTCTTTTGAAATATCAGCCTATATGAATGAGAAACATACAAGAAACCCACAGTTTGAAATCATCAATAACACGCGCCACTTTGCGTTACGCTCAGGAGAGGTACCTGCACCATGAACGCCTAGTAGATGTGGTTAGTTAGTCTGTTTCAAATATAATGGCGCGCTCCTGTTGTGTGGATAAGTTGTCTTTATTTTTAACCAATAGCGCACGGGCTGTTTCTGCTATTCCTGCAGTAAATTCAATTTTGTGATCCATTTTAAAATTAAAAATAAGTCACGCACGGAAGTTGTTATAACCTGACCCAATTCTTATTACCTAAAGGATTTCTTCAACAACTTTTTGAATCCGATTTGAGGTAAAGCTATTCTATGTGAACGACAAGTTTACATTAAACTGTTTAATAATTATATTATGAAGAATATATATTTTGAATGAGAAACTCGTTTAATGTAGCCTATTATATATAGACCTATAGTTTACAAAAATAAATATAGAACCCTTTCAGAAAGGAGTCAATGACGGACGAAAGATAGTTCTATATAGACCTACGTGTTAGAAAATTGAGTTTCTTTAAGTTAATTTGTTGTGCATGAAAACAAACTGAACTGTTTCCGGCTCTCTGCGTTGTTTGATGTTTAATATTGGCAGTCTCAGTTTGTGAAGAAATATGAACCTGTTAGTGAGGCTTCGTCCTTAAGAAATATTCCCTATTAGGATTTTGTGAATATTTTGTACATCGCGTAAGTATGTTTATTGTTTGTATTTTTTAAATTTAATTACGTGTTGTGTAGTTTATTCTGTATGTAAATAACTTAGGAGCGGCTGCCCCGTTTTCCGAATATAGGGGGTCTATCATACCTACCACCAGACAACAATACAGGGACCTGACCTACATACCACAAGGTGGGGTCTACCATACCTACCACATGGCAGTAGTATTGGAGCCTACCATACCTAAAACCAAATAACAGTATAGAGTGTCTACCCTACCTAACGCCACGCAAAAGTATAGGGGAGCCTACCTTACCTAACGCCAGGCAAGGGTATAGAGGGCCTACCATACCTACGGCCACGCAGCAGTATATGGGGCATCAGTATAGGTGGCCTGACTTACCTACCTACACACAACAATATACTTCCTACACACAACAATATACTTCTATCATACTTACCGCTAGGTGCAAAAATATACTTCTATCATACCTACTGTCACACAACAGTATACTTTTACCATACCTACCGCCTCATAACAGTATACTTCTACCATACCTACCGCCTCATAACAGTATACTTCTACCATACCTACCGCCGCACAACAGTATATTATAGTAAATTATGTTATTATAATATGAGAGTTGTCTTCCAGTGAGAAATCCCTCCAACAAGCATCTATACAAATGTATATTTCATTTTGTATGTTATGCTGTCCCCCACTCAAGTGTTTAAATGCATGTTTTATTTTAGTTTCTTACATTGTATTCTGTGAAATAATGACCATGGATCGCAAATAGATGCAAGCCAGTCTACATTGCACTTTTGCTCTTCTATGATTCATATGTGGCGGGGGAATGCAAGATCTACCAATACTGCAGATGGGTAACAAACTACTTTTAGTCTTTTGTTCAATGGTTCAAAGAAATATATCAATATGCGCATATTAGGGAGTTGCAGGATGTGATGTTTGTGGCTTGTGTGTTAAAGGGAGATGAGGGAGGTGATGCGTGTGGCTTCTGTGATAAATGGAGTTGCAAGATAAAGATATAATGCTTATGACATGTGTGATAAATGAAGTTTCAGGAGAGAGGATGCTTGTGGATTGTGTGATAAATATCGTATGCCCATGCTGTAGGCATGTCACTTAGCGTGTGAGTTTTTACATTATCCATCTGACAGAAAAAAATCCAGTCTTTACAGGGGGGGGGGGGGTCGATCCCAAATATCAGTGATACGATCCTTTCAGCCATGAGCGAGTCCACCGAAGACGGATGTGTCGGGCCATTTGCGCAAATAAAACGGCAACACAACGCATTTCCATTCTTTGGACTGCATCCTGCTGGAGATCTATTAGTACTGCTACAGGAGAGATCCAGCAGGAGTTTGAGAATGAATGCTGAAGAAGAAGAAGCCATGAGCGACACTGATGAGATTATCAAGTTCCTTGTCGGGGAAATTATTTCAGAGGATCTTAGTGGTTTAGTCGTTAGTCCTTTAATTATGTACTCAGGACACAAGATTGAGTCCCTCCTGCGACGTCTTGTTTTCAAAATTGACATTTCCGGAGTCTCCTGGCTATTATCGCGTGAAGGTATGAAATTACGCGCTATGAAAGATACTTTCAGCAGGCGGCGTGCTGTTTCCTTGAGAGGTACATATAGCGTAACCAGAGTACCATGAAATCAAGCCTCTACACAATTCAATACATACACTATATACATTTTCTAGCTATACTTGTGAATATTGTCTCAATGTTATAACCAGCCTGACAAGTTTTCACTAATATAGCTCAAGAGCATATAGAAAAATAGAAATTCGATGTTTTGTTTACAATAGTTAATGTGAAGTGGCAGATCATGTTCTCTAGAGAGCGTATGACATTATCAAGCAATCTATATTATGTGATCATTAATACAGAACACCCATACTTACTAACGCATGCACACAGTTAACATGATATTGGGATCTATGAACTTAGAGACTGGGCTGATCAGATTGGCCATGGGAAACATGTAGAGGGAAATCTCAAGTATACCTATTTTTTCTAGTGTCTCTTCTATGCGTTTGTTGTTAGGCGTCGCATGATTGAATTTCTGGCTATGGCACATTTGTCATTTCATATGCGGTAATATTGTGTCGTCTCAGAACGTTGGTAACTCCTTCAATCCACCTTCTTCTTTCTCTTCCTCTATGTTTTGGGCCATTTTCAGTAATTGGCCAAATCATTTGTCTGTTTTTTAATATATTTGGTCACATGCGTTGTTTCAGCAGTTCTTGCATTCTCTTCATTCCTCAAAGGAAGAGATCAAATATGTGAGTGACCATCTTATATACCAAATGCAACATCAACCTCCTGGGAAGGAGCAACATCAACCTCCTGGGAAGGAAAGACCGGAGTATCATCTTCTGATTTCGAACACCGCATGTACAACATAAAAATTACCTCAAAAGATACAATCACACTACCAGTTCCCACTGTGCACTCATCCTTACGAAACTGCCCAGTACAACCGTTTTTAATGCCGCCGCTGATGATGCCAGAAAATACATCTTCTTTTTTCAAATCTAGATAAATGGAACACCATATATGGTGCAGTGCTTCCCAGCAGCCGGGCTGTGGCAACATGTGTACTGAGCTGCGAGAGTTCACCTTGAATTTTAAGTTATTTATGAGTATAATAGAATTTGTTTGGACTGGTCCCTGGCTTTTTTAACGGACCGGGTTTCACATAGGTTGAGAAGCATTGTAATATGAAATGCAACAACAGCTCACAAACTCATGCATATATCACACAATGGTGTTGGGTCAATGTGCTTAAGCCTGGATTGCTGGACGAGCAACTAACCAACCAAATAACCTAACAGCTAATCCTATTGAACAGGATGGCTTTTTTTAACGGACCGGGTTTCACATAGGTTGAGAAGCATTGTAATATGAAATGCAACAACAGCTCACAAACCCATGCATATATCACACAATGGTGTTGGGTCAATGTGCTTAAGCCTGGATTGCTGAACGAGCAACTAACCAACCAAATAACCTAACAGCTAATCCTATTGAACAGGACCCGAAGGAACTCCGCTGTGTATTGTTAGTCGGGCAGGATGTGAAAATATATCCTTGTTTATTGTTAAATTTCTTTTGTTTAAATTAAATGTTCCCACTAATCGTGGGTGGCGAAATAGCTGACATATGACCGTTGTTATTAGATTACCTGTTGGCTAATTGGAAAATAACCTTCTAAAATGATTCATTTGACTTTTCCTGTGATTTTCATTGGCTGTTAACACAACCTATACACAAAGTTACCATTAAAATCACGGGGAATGTAAAATAGCATCACTTTAGAAGGATGGTTCCAGATTAATCTACAGGGCTATTGATGAGGGTCTCAAATTAATTTAAACGAAGAAATTGTTTTACAAGATGTGAGACTCAATAATTGACTATATGACACACCGGTTTGACCGGATCAGATCGCCTTTGTATTAGAATTAAGAAAGTAATATTTTCTTATTCGTTCGTACTCAAACTTCTACAGATCAACAGGGCCAAGTCCATAGAACATAATGCGATGTGTCATGGTTTACGATTTACTCGCGACATCTGCGTCTTTCTGCCCATACAACTTCATCATGACGTCTATGAGATATGACAGCTAAACTCACTCCTAAACATCCTTAGTCATGCATGGAAGGTTGCAAAATGCGATTCTTTGCTCCTCTTTTAGCTTCGGTAACACACAGACTATATAGTAATGTGGACACGAAGTCACTCCTTCAAGATTAACTAGTCAATGTCGAATGTTTTGAGAAATTTAATTAATCATCGGGTGCCTTGCCGACAATGCATAATAGCGTAGACGACCGTGGATCACCACATCTAGCAATTTCCAGTATCTTATATCAGGATCGTTGTTGACTCTCTGCCATGTCAAGATGTTAGACTATCTAATATTTTCTTACGCTATCGTCCTCAATCTCTCTTGACTTCTATATTTCAATTTGTCACTATATTTTCCAGATCTGCTTGTCTCACAACATGGACCAAAATTTCAAAAAAATATGTCACTTTCTGATAATATTAAGTATCCTTCTCATATTTGAATCTTTCATCACCTCGTTAGTTTTTCTAGCTGTTCGTGGTACTCTCAGCCTTCTTCTATAGAACCACAGATATGTTGCTTATAATTTTCCACTAACCTGTTTGCTACATTAAACTATCATTAAATGTAAGAAAATCAAGATGATTATTTCCTTTATAGTAAAATGTCAAAAGGTTTCTTCCTATTAGCGGTTATACTTTTGTGTTAATATTCTGGGCCGCCTTTTACTCATTTTTTAAATTTATTGTTTTGATAATGTTATTGTAAAAGAGATATTGACTAAGTTGTTAAAACACATGCTTCTCAGTCTTGAGAACGCAGATTCGAATTTAGGTTTCTGATATTAAGAATGCAGATCTGAACCTATGTTTCTGATATCTTTTTAGTTTCTATTGTTCTTCAGTCTGTTATCATGTTACACCACCAATAGCTTCAATGAACTGTGTAAATCGCTTCAGACCATCCATGAAACTCCTTAGGCTTCCTGGCTAGTGAAGTAGTGATATCTAAATAGCACTATCTCAGTGAGCCATATCTTTCACTGTCTTCGTGGTAGAATTGACATGCATGAAGAATGCGTTCTGCTGTATGTGAGCTAAGAATGCAGTTGCACGGGTTCTTGATTCTTGATTAGAAACAAACGTCACAGCACTGGGTGCATTCCCATATATGCTCGGCTTGCTGTTCCGTCAGCCATCTAAAAGTGTATAAGATCAGTGTCCCAGTCAGTTGCTCATTACGCGTTCTTCTGATCTTTCCGGAGAGGGAGCACTAACTCCCGTAACCTTTAGTCACTCCCATTTCTACCATTCTCTGAATATGTACATTATCACATTCGATTTACTCCTCGTCTCTTCTCAGAGTATCCATGACTGTTCTAATCAATTCAATCCTATCTCTTCTTATCTCGGTGCCGTTCACCAAAGCCAGCCAACACATCTGCTCTTTCGTTTTCCCTGACCCCAGCATGACCAGGACAGTAAATCCATGTAATGCTCTGCACATTGTTGAGAAAAGTGACCCATTCAGTTCTGATCATACACTTTTCTTTCTTGCGCAGCATACGTTGAGAGTCCGATAGAATCACTGAGTCTGTTGGTGATTGCGTCGCCCGCCAAGTGAGAGCTCCTGTCACCGCTTCTATTTCCATTCTTATGCTCGATGTTGTAGTGGGGTACGCAGCTGACTTCTCAGCTAATTTCTTGCCACTTTGGTAGGTCACAAAACCCCAACAACACCTGTTTGTTTCTTGCGTACACGTCTGTCTCACCAGTTGGTTTCAGATATTAAGAATGCAGATTCGAACTAATGTTTCAGATATTAAGAATGCAGATTCTAACTTATGTTTCAGATATTAAGAATGCAGATTCGAACTTCTGTTTCAGATATTAAGAATGCAGATTGGAACCTCTATTTCAGATATTAATAATGCAGATTCGAATCTCTGTTTCAATTATTAAGAATGCAGGTTCACCCCATTTTCTAAGTCTTGAGAACGGATATTTGAACATCGGTGTTTCTGATATTTAAAATATAGATTTGAACTCTGGATTCTTAAACTGGAGGTTCTGATCCAAGTTTCTTAATCACTAGAACGAGTTTTCGAACCTCAAAGATAAATTGTACTGAATCGTGAGGCTTGCAGAGTGGCTGTGAGAACACCGGTTATGAAAAGATCACATCACATAGAACTGCAGCTAACCCATGTGTACATATGTAAAGAATTCCCCAGATTGCTGATACATCCGACTTTAGCATAGTTTTTGGGTTACTGACCTTCTAAAGGATTTAACAGCCAACTCCACCCGAAGCCTCATTAGTCGCCTCTTACTACATGCATGGGTGGTAATAGGTTGGCTATTCTACTTATTTTTAAGGCCCTGGATAGACACGGGAGACTTAATGATCCGAACATGAAATACATATATCAAATCCAATGTCGCAGAGAATGATAACTATAGGATCACTACATAAAGATGAACTTTATAGATGCACAAAGAATAAAACAGTTAATAATTTCAATGAGTCAGGAGAACGGAATGCGTTGTGATATGGTTTACAACTTGGCATCGATATCTGCATCTTTCGGATATCGTACTTCAGTATAGTTTTTCGGTCACTTTTTTCCCTCTGCGATAAGGAATCCATTTCCATCCGAAAACCTTCTTAGTTGGCACTTACAACATGCTTTCATTACACACGGTTGTTGTTCTTTAGGACTTAGAGCAGTCATGCATGCACTACAAAGTGATGAAGATGATGCTGAAAAAAACAACAATGTACATGTTCAGAGACTAATAGAAATTGGAGTGACCAGTGGAGAGAGGAGAAAGTGCGCCCTCATTAACGTGTTTAGAGAGTGATATAAATTGTAGTGAGCAGTGGAGAGAGGAGAAAGTGTGTCCTCATTGAAAGGACCAGAACTCACAATAAACCGAGACACTGAGCTTACATACTATTAGATAAGCAGACGAAACGGCAAGCAGAGCATTTATTGGAATGTCCAATGTGCAGTCCTAAGCAAGAATCAAGCAATTACTTCCTCTTTTGGGCCCTGAAACACAATGGCGTATGAAATCAAATAAATATTATTTGAAACCAGTGAATAGGGAAAAAAGGGGTGGGGTATATATATATATCCATCTTGAAGTAGTCCAAAGAACGGAAATGCGTTGTGTCGCCGTTTAACTTGCGCCATCAAAGCACATCCGACTTCGGTGATATAGAACATGTTATGTAATAGATCGTTAACAACCCACCCACCCATTAGTCGATTTCCCCTATAAATTAATCAAATTTCCCTTAAAAACGAAGTGATTACTTTCTTCCATTAGGTAAATCCTCTTTCCCTCACTGCCATGTTTATACTGCCACGAATTCATTGCAACAGCTATGATAGATGATCTATTTCAAATGTAATCTGTGGTTATTTTTGGAGACCTGTAAACTTGTCACGTATGTGTAGTCACTCTCATGCAGTTTACATTGCCCCAGCCATGTTTTTACGCTCCACTACACCTATTTTATATATTGTTCTCTCTGTAGAGTTTGCCATTGCTTGGTCTGCTAATTTCAACAGGTCTACTCTTGTATGATATGAGTATCGTTAGGGGATTTTCAATTATAAAGTACGGAAGCGGAAAGATATATAGATTATAGCATGTGTGTTCAAATTTCTCAGAAAGTATACAACTTCCCACGGCTATTTATAGGTTTGTCAAATTAATCATACGGGCTTGTTTAGATAAACACATACATAGTGACGTAGGGATGTGAGATAAATCACACCACTTGGTAGCAATTATAGAATAGGGGACTCGATCTGTTCTTCATCAATTTTTGGGTCAATGTCATCTAAAAATCATAATAGACAGATCTTGATTACCTCTGCAGGTGTACCTCAATGAAAGAAAACTAGTATGTAACAAAAGATTGGATGTCTGACATGCGAACATTGAAAAAAAACAACGAAGTAATGCGAATCATTGAAATCACATAGAAAAAAAGCACACATATACACTGTATATCAAAAGGCCTTTCTCAAAAACAAAATATAGTACAGGATGAGCAAATTATGTGTATAAATAATGAACGGCATTATGTGTATATGATAGATCACAGTACACATTAAACATAAGCACCGGAAAGAAATGCGTGATAAATTGTTTTACAAAATTTGAAGGGACAAAGAAAAGAAAAGAAAAACCGGAGGAAGACGGAATATAACAGGGTACTTTTGTAGAAATGAAGGATGTTAAGATCGTAAGGCAGAAGAGTACCAAATTGACGGTTGTTGCTGTTTGCATGTTTTGTTCATGACAAAAGTCTTTTGGGAGAAACGTCTGTTTATTTTCCCTGCGTGCATCCAGTGATTCACAAAACTTAATTAGTTATTGTTTTCACTATTCGCCTGTCTAATAGGGGATATTACAGGATATATTGGATATTACAGAATATAGGGGACATTACAGGATATTAGGGAATATTACTATCTATTACACTATTTTCAGACTATTCATGATAAAAATATGATTACTGGATATTTAAAGTGTTTTAAGTTCAGGTATGAATAATATGTTTAAAATATGGTATGAAACGATGTATATTAACGTTTCTATGGGCGTGGTACGCTTTTCTCTATAGTGTGATTTTTGGAGGGAAATGGGTAATGTTTCTACAAAATTTAAATGCATAAATAAACTAATATGGTATCAATACTGAATCTTTCAGTTTAGAAAACTAACTAAAGGGAAGCTAAATAGCTAAGATATACTGCCAAAATGCAGAAAATGCAGAAAATGGTCAAAATGCAGAAAAGAGTCTTATTTGCACATTTATTTTGAAAAAATTGCGTTGACAACTTTAAATGCATGCTGGATGTTATAAAAATCATGTATTATCGTGAAAGTATCGGGGATCCACCGAAAAACATATTGCTGTCAAGGGAAACAACCGTTAAATTTGTAAATACAAATATTTATATGAAATATATATATGAAATACAAATATTTGAGTCGAATTGGTTTGTTGTAAAAAAAAAAACACCATGTAATATAAGATTAAGTTGTAGTTCAGCCTATTATCGATTGCAAGATAGATTAAAATATATAGCAACAGCTTATAAAGTAATATATTTATTCTTAGTGTTGTTGTTTATTTCTGTGTTTATTTACACAAATAGTGACATTGAAACTTGCGAATATGAAAAATCTTTAGCAAAGTTAATAATTATTCGTGGGGTCTTCGTTACCTCTAACATTTTATGGTAGTGCATACTGATATGACCTAATTGGAATTTGCTGTACGCTAGTTGAAAGAGAGGTAAACTCAACTGCCTACCTACCTATTTTTGGCAATGTACCAGCAGCATAGCCAAACTATGTATAATCAGAACATGCGTATTTCCAGTGGCAATACAGGGTTGTGATGTATGGACATTAAATAAAACAATAGGAAAGAGAATCGCTGCTTTCTAAATAAGATGCTACAGAAGCATTTTACGTATAGCATGGACAGTTAAAAAGACAAATCAAGAAGTTAAGATCAATAAACATGGAAGAGGGCAATATGTTTTGGGCAAATTGGGCAAATGTGACAGCAATATGTTTTTCGGTGGATCCCCGATACTTTCACGATAATACATGATTTTTATAACATCCAGCATGCATTTAAATTTGTCAACGCAATTTTTTCAAAATAAATGTGCAAATAAGACTCTTTTCTGCATTTTGACCATTTTCTGCATTTGCTGGATCCTTAACAACATCCCAACAAGACAGCTGTGGTTTTCTTTGGGTCATATAAAGTGACATAACAGCATGGACAGATTAATTGGTGAAGGCAGAGTTAACGGTAGTAGGGGAAGAGTGGCACCCAAGATGGCCATGGTGCAATGATATATCAAACTGCTTAAACATATCTCTAGTTGCGGCAGGTCAACTCGTCCAGAATCGCGGAGTGTTCAGAGAATTCATAAGGAAGACCACGTTCTGGAAAGGATGTCACATGATGATGATGATTTACACATAATACAGCTGTTGATATTTATTATATTTACTTTATTATGTGTTCATTATGGACTGTTCATAACTTACGTTAATAAATAGGGGGAAGGTGGTATGAAAAAGTTTGATATTTGTGAAGAAGGTATTTGGCGCGTGTGAAAAAAGTTGACGTCAATAATACTGCATTTATACACTAATTACATAGTTTGAATTTGAAATATAATTCTAAAAATGTGAAATAAAACATGTAGTTTTTGTCCATACCTGCGTGCTGAAATTTATTTTGGGGGAGAATTTTAAAATGATCTCCCGAATGATAGTTGTTGACAAGTGTGGAGAGAGGAGGGATAAATAAATTGACGCACATTTACGAACAACCTGCCGAAAGTGCAGCTTGCCTCGGCGATCCTTGTATACACTTTATCATCAACGTTGAAATTTTGTGATAAAGTACTACCTAGGTATATGAATCTATTCACAACATTCAGTGCTACGCCATTTACATTTATGCAGGGTTCGAGATAGTTTTTGCCAGGTACTGGTTGTGACATGACTTCTGTTTTCTCCGTGATAATTGTACGCCCAAAGTTGGTACAAACCTTGTAGAATCTGCATATAATACTTTGTAGATTAGCATCAGACTTAGCATTTAGGACACAGTCGTCAGCAAATAGGTGATCCTTGATTGGTGTGTGATTTGACTTTGGTTTTTTTCTCGGAGTAGCCGAGTTAACCGCCGAACTATACATACATTCAATCATACATTCAATACGACAGCATGACTTTAAAGGAGACCATTTACAACATACGACCTTTTGGCTATTTGAAAAAAAAAATGTTTCTCAAATGACAGATTAGACTTTACCCGTGATTTTCGTTGGTCACTATGATTATATTTTCTGTCGACAGCAGCTAAATATCACTGGAAAAAGTTTAATGGGTTATGTTTGAAGGATGTTTTCTGCCAGAGCCTGGAAGGGAATCAAAGAATAGCAGCACTGTTTACCTTATATGTATGTCTTAGGAGATTACTAAGTAGGTTATGGAAATCAAGTTGGCTGTCTCACAAATATATAGTCAAAAATGACTCATACGATATACTGAAGTTGGATTTGTCAGACCGAAAGACGCAGATATCACAGCAATGTTGTAGACCGTGACACAACACATTCCGTCATCCGGACCATATTTTGCTGGAGTTTAAAAACGAACGCAGAAAAAGAAGATGAAAGTGGATATTTTCTGAGAATATTTATTTCATACGAGGCTGGACATGCAGCTTACACATAATTGACAAGCTTAGAAATTTGCAGTGAGGACCACGTTTTGTAAAGAACTCGTCCTATAGATAAATATAGGTAATAGTTTGGAATACAGCTGCTACGCATAGGCTTATAGTTGTAAATATGATTATGCTTAATAAAAACCAACACTGAGATAGCTGAAACGCACCAATGCTTCTAGTTGATTGAAGGTTGTCTGGCATTTTTTTATACCATAGGAGAAGGTAGTGTTTCTTACATAATATTTGTACATTTATAAACAAACTTAAAGTCGTCGCAGTGCAAAGAATGGGGCTTTTGTGGGTTTTATTTGGGTGCGTGATCCGATATATTTTATATATTTCATATTAACTGACCTGTCATGTATAAATATGAGACTAAGTAGGTTTGGGGGTGGATTTCATTGTTCTTCCCATAGGTCAAAGTAACTATTAAAAAAAAAGCAATGCTGAAGTCGGATGTGTCAGGTCGAAAGGCGCAAAAGACGCAGTAAAGCTTTAAACCATGAGATAACATATTCCCTTCTCCAGACAACTACATGCTAACTTGTAGATGTTTGAAACCGTAATTCTAAGTGAAAAAGATGTGCAACTGTGGATCACCCAATTAAGAAAACATTGCATTTTCCACTGGGCTACCATCACTCATATAGTATTTGATCTCGGATTTTTTACCGTTCGTGGTGGAGACTAAACCTCTCAATGTTTTTTCCCTTTTTGTATTTACGTCCCTGTAAGTCACCATTGTCAGCACTTACTGACCGATGTGCCAGCGAGTTCTAAATTCAAGTAGTAATGTAAATCTGTGTTGACTGGGTAGTTTAAAAACTGAAAGTCATTGTTTGTTCAATCAACGCATGCTCTGTTTGAACAAGGTCTATTAATAAGTATTGTACCGAAATATCCGCATCATTCAGACAAAACACAAGCTCTGTGCGAGGGCATAAAACACATGCACTTTGTGTGGACAAAAAAATACATGCGCCGCGTGAAGACAAAATGCGTGGCCCAGCGTGAGAGACTTATGTGGGTTCATTGTTAACTGTAACCCATCCCTTATATTTGCAAATTCTGCGGGAGATAGGAAGACAGGTCACTAAAGTCAAGCTTGGTTAGCGTACTAGTGTATTAATTTAAAAAGAATAAATGTTGCCGAGGAGGATTGTTGATAATTTTTGATGAGGAGGAAGATAGAGAGAGAGAAGAGAGAACGAATTTTAATGAAAGTGTTTTTCAGAAGATTGACAAACAAGTGTGTCATTTTAGAAATTCGCTGAAGTTGGCGGGGGGGGGGGGGGGATGTAAAAGCAGTGAGGTCTTTAGGAGTATGGTTTTGTAAAACTGTCTGAGGGTGAATAAGACACAGATTAAGGAGGAGCTGCTCATATGTAAAATTATTTTAGAATACACTGTAAGGAAAAAATATTTCCGAATACATCGTTGAGGGAAAACATTTTAGAATACATCGTTGAAGGAAAGCGTACATCGTTGAGGGAAAGCATACATCGTTCAGCGAAAGCATTTAAAAATACATCGTTGAGGGAAAGCATTTTAGAATACATCGTTGAGGGAAAGCATTTCAGAATACATCGTTGAGGGAAATCATACATCGTTGAGGGAAAGCATTTCAGAATACATCGTTGAGGGATCTCATTTCAGAATACATCGTTGAGGGAAAGCATTTCAGAATACATCGTTGCGGGGGAAAATGTTGTAGAATACATCTTTGTGGGAAAGATAAAAACCTCTAATAACCTTATATTAAGTGTTGTCTATATTTTAGGAGAATGGAACTTGTACTTGTGAGTTTGTGTGAGACAATGTACGAAGAATAGATGGACAATGATATGTACTGTGTAGAAAAGGAGAGTAGTGCATGACGTTGCTAGCCCATATTTTAATCTGTGAGTAGTGTGTAGTGAAATCCCCATATAACTAATGCGTTTTTAGAAAATTTCCTTATTAAATAACATTTTTCAAATTCATCAATTATATTTCTTGTTTGTACTGTGTATATGATTTTTCAGTTATCACATATATATTACATCAGTCCAGACCATGTAGTTATAATGGGATTTGAATGCATTAAGATTGTCACAAGAATGTACACACATCGTTTTATCATTTCACTATAACTGTAATAGAGTAAGAGGTCCATCCGCTGGGTCGACGAAATATCTAAGGTAGTGTATACGAACATGCCTAAGGCATGATTTAGGGAGATGTTAGGGATGAATAGTAGCTCCATGATCCCCACTTGACGCTGAGTTACGACCGGTAGAGACCAACGAATAACAAGACAATGACACAAATATGTAACAAATGAAGGTTTGTTTACTTTCTACAGTTAGGTATTCTATACCGCCGACGGTTTCGACTGAGGTTTTACCTGTGGCTCCCATTAGTTGTCAGCATGCGGCAGCAGCCACTACTCGGTAACGGCATTAGCAGGCCAGCTTTCCAAGCGAGGGTAACCGAGGGGCACCAACTAGGAGGTAAACACAGGGCATGTCTGTCCTATCATGCGAAGCTTGGATATGGCGGACAACACGGATGAAACTTCTGATGTTCAGCGGTCTGGGAGGCACTTGCCAGCAGAGCGTTGTGGAGTGAAAATGTCTTTGTGAGACACACAGAACACTCTAGCCATCTACTGCATGCTGGTACATCTTCAGTCGTCTTGATTTATCGTGCCTCTGGAACACTGTTGTATCAGGAATATAGAGTGTGGTCGACGAATTCGAGTGTGTAAACTATTCCACACTGAAAACAAAATTAAGCGCTAGTCATAACTCAACTATCATCATGTTATATGGAGAACTACAGAGTAGCTCCTGAAATGCCGGGTGACAGAAGAATTGTTTTAAGGACACTCTTAAGACTTAAAATACTCTCTCTTCAACATAGACACAAATTCATGAGTCTTGCACAAGCAAGATCCGACTGACGTTACAGAATTGTGCAGCAACTGCAGAGAACCTCAGACATCAAACTGGGCAACAAAAGCGCGCTATAAGTAAGGCAAGATGCTCAATGTCCCACAGACTTCTCCCACACAATTCCAGGCACAATTTCAGTAGTCTGGCACATCGCAGACATCATCTTCAGAATCATTCCAGTTCAGATGAATGGTCACTATCGATGAACAACAACACATACGGCACATAGCAGGTCTCGCATCAGAAATATCTTCTGTTTTGTACACCGAGATGTGAAACAATGAACGAGGAAAGAAGATGAACCAACTGAGCAGGTTAAAAAAGGAAACAATTGAGTCCGTATCCATGCATGTATATACTTGTGTGTAGATATATTTGTCTTGAAATATATGTCTTTCAGTTTGTAAGGTTTGTATACGTGTGTAGGTATGCCGGTGTATACATATATATATATAACCCTTTCCCTCCGCGAGCATGTTTCCGATATATGAAAGCTGGATATAAGCGTTGGGCCAGGTCGTCTTTCTTTGCCGGGCGCCCACGATTGGGTTTTGGGTCTCTGCCCGTAAGGAGCACAGTTAACTAGAAGATTGTCTCGAGCTAACAGAGCTTGTAGTTCCGATTTTCTTGAAACGTTATCACTTTCTATTTGCAGTTGGCGCTGACTTCTGTCGATGTGCTGCTCTTTCATTGTAATCAGTATGTTGTCTTTTCATCTATCGCTATTATTGGAATATAACATAAGGATTAAGAGAAATAATATGATTAATTACTTGATCTGTTAATCATATATATTTCAATGATAAATCTGTTAATTGTCGCGTACCCGGTTTGTGTTTCATCTATTTTGTACCCCGTATTATTTACAACGACAAAGGTATTTTTAGCAACGTCTCATTCGTCTCATTTTGGCGATATGTAAAATAGCGTCGAATTGTGTTTTCATATTACAAATATACATTGATATCCAGATACGTTCTATATGATTCCCACACATGGACAACTTTTGTAACAGGTGTTCAGCAGTAAATCATTTCAGAAACATATGGTTGCAAATGAAAATTGATAGTTAAACATAGCACATGATGTTGATGTTACAACAGACACATTTCAAGCTACTTCTTCTGTGTTAATTTTCAAACTCCTGCTGGTTACAGGATGTGGTCTGGAGGAAAAATTCCATTGTAAGCCAAATGTTTCAAGAATAGTTTTTTTTTTTTTCCAAGCAACGTCTTGCTTGTATCTGCTTTACAAACCGCCGTTTATTTCCGAGTAAGCACAAAGACCGCCATTCAGAATTGAACCGCACATAAAATTTAAAACAGCCCAACACGGCGATCATTGAAGGTGACTCAATATAGAGCAATCTAGATAAGACAACATTCAACAGTGCGTGTGTACATGTACATTTGCGTGTAAGAGTAAAGTACTACACATTATAGCCAGGGTTCGCTGTGAATTCGAGACATAAGTAAGTGTAACTTGAAAATTACTGTGTCTCTGAGAAGGTTTGTATCATTAAACTTCGACTTAACAACCGTTCTTAAGTGGTAGATGGCTGCAACGGAAGAGATGACAATATCAGGAGGGTTGGTCTAACTATCAGTATAAAAGTTTCGTTAGTTTTACAGCTCTACATTGTCTGGTGTTCTATTCAAGTAGTTTTAGAGGCTCGTTTATTCAGGATTTAATTGAAGGTATGTGTCTTCTGATTTTATTGATATGTGTTTAGGCTTTATCTATGAGTTTGTACGTTCCTAATGTGATTTATAACTTTGCCGAACTTGATTTGGTCAGCTTTCATTTCTTAATAAACACTGCGTATAATTGCTCTACTGAGAGTATTATTAGCTCACTTGACTGGTTTGTGATAGAAAGAGTTATATTATCATTGTGGTAAAACAGTCACAGTGAGGTAATCACTGGCTGCTTTACCTCAAAAAAAATGGACATTTTTTTCCAAAAAAATGGACATTTTTTTTTTACAGTACGGCGCCCATGTTGCCGGGTCTGAAAGGTGAACAAATAATAACATTGTGAGCTCGCCATTCATTTCACGAAAGGGGATTGAAGAGGTTTGTGCCACTTATAGGTCACAGGGTGTCCTATATTATAGGTCAAAGTAACCCAAAGCTATTCTAAAGTTTAATCTGCCAGAAAGAAAGATACAGATATCGCAACCAAGCTGTAAACAATGACAGGACTGACTCAGTTCTTTAGATTATATCATAATAATCAGCAGGGGTGTGCAGGGGTGTGCGAATAAATGATATAGTAGAGATAGAGTATATCTCCATATGTTAATGACAGAGTTTGAGTATATGTAATATGTTAATGATTTAGTCGAGTTCGAATATATCTCCATGTTTTAATGATATAGTCATCATCATCATCAGGTGGCGTAGGCGGTCATGGCTCTCCACAGCTCTCTGTCCACAGTATTATGTATCAAAGTCGTTGTTGTTTCTTTGCCGTGCCAGGTTGTCAAACTGTCTAATATTTTCTCACGTTGTCGCCCTCTGTCTCTGGTGCCTTCAATCTTGCCTGTTGTGATTATGTTCTCTAAACATGCCTGTCTCATGAAGTGGCCAAAAAAAAAGAAGATTGCCTTTTTCTTATATTGTTGATTAAGGTCCGTTTCTCATTTAACTCTTTTAACACATCTACATTAGAGTGGAGACACAATGATATAGTAGGGTTAGAATATATCT
Source organism: Meghimatium bilineatum (assembly GCA_034231615.1). Taxonomy (NCBI): domain Eukaryota; kingdom Metazoa; phylum Mollusca; class Gastropoda; order Stylommatophora; family Philomycidae; genus Meghimatium; species Meghimatium bilineatum. Next base: position 38,013,568 of record CM067320.1, on the reverse strand, counting down.
GTATATGTTAATGATATAGTAGAGTTAGAATATATATAATATGTTAATGATATGGTAGAGTTATAAGGACGGATAGCTATTTCCATGCTCACTGATTGTTAGCCAGCTCTTATGATGTATATGACAGAAAATATTATTCTTTGGTCACTTTTCAAATCTTTGCAATGTGTGGGCTGATTTAACTCAGCCCTACTGTGTGTGTATGTGTTTGTGTAATCGAATATGCATATTGGTGCTCCAGTCTCCAACTGACAATATCCACAATTACACGACCACAGACATTGTCTGTGTTATTTGACGAACATTCTTCAAAGTCCAAAAGTGACTCACACTTCTTCTGATGTCACATATCAAGACCAATTTCTTCATTGTAGCCATATCAAATGAATCATTATTCTTATCTTTCCGATTGTTCGTGTTATTTTTCCGCAGAAATTCAATAGTTTAGTCCGGTTTATTGTTCTACCGTTCGATGTTGTGGTTAACGTGAAAACTGATTTGCTTTCTCATTATCCCGAACACTTCATTGGCAAGGTACGAAAGTGAACGTGGTGATTTCCAAATGTGACCTCCCAACTGCCTCAAATTAATTCTTGATTAGAAACTAGCATCATAGCACCCGGGACATTCCTGTAAGTGGCCCGCTCTCCGTTTCAGCAGCCATTCGAACGTATGTAGACTCAAAGTCCCAGTCAGGTGTTGATTACGTGATCTTAGGTTTCAAAAAGAGTACATTTTTGTCTCTCTCTAGCACTTCAATTTCTGTCATTCTTTGTATGTGTACGTTTTCAGTCTGATTGTGAACAACTTCATTTTGCAATGAATGTATGACTGCTTTAATTAAGTCAGCTTTATCGCTTTTCAGTACTGTACCATCAATCTCAGTATTATTTGCCAATGAGTCAGCTCTTTCGTTTCCTCTGAATCCAGCGTGACGTGTGCATTGTATCCATGTAATACTCTGTACAACTTAATTGCTCAATAGCGAAATCCATTCCTTTCTCAACATGTTCTTTTCTATCTTGCGCAGTATGCTTTGAGAGTGTATTACCGAGTGGGTTTATGCATCATTATCAATCAACTCAGTGCTGCTGTAACTCCCTCTATCTCCTTCCTCATGTTCGATGTCATAGTAGAGTATGCTGATGACTTTTCAACCAATTTCAAGCCTTTTCTGTAGGCAACAAACCCCAACCGCATTTATATGTATTTATGTTGCCTGAGCCATCTGTGTATATAAATATGTCTTGTGGTTTCGAGTGTAAAATCCAAATTAATTGTTCCAGAACAGTTCCTGATTGCTATTTTCAGATCATATATCTCCATTTATATATCTAATCATTTATAATACAAAGATGATTTCATTGCATTCAAATAAAGGTCTTCGTCACTGCTGTAATTTCTTTAATTTTGCATGTAGTCACAACAACAGCTCCACTTCCTTACTGATTGTATTCCCTACTAATAGAGTTGTGAATTCTCAATCACCATGAACATGTCTAAGAGCCGGATCTTTCTGTGCTGTAATCGTGTCACCTTCTCTGAAATTCTCGTTGACCAATTTCTGAGTTAACAACAATAGGACACAGCCATTTACTTTCTGTATAAAATGTTGTTACTAACCGGAAGAGGTCTAACAATCTCCGTGCACACTTATCCATTCCGCACCAGGTGCTACGTTCTGCACTATACGCACACTTTGCGCGACATCTTCAGCACGCCCGTCCCTCGACTTTCTTCTCGTTAGTACGAGGTATATACTTCCTTTCAATCTCTGTATTTATGAATGCAGTGTACGTTATTTCTCACATATGATTTGAATGTAAGCTTGTGTTCAACACAACTGTATTCTAACTCAGTAGTTGGAAAATTGAGTATGAATCTTGTAGAGCGTGCCGAAGTGTCCCAAGTGCACCTAAGAATAATACGCATGTCATCATTCTGGATTTTATACACTGTCAGTACTCTTCTGGCTGAGCATCAGAATTTCGAACGTATACGATGATCTTTGAAACTCAGACTCCAGTCCTAAAGCACTCCGAAATATTACATTGTGCTTGTTCTTTTCAAAAATAGTCCCGCGAAAAGTAATTCAGAGCGTGAATGTATTAACAATTTAGTAATTTAAAGCGAGAACCATGTTATGGATGCATCAGACCAGTAGACCGCAACATATTTCTCGACCAACTTTCTTTCGTGAGCCCCATGGGAAATAAAATTGCATTTGTATGTCCCCACATAGACGGTTCAGTCTATTTCCAATTTCTATTTTGTTTCTTATTGTCGACTCAGCACAACGTTGTGACACATCGTGATTCTCGGATGACCAGACCCGTCACGCGATTGATAACCGGTATATATATATATATATATATATATATATATATATATATATATATATATATATATATATATATATACGCTATACATGTAATATATATATGTATATATTAATTACATTTGAACCTTTTGAGGTCAATGCCTGTTAGTCTTATGGATGATATCATATTGTTCCGTCATTTCTCTGCTTGTCTTGTTTATTTGGGTTTGTTTTGTTTAGTTTCTGGTTGTGTGTTTCACCTATGACCTTCTAGTTTTAATATGTCTGAGTTATTTCCATATTTTGCTCTGCCATGTGAACGGTACTAATGTCGTTCTTACTTGTCATTTTTGTGTACGTAGTCATTATAAGGGCTTGCTGGTAGAAACGTCGATCTGTGTGTGTTATTATGTGTTTCTAGAGATTATCAAAATATCATTACCCTGTTCCAAGCTTCCCCGATGTGACATATATTATGGCGACATGGTCCACCTTGAGAACCACTGCTTAAGACAGAGAATGTTCAGTCACAATATAAGATTTGTTAGCTCAGAAAGTAACTTTCAAAAGGGATTCATTTGAATTTTCCAGTAAATTTTTTCATTGGTCACTTTGTGTATACTCTATGTCAACAGCCAATGAAAATCACTGGAAAAGTAAAATTAGTTACGTTAGAATGGTGTTTTCCAATAAGCCCACATATCTTATATTGTCGATTTGACACGGATTAACTAATGCACCTGTAACTAAAACCACTCCATGTGGGGTCTAGCTCACATTGTAATTTGTTGACGCACACCTGTATATGTTTTACCCTTTTTATACACTGGAATGTCATCAGCATACGACATAGTTCTACCAATCCCTATGATGTGTACTGTTTACATATTAAACAATACTAGGATTAAAGGTGAACCCTGAAGAGGTACATGGCTCATGCACAACCGCCTACAACTAAGACCTACTAGTTATAGGGAAATCAATCCTAAAATAATTAATTTGACTATTACCTTGATTTTCATTGGTTGTCCCATAAAGTTATTTATAGTGGACAATACAAAACACGGGAATAGACAAATGAGTCATTAAAGCAGGCTTTAATTTCCCATTAGCCAGTAGGTCATATTGTACACGGTCATGGCTTATGATCGTTGGTGCAGTTACTTAATTACCATATTTAATAATCAGATATCTTTGAAGCAAGGGACAACAGCAATCCAGTAAATGATTGTCTTCTTCATCTTCTCGAACCCAAGGAATTGCGAGAGATTAGCTCTCACTTCCAGTGAAGCTCTTACTTACATTGCGATTAGTTCTTACTTCTTACAAACAGTGAAATACAATGAAAAAAGTAAAAACAATGTTACCAAAGTTTTTGCTGTTTTCATTGTTTTTCAGTTTGTTATGTAATTTCTTGAGAAAGACCTAATGGGAAAAGTTGAAAAAGTCTTATGTATTGTCATGTGTATGTTTTCGTGTTTACACCTCTTAACCTTTTAGCGATAGTTCGTCTTGTTCAAGTGAAATTTTCAAAAACCTGTGTTCTACGTAAGTACTATTGTTTTTCCGTTTCACGCAGTATTACCTTATATTAAATACGACATGGCACCTTGTTGAAGACCTTACTTGAGGGTAAAAACGTAGGGAGGCGAACGAGCAAGAGGTAGGCAAAGATATAAATGGAAGTAACATCACAAGATGGACAGGTTACAGTCTAGCAGAGTTCACCACCATGACAAGAAACAGGGTATGTTGGACGTCCGTTGCAGTCAACCTTCGTTGCGGAGACGGCATTTAATGATGATGATTATATGACTTTTCCAAAATTGTTGTAGCATTATTTATACCCGCGGTAATTAGAGCTAGTAGAACCTAGCTTCCAACTCATATACGTTTTAAAGAATCGCAGTAGTGTAATGTTGTCATCCTCCCGCCGACCAGCGAATCTGATATTCCACTCGATATTCGTGGTTTGATATAAAAATACACAAGTGGGTCATCTCCAGAAAACTCTTCTATCCCTGACGCTGAAAGACAATAAAGGGTTTAGCGAATAGATATATAGATAGATATAAAAATTACTCCAGTGTTTCACCCATCCTCCAGGAACTAGGGTTCCAAACAGCGTCGGATTTAGATTTGATAAGACCCTAAGCTATTTGAGATATGGGGCCCGTTAATAATTAAGAAGTATATACATAGTACAATATAAAAAAATTTGGGTTATAGCTTGTTTAGCTTATCGGTAAATGCTGCACTGGTTCCAAGGTTTATACTTGGGATTGTATAGGAATAAATATCGATATTAAGCTAGTACGGAAGTCAACGCTAGTTAGACGGTTTCTGGTCAATCACTGAAATAGAAATCGTGTTCGTAATTCAGCTTACCTTGACCTTCATAATTTTAAATAGTCTTACTCCTTGTTATATCCAAAGTGGACACTCGTCCGAGATTGAAAGAGGCATACCTCGACTAAGAGAGTCATCTTCCTCACTTTCTTTCCCCCCATCGTCTTTCTATACATCCTACAGTTTAATCATTCACCTCTAGCATTAAATATGCATGTGGTTGCGTCTGTGGGTCTCACCAGTGCCAATGGCCCACTAGACAAACCACCCATGCAACAGAAAACCTTAGTAGATGACATGCCGTTATATTGAGACTATCTTCTTATAGAATCTTCATGGCATTTCATCTATACATCTATACAACTATACAATTGTGCTTCTCATCATTTTATTTTGTTGTTGAAATGTGTTTCATGTTTGCTTGAATATATGTATGCACTCTCTGTGGTTGGGAGAGAGGCAGAGATGTACTGTGCAGCACTGGTGAGGAGGAAACTGACAGCACTGTTTTTTCCTATGGCTGAGACCCATCATAGAGGCACGGTGACTCAGGACGGGACAATCCTTTTGACTTGAACATTTGGTTGCATGCCTGAAGCAATAGAGAAGTTCGGCATAACCAGTAGTCAATTGGTGGCGATGAATGAGCACAGTGAACCCTATCTTGGCTGCGGTGGCCCGGAGCAGTGCATAGGTTGAAATTTACCTTCCTGGAGGTGTGATAATTATTCTCTGGCTCTGACCAGGAGTGGGCCGAAAATCCACAGACTTCCCAGCAATATAATGTCATTTAATGGCATTGGGTTAAAGGGCATGAGCCCAGAGACCGCTGGATCAACAACCAACCTAGCATTAAACGCATTTGTAAATGTATATATTTGTGTTTTCCAACACATGGGCACACGCCCAACAGGGTATTTATCAATTTATCTCAATCTGTAGACAACAATCCCAATGACAATCAAAACGTGACAAATAATACATTCAATTTGTATAGTCAAAACAAATTATAATAACTTGCACCGAGCCTACATAATTTTTATGTAATAGCAAAAATTCACTGTATACAGTACAAACAATAAATAATAAATATAATTGGGGATACAGTTATTAGCTAATCCTTTGCCAGTAATAGTCATGTAGATCCATTAGCAATCACCCTTCGAACGTGACACTATTAAACTATTCTCGTAGTATTCATTGGGTGTTAACACTAAGTATTTATAAAGTTACCAATGAAAACACGGAAAAACTATAATAGCATCACTCTTGAAGGATGAGCCCGATGAGGCCTTCGGTAAAAGAGTTGGCAGTGGTTATTACTAAAAAAAAAAGAGATAAGAGAATTTCATTCTCTTAAGTTCTTCATTTTCATGAGATTTTTGGTGACCATTTCTTGGAAAATCTTTAGTGAGGGAGCGGGCGTTTAACCAGCCTTTAAGCGAAATCCCTACCACTAAAGGTATTGTTCTTATTTCTTAAGGGGAGGGAAGGCGTTTAACAGTTTGAACGCCCCCCCCAACCTATCTACAAGTTTGGTATTTGGCTATTGGTTACAGATGAGTCCACATGACTATAATCAACGAGGGGTTCGAGATTAGAGTATTCGTCTTGTGCAAGGCACTCTTGTTTGAGTTTACTATCCTGTCGCATGCCCTAACTGCACACCGTCTTATTGACACACCTGATCCTGTAGAGATCGTGGTTAAGATAGTAGGTTGTAGCGACCCCAAGCTTGACAAGTTTGGGTAGTGTTTGCTAACAAAAGAGTTATTCGGTCAAACATCTGTTTCTCTTTTCATGGCAAGTTAATATATTGGATAACTTGTTTTTTTTTAAGTGTTCATTTCTTCCTTAATGGAGCACTCTCTCTCCACTGAAGTATTTTTTTTGGAAGGTTTATATTATGACATATAAATGCCTACATATATACATGCCTCGGTAAAAGTTGCTTTCGATTCTTCACTGTGCTATAAATAGCACACTGTTTACATTTTTAACTAGGCGACGGCATGGATTTCCGTGTAACGCCAATGAAATTAATGGCTGCCGTGATGTCATATCCCGACAATCACTGAGTTCAAATCTAGACACATACGAACTTATGCATAATCTGTTTCTTTTGCAATTTACATATTATTTAAAAATTGTCCAATGATTTGTACTGAGCGCTCATTATTTCTGCCCGCTAGACACAGAGCGGGGTGAGCGTACACATTAGAAATATCCTAACCTGACCCTAATTTAAAATTATTAACACTTACGCAATCATGAACATTCGATCGCCTTTGAAGACATGGTTAATGTTTATATACATCTGACCTATAGACGCTGACTATCAACAATATAGGACCATGGTCTAAATTGGGAATCATCCTTCTAAGGGGCACATTTGACTTTTCCCGCGATTTTCATTGGCTGTCGACACAAAATAGGCCTATACACAAAATGATCAATGAAAATCACGGAAAAAGTCATTTAGGAAGGATACATCCAATTGAGCCAGTAGGACTATATATTTGACGAAAGGCACACATGGATCCACCAAAAATCGTGTGTATGTTCTGCATATCACTACATCGCTTCCTACTTTTTTATAGTTATCTCTTCGCTCGCTCTTAATTTCTGACATGCACATACACACTCTATACAAATATTCACTCTTAAAAAATACATTTGCTGTATTTTCATCTAGGTGACCCCTGGTAGCGTAGCAGCAGCGGCACTCGGACCAGGCGACGTGATACTTAAGGTTGGTAACGTCATGGCAACGAACCTGGAACACAACGACGTACAGGAGCTAGTGAAGCAAGCCGGGAACATTCTACAGCTGACTATTAAAAAGTAAGTATTTTGTACGCCAATACTTCTTTAGCGAATAACTCATCTCTTCGTAAGAGTTTACCAATCATGATGTTATATATTTGCAAATTACAGTATAAATCACTGATTCTGAAATTTGCATATATGGGGACAAGAAGAAAACTAAAGAGCCAACGACGAGGGTCAAGTAATGGCAATATTTAGTATGATATATCATCAGCTAAATATGTGTATTTAAAGTCTGACTACAATTTATCTATATCATTGGTTCTCAAAACGTGTCACATGGCTCTCACTTGGATCACGGATACTTAAAATAGGTGGGGAGGGTTTTACACGCATCAATTTTGAAGCTGGAGGACCACATATTCTTTCCGGGGGGAAGAGGGGAGGGGGCTCAAGAATGTAACTACTTGAACGACAAACAATAAGATTAATCATGATCAAACTCAGAAAGCTTTTGATCTTTAATGTCAATGTATTTTCTGCGTTTAGGTAAAGTGTGTTTACGGATTAAAATTTGTTCCAATAGTGACCAAAGGCCAAAATAGCTTGACAACCGCTGATCTATACAACTTTGTTGGACAGAAATAAACCTAGCATGTGATTGGCCATACGTCTGTTTATGCATGTCTATGAGTTTATGAAAATAGGAATTTAACGAATGTCAAATACGCGAAAGGCATTACGACCTTATACTCTAAGGAACCAATATTACTAATACAGAAATATAGATCAAATGTCAGACAGGCAAGACAGCATAAAGTTATTGGATTATGAAAATGAAGGATTCCAAGCTAGTGAATGTCATATGTCTGTCATAATCGATCTGACAGTTGCTTCACTTTTAAAGCTTTTATATTTAACATTACGGTTACATTTTCTGGCTTTTGAGTCAATTTGAGACAGTTTATCTTGTGTGTCTCAATGTCTGATTGCATTGTTTGAACATTCTACCCCTAATGCAGCAAGACAAATAAGGGCTACATCGTATAGATTGTTTTAACCCATGTTTTGTCATATTCTCAGAGTGTTTTTTTCCCCAGTGATTTTGTTTGCTCTCACAGCTCTCATAACGCTTAGTTGTCCATACGTTGTTATTTAGTGTTATATTTGCTTATCTATAAAAATGTGCAATAAAAACGGTTTCCCATTTTATCTTCTGCGGCGTATTGGGGAACACACGTTAGGCCCGTATTGGGGAATACGCGTTAGCCTCGTATTGGGGAATATGCGTTAGCCTCATATTGGGGAATACGCGTTAGGCTCATATTGGGGAATACGTGATAGGCTCGTATTGGGGAATACGTGTTTGGCCTGTATTGGGGAATACGTGTTTGGCTCGTATTGGGGAATATGGTGCTAGGGCCGTATTTTTCAAAGACTCACGATATGCCTAGGGATTGTGTGATAAACATCATGTCCACCGCTTATACTTTCCCAGAAGAGCTAGTACCCATTTCCTAAGTGTGAAAAAAATGTATTAGTGGTTTTAAAATATTTCCAGATGACCCAGCAGGCAATAGGAATTACCAGCAAGTATTGCACTTTAGATTAGGAAAACACTGTTACTATCTGTAATTTGTAGAAATATCTTTGTAGTTATCACCACAGCTGTCACGTATATTTCCAGTTTTACTTCAGTACCTTGAAAAATCACATTGTGTTTGATATTAAAATTAGATCCACATTGAAATTTAAACATTGTAATATAACGAGGCAGCATGGATTACAATTTCTAAGTCATAAATACTTAATTGTTATTTTCAGGCCCGATGGGGCTCTTCAGTCAGGCCCTTTATCTCCAGAGCTTGGATATAGTACTCAGTTGACAGTGGATACTGGTGATTACAACGCCATCCCCAAAGGTTTCGGTACAGGGATACCTTTAAGCAGCAGCTACAGTAATAACAGTGCAAGTCCTAATTATGCGACAACCCCAAGAAACTTTGGTTCTCAGCATCAGCCTCGGCAAGCAGTTATTGGTGATATACAGAGGACTAGTCCAGTTCTACAGACGACCAGATACACCAATAATCATTATGATGATAACAAAGACAGCGATGGTATTAACTTTCCGGACTATACAAAGGCTTATAAAATTAAAGATATTGTGCACGATTCTCCAGGCGGTCCTGACAATATTCGAGGTTTTGTTCCTCCAAGTGAAAGCAGTAACTATAGTACAAAATCATTGCCGCGCGGCGTAGGGGGGTACGGCAGCAGTCATATTAGTGGAGGTGGAGGAATTGGAGGACCCCCAGTGTATGAAACAAGGTCAGAAAATGCCAACCAGGATTCCTCCGAGAAAACTGTGATAGAGGATGTTAAATTTGCCACTGGCTTGCCATTTCAACCTAGTGTTAATAAGCTTCCACAGTCGCTTGTCAGCACTGTTAATCAATCTGGTTACGAAGTGGAACTTACTCCTAGTAATATCAGCCACCCTGCCGAAATTTACAACAGACAGAATACCGCTAATTACCCAGGATTTCCTGCTGCTGACTACAACGCACAGAATATTCCTAGTTACATCATACAGCCTACTGTTGGTTATACAGGACATAATGCTGCTGGTTACACCGAACAGCCTGCTGGCAATTACACCAAACAATCTCCTGCTGGTTACATCGAACAGCCTGCAGGTTACACCAAACAATCTGCTGGTTACACCGAACAGCCTGCTGATAATTATACCAAAATATCTCCTGCTGGTTACATCGAACAGCCTGTTATTTACACCAAACAACCGGCTGCTGTTTACACCGAACAGCCAGCTAATTACAATAAACAATCTGCTGCTGGTTACATCGAACAACCTGCTGCTAGTTACACCAAACAACCAGTTGCTGGAAACAAAACTCAGTCAGCTGATAGACACACCCCACAGCCTGTTGCTAGTTACAGTTCCCAGCCTAACAACATACAGTCTGCTGATACTTTTACCGGGCAATTTATAAACAATTCTTTGCCTCGCCCTTTCAGTCCACACATATTCACAGGACCAGTGAGTCCACGAATTCAAACTAGCTCCGTTTCAGGGGTAGCCAGCATAGAAAAAGGCATATCAGCTGAAAATTTGAAAGGCCAAACTCCTTATCAAAGTGGAGGTAACGATTACGATCAGTCAAACATTCATGTCTCTGGAAGCAACAGCTATTCAACGCTTCCACTCTTTAAACCGTCATACAACACAAACAACAATGTTAACAGTTTCAACATGTACAAGAGCACTCCTCAACCCTACCCAGGGCCTAAACCATTTACTCCAACTCAAACTATCACAAATTCAACATTCAACCCGTCTCCCTTGCCGTTTACGTCTTCACAACTCAATTCTCCCCAAAACCAACCATCCACAGGCACACAGTCTGGCCCCACTGCACCACAATCTGTGATAAGAAAAGTCAGCTTTGATCAGAATGCAGACGAACATGGGATGTTCATAAAGCCAACGAACTATACTGCGCGCCCTTTCAAACCACAACAGACTACCACAAGCACTGGTTATTCAAGTTCTGTACACAGCCGCTCAACCAGTCTAGTTGATGATAACAGTGTTACTGGTGTTCTCTCTACACAGACTACAAGTGGACCTCAACAATCTTATAAGCCAGATAACGTGCACACTGCCGTGCCTTACAGTCTGTCTGGGGGGCCCACTAATCCTATTACAGTCTCAGTCGGCGATTATGCTGTTAGCAGAAGCGATCTATCGGGAATAAGTGAAGCAGTGAACACTTTAAATCTGGCTTCACCTAGGTACCAAATTCCTCCTATATCTTCACCAGCTCCTCTTTCACCCCCACTACCTCCTCCTCCTTCCCCTCCTGGTCCACCACCTCCTCCACCCCCACCCCTAAACGAATGGAATCCTGCTCCGTACAGACGTACAAGTTTTCAGGTAATCAGTGCTTTATATTCTTAAGTTATTGTCTTTTAATTTGCTGCATAAATGTGTCTGGTTGTGACAGTAACGTAAGTCTCCATACTGTTTCTGGAATAAATACTAGACTATGTTATTCATAATGATGCTTTTGGCCAGTTCGCTCCAAAATCATGGGTTTTTTTCCTATATGTAATACATCCTTTATATATATATATATATATATATATATATATTCTGATATATATATATAATTGCCAGCAGGCTGTTCGGTGTAACCAGCAGCATTATGTCCTGTATAACCAATAGTAGGCTGTATGATGTAACTAGGAATATTCTGTGCGTTGTAGTCAGCAGCAGGAATGTTAATGTATAGTTAATGTTAATGTAGTTACCACATTAAATTGTCTGGCCAGTATGATCGTTCAGTCTGTAAGCGTCCAATAATGATGTATGTTAATCTGTAGTGAGATGAGCCATACTTGCGCATTGAATTTGCAACTGAATTTGTTCAGGGACCTTCAATCTTTTATAGACATTCAATAACATGGTCAGTAAGTTTCACGGGATTTTCATGAACCTGTCACGAGTTCTTGCCTAAAATGTTGTTTTAACATTGACTTCTTTCCTGATCTCACGAATCAGGAGGTGACCACAATTCAGGTAACCACGAGAAGCTATTGACAAGGTGGACACAGTCAATAAGCTGAGTGATGTCCAATCAGCGAATATCTGTTATATATTAGTAGCTTCAAAAAAGTTGCGTTTTTTAAATATATGTATGCTTTTTCTGAGTTTTCATAGGTGGAATTTCTTCTTCTTCTGCGTTCGTTCTCAAACTCCTGCAGATTAGCAGAATGTAGTCCGGAGAACGGAATGCGTTGTGTCATGGTTTACAGCATTGCTGCGATATCTGCGCCTTTCGGCCTGACACATCCGACCAGCATGGCCCTGGGTCATTGACCCTATATGGGATGGGGCAGCCAACTCCATCCCATAGCCTCCATAGTCACCTTTTACGACATGCATGGAAGGCAAACAGTGTTACTATTCTTTGCTCCCCTTTCAGGCCCTGGCAACACACGGGCGAGGTTGCATTTGATATCTAGCGTCCATCTTTTTCGGTTCTTACCTTTTAATTTGTTGCCCTGGCATCATCCGTGACTAATCGACGGTATAGAAGACATTCGTTACGTATTTTGATTTTTGTGTGGCTTTTAGTTGGTTACTATTTATATACTTGGAATCGCATGTTAAAAATAGTCAAGGCGATTCCAATTATATAAATAGTAACTATTTTTTTTATAATCTTTACCATATTTGGTATTTATCCGGGTTCCCAGACCAGTGAACTAGGAACAAATATGTGAGGCGGACCTATTAACCACTCTACCTACGAATCTGCAACGACTAATATGTACTCTTTGTTATCCTGGTCAACATAGTATATTCGCTCTTTCTCTCTCTCTCTCTCTCTCTCCCTCTCTCTCAGATAGCTTAATTTTCCTTCGATAATCTGTTACCAGTTGCCTCGTTGTCCGGGCCAGACAAAGGAGGAAATAATAATTTAGTCTGATAGTTGGGCATGTGGTTTACTACCCTATCGCGTAAGTCAAATTGACCATAAATGCGGTTCTAGAAGTTTGATAACTGGAATAATATAATAGTGCTACTTGTTTAAATAATAACTAACAAATAATAAAACTAATGTAAAACAGAAATAACAGAACACAAAGGAGCAATGATTTTTTCAAGTTAAGGTCCAACAAACGAAATAAACACACACAATCAAGTTAAAATACAGAGAGATGGTTTCACCAACTCCATTTTCCATTTAAAGATGGCAACAAATGAGGAAATATATTTTGTCATGGGTTTAGTGACAGGAAATTCCGGTGAACGTCACTAATGTACGCACTATTAAATAGATAAAAATAGATATAGAATGAGGTAAGAAAATTGCAATAAGTGAAGAAACCATGAGTGTCAAATTAGACCAAGTGAAAGCCTCAAGTTAATGATGACATCTATATACACAGACTATACCAACACCCAAAAATCTTTCTAAAATGTACTTTCTAAATCAAGCTTGTTCTGGCACAAATAGCATCTCTGATTATAGGTACCAGTTAAATCTTCTGTTGACCATCACTGCTATTGTCTTGCAGACACAGCTAGTTAAACTTATTGGTCTGTAGATGTTAGATTTTTGTGTGTGCGTCTTTTTTTATGATATGACACATGATCGCTTCTCTCCATGCCTATCGTATATTAGTGTATCCTAACTATAGTTGTATAATTGTAACAATTTATATATTGCTGAATGCCCTACGTCCTTAAGAATTTCATTTATTGATGCTTGTCACTAAGAATTGCTGTCATCATGTATTTGTTTGGTTAGTTATGTAACTTTCTTCCTTCCTTTTCACAGTTTAATTTTTTGGTATTTTCTCTCCAGTCTTTTCTCTGTGTTTCAATCTCTTTTTAGTGAAGATGCGATTCTGTTGGAATGGTTGCGCCTCTGGTATATTACGTGCTTCGGTCAGTATTTCATGTAGTTTTTGTAGTGTGTTGGTCAAATATGGTAGGCAATTCTTCAACTCCTTTTGTTATTGTCTCCTTAGCGCCTTCATTTGTATTAGGCGCCTTCACAGGTATCATTTGTTAAGTCCTTGAAAATTGTGTTGATATTTTTTGCCCATAACTTGTCTCTTGTGAGTAGGTTTGCTCGGTGTGTATAGATAGATATGACCATTTGCTTTCTTATAGTTTGATCTTGGCTTGGTTGGTATTGTTTTGTTCACTTGGATGATTACTGGGCGATGTTCACTGCCACCGTGTTGTTCACTTATTGTTCTTTCACTATTCCAGCCAGTGAAAACTGTTGGGAAAATCTTGCAATTATTTTTATACATAGAAAATTTGAGATATCAACCAAGCTCTTCTATGATATGTTTCCTGCTCAGTGATGTCAATCCTAGTCACTTATATTGGCTATCTCATATTTTCCGTGCTTTTCTTTTTATGACCACATAAAGTATACGCAAGCAACCATTGATCAGTCAATATGTGTGGCGATGTGTGAGAACAGCACGCAAAACGTTCCTGCAAAAAAAAGTACTTGATGTTTACTATAAGGAAAATCACGGTAATATTTTATGTTTTTACACCCTACTGCCTTTGTGATGACGTAGCAAGTACGTTTGTATATCTATACCTATAGATGTTCGCGCTAATGATGAGTCGCATCAGTTAACATGAGTTGACATTTGTAAGCAAGATCTATAAACTGGAGAAGGGCTTGTCTGAGTGATATGCAATGGTCTTGAGGTAAAAAGGAGGGAGGGGGGTGTAGCAAGTATTTCGACATATTAACTGTCGGACGCAGGAACTGCCTTGAGCAAATGTGAAATGAAGATTACGCTCCATTATCTCCCCATCAAGAAAGTCGTGGTCACTATAAGTGTTAAAAGTGAATCTGGTGGTCCTTAGATTGTTTGATGGGATCTGCTCTAGTGTCGTTGAAGTGGTCTATTCTCAAAGCTTAAACTATATACAGTGTACTTTATATTATCTTCCCCCTTCTCTATTACAATGATTTAGCTATCATAGCCGGCATGACTTTATACTTGGCTGTACATGGGTGCTCTTCCTGAGCCAATCGGTTAATCCATTTGACTTATGTTTGAGAGGTCGCATGTTCAATTCCTGGTCGTGGTGTTTTGTTTATAAGAGCATTGTTTCGGAGATCACTGTGGATTGTTTCTTTAAGCTACGGAGTTACGTACTGTGAGTCGTACTCTTAGCAAGCGACGTGCCACTTTGTTGAGAGAGCGGAGTACATATGAATAACCCCGAGTACAACGAAGTCAATACCGTACATTTCTTGAGCCATGTAATATGCTGAATATTTTATGGTCCATGGAAGATATACACTTTTGAGCCCTTTCAAGTGTTGAGTATCTTATAGTACATGAAAAACTATACACTAAGACAGCTCGTCTAGGAAACTGATCACACACATGTAACTTCCGTATGTGTACTAGTAATTTCATTTCATATCATTGTGTGATGATAATTTCTTCCGTCTTCAGATTTATTTTTCTAACTAACTAACTAACTAACTAACTAACTAACTAACTAACTAACTAACTAACTAACTAACTAACTAACTAACTAACTAACTAACTAACTAACTAACTAACTAAACTAACCAACCAACCAACCAACCAACCAACCAACCAACCAACCAACCAACCAACCAACCAACCAACCAACCAACCAACCAACCAACCAACCAACCAACCAACCAACCAACCAACCAACCAACCAACCAACCAACCAACCAACCAACCAACCAACCAACCAACCAACCAACCAACCAACCAACCAACCAACCAACCAACCAACCAACCAACCAACCAACCAACCAACCAACCAACCAACCAACCAACCAACCAACCAACCAACCAACCAACCAACCAACCAACCAACCAACCAACCAACCAACCAACCAACCAACCAACCAACCAACCAACCAACCAACCAACCAACCAACCAACCAACCAACCAACTAACTAAACCTAACTAAACCTAACTAAACCTAACTAAACCTAACTAAACTAACTAAACTAACTTAACTACCTGACTGACTAAATGACTGACTGACTAACTAACAAAACTAACTAACTAACTACGAATTACGCGAATGTTCTAACAACATGAACAGTCATATATAATTACTAAACTATGACGACCGTGACAACACGGTTATCACACTAACAACACAACACTAACGCTAAATTGTTAACAATAGGTCATGACTACGCCAATGCTATGATCACTGAAAACTTTCCCAATGCTTTGATCACTTTGGAAAGGGATAAACCTGTGACGTTTTATAATTAGAATACTATAGTTTAAGTTTCTTGTTACGAATGTTTTTAAAAAAAATCCGTAATCGACACTAGAAAATGAGTACCAGTGTTCATACTCTTGGAAGGTTGAGGTATTGAGCTTTCGATATGGAGCATGTACTGAATAGAAGGATAGTCAGTATCTCTTCTTTTGGCCAACCACTTGCTAACCAGCATTAAGCACTTGTGGGTAAATCCGTGTGTAGGGGCGCTGATTCATTGCTGGAGCGCTCCAATGATATAAGTTCTCGCCCACGTTATATTTCATATGGTTTACTTCAGTTCGAAAATTGAGGTCGCCTACTGTAGTTCTCAAACATGTATTCTGTAACAATACTTCTATAATATCTCTGCTCATATATTGTCAGTTCTTATTATACAATCATCATATCTCAGTATACTGATATCTAGCACAATACATTGCGTTTGTTTTTTTTCTTCATCATGTAGCAAATCCTGATTGTAGTGTGTCATCACAGTGTTTTGAAAATGTCACGGATATTGAGTCAATCTTCCTATTTCGGTACGTCATTTCAGGTGGCATGTTCATCATATTTCGACTGAGAACTGGACACAATAGACTAAACAGCCATATGTATACAAAATTTAAAATTGGCACAACAGCAAAGTGTAATTGTGGACAAGTCAACCAGACTTCAGAACACATCCTTCAAGAATGTGCAAACTATGACACATTAAGATGCACATACTGGCCTTCTGATACACCAATGAATGTTAAACTTTATGGTACAAAACAAGAAATGGAAAACACTGTCCAATTTATACAAGAAACAACACTGCAGATATAGACATTATTACCGAACGAAAGAAGAAGAAGAAGAAGGTGACATGTGATACCCTGCAGCCATCTTCTTCGATGCCTACCTCCTACGAATATTTTAGAGGTGAGGGTGACTGTCAGTCAGTCACTCAGTCAGTCCCTCTTTTGCCAAGTTTGGAACATAGCGCGGATGTCATAGTTCTCCATGCCTGTCGGTCAGTTGCCAAGTGTGGCACATAGGGCGGATGTCATAGTTCTCCATGCCTTTCGGTCAGTTGCCAAGTATGGCATATAGGGCGGATGTCATAGTTTTTCATGTCTGTCGGTCAGTTGCCAAGTTTGGCACATAGGGCGGATGGCATAGTTCTTCATGCCGGTCGGTCAGTTGCCAAGTATGGCACATAGGGCGGATGTCATAGTTCTCCATGCCTTTCGGTCAGTTGCCAAGTGTGGCACATAGGGCGGATGTCATAGTTCTCCATGTCTGTCGGTCAGTTGCCAAGTTTGGCACATAGGGCGGATGTCATAGTTCTTTATGCCGGTCGGTCAGTTGCCAAGTATGGCACATAGGGTGGATGTCATAGTTCTTCATGCCTGTCGGTCAGTTGCCAAGGATTACAGGTCTTGTGCATTGTGCCTGTTGATTTGAATTCATTTATAAATATTCTTCTGAGCATTGCTTTTGGTCTTCCCTGTTTTCTTTTTTCATCTGGTGTCCACATGAAGGCTGGTCGTGGAATTCTGGGGTGACTGTCCCATCCCATATATAGTCAGTAACCCAGAAGATGTGCTAAAGTCGGATGTGCCCGGACGAAAGATGTATATATCGAAGATATGCTGTAAACCATGATACGCATAATTCTTTCTGCGGGTTATATCCTGCTAATGTGCAAGAATTTGAGAACGAATGCAGAATAAGATCTTCATCGAAGGGTGCAGTGACGTGCTCAAACTGTATTCCCATACTAGAATATTCACAGTCGCAGTTTATGCACTGCTTCTCACGGTACAATCAACAAGTACCATTACGTTCTGTTTTGATTCCCAGAAATGACGTTATATTGAGCTCTTGTATCATTTTGTGCGATATAAGAGTTTCAGCAGAGCTTCATGTTATGCCGAGAAGGCTCCAACGTTAGCAAGAAGCCACCTACTCAAAGTAAAACACCACGGATACATTAAATATATTCTCGTGAACTTCAAAAGGGACAAAAATACGCACTTGTTTCAAAAAGAACAAAAATGCTAGGAATGGCAAGTGTTGTTGAGTGCATCATAAAGTAAACAAAATGCTCGAGGTCAGTGTTTCTAGAATGACGTCAGTTGAGTGGCTTGCGTCTATTAATACAAAAAGAAAACGGGATTGGTTAAATTCTTTTAATTAAGTTAAGGCGATGTTGGTGGATTTAGGTGAAGTTAATTGTTCATGTCTGAGTCGCCTGTTTCCGTAATGAAGACAAAGAATAGTTGGCTTACGTAAAATGTCTTATGTGTTAGGATTGTTTTGCTACACAAGTAGTGTGCAACATTATTTTGGTCGGCGGGCTAGATTGAATATTTTGAGTGGGCAATAGACAAACAATATTTTTAGTCTTTCCAAGTATCACGTTTATATTTTCTGAACCGAGATCGTAAGTTGTATAGAAGACTTCAAATGAAGAATTGATTAGGATCCAATTTGTTCGTACGTTTTTGATCATTGTTTGGGGGTCGGTTGGTCACTATGTGTATACTTGGAGTCGCCTTGGCTATTTTTGGCATTCGTTTCCAAAGTTTGTAAATAGTGACCCATGAAAAGCCCAACAATAATTAATAACGTAGCAAATGGGGTCCTAATTAATTCTGCTGGAAAGTCTTTTTTTTTTAGAGACGGTCTTGTCATTATATTATAAGTGCTACATTATACTTCAACGAGGCTGGTGTGTCAGTAACAATGTCTTGGTCGACCGGATTTGGCTCACTACTCAGCTACACCATCCAGTAGGTCAACGAGACACAAACATGTGTGACGGAACGAACAAAGAAACATGTCGCAATGGTCAGAGGTGTGCCCTGATGTCGACGTCTGTTTCGGCGGCATTAGACTCGAAACACCATCGAGTCGGATGTCTGCTGGCAAAGAGGGCGGAGCACTTATGGGAATGCCCCACGTGCTGTGAGGCCAGTTTCTAATCAAGAATCAAGAAGAATCCATATATGTTCAGGGTTGTCTTGGTGTCATCTATCCATATTTTTCTAGTCTTCCGCTGGCATTGTATCCGGTTCTTCGTATGTTATATGTTTTTGTTGGTAGTTGGTTATGATTCATTCTCATAAGATGTCCAAACCATTTTATGTGTTGTTTCTGGATATATTTTGTGCATAGTCTTATACCGATTCATCTAATTTCATGATTTTTCATTTTGTCTAGTTTGGTCACTCTTGCGGCTTTTCTCGAGCATTTCATCTCACATGCTGTAAAATTTCTCTGCTGGGCTGCTGTCACCGCCCAGGTCTGACATTGATAGCAGAGTATTGGCATAAAAATAGTTTATCATCTGTCTCTTGATTTTCATCTTGATCTTTGCATTAAGCAGTAATGGTGATAGCAGTGATGATATATATATATTTGGTACTGGAAGCAAACAACATGCGGGCTCAACAATTTGTAGTGATTTCTCAGAAGAAAAAAAAAGAGCTTGAAAGTTCACAGAAAATTTAGGTGATTAATTGTTTTCCTTATGTAAACCACCATCCTTCCACCGAATCTGCAGAAATATTCCCTTGATCTTTTCTCACGAGAGCACATTTGAACAGTGAATATTTCCCACATACGCAGGGCCACTGATTCGTCTCCAGTAAGGTGTGGAAAATTTACTCATCCCCTCCATCAAACATTGTTATGATTTTTACCGTCACTCTCATTTATGTATGCGCGTTAGAGGCAATGTTGATCTACACCCATGCTTAACTCGTAGTGCCGGGTATAAAACGCAGATATCGCAGTCAAACTATAAACTACGGTTCAATTCATTGTGATCTCCTAACTACATCCTTCTAACTTTTAGTCAGCTAAGAAGGAATGCAGAAGACGAAGAAAAAGAAAAATTAAGTAACTGTGACAATTTTGTTTCAAGACAAAACTGGGCCTAATTCTGTTAACTGCCTAGAACCCCGGGCTCTGTGTTGTGATTCTTGAACCAAAGTTCGACCCTTGGTGGTGGTTACTCAACTATTGAACACAGGCAATGCATAGTAGTTTTGGTGCAACTACCGTTTATGTCTTCACTGTGACATTTGTTCTAGTTTCGAGGTATTACCTAACCTTCGCAGTGTGATTTGTAGAATTTGTATTTAAAATGAAGGTATATTAATTGATAAGGCATATTCATTTGGAATTAGTATTTAGATTAGGGTTAGGAGTTTGGGTTAGAATCAGTTATAAATTAAAAAACAAATTACTTATAAAAATCATATTTATTTTGTAGTAAATGGACATGCGCAGTCCGGAGAAATATATGACGTTCCTTAGTTAAATAATGTAAACTGTGTGCTATTTACATTGAAGACGTAAACCGTAGTTTTACCGTTTTGGATTTTATATCTCATTTCAATACCGTGTCAAGTTGTAATCATATACGTAAATATTACACCCTTATGTGGACTCGGTGACCTACATACGTTGATAACATTAACGCGTTGATTAAATGTATGTGTTGTAATCTTCTGGGCTTCGTTCTAACGGTAAGAAACGTAACAGGTCACAGTCTGAACAGATAAATTATTGCCATTGTCACAAGGGTATTTGTAATAAAGAACAGCTTAATAGCGCAATAAACTATATTTCACGTACGTTGGTATGCAATAAACAGATGTGTATATGTAAGGAACAAGTGTAGCCTGTATGTTGTAATAACGTAATAAGCTTTACTCCACATATGCTGGTATGCAAGGAACAGCTGTATATGTTGTAAGATTCAAGTCTTGAGTTCAGCCACCGATCTCTAGATACTAGGATATGTTAAACGTTTTCCGCGTCACAATAACTATTTAGAGTATGGTTAGGATTAGAAATAATATTTCTTTGTGTGCGCGCACCTCCCTCCGTGTATAGCGCGCAGAAATACTGAGCACAAAGTACAAATCAGTGGAACAATTGAAAAATTATGTATATTTGAAAAGAAACATTATGCATAAGTTCTTCTGTATCTAGATTTGAACTCAAGTGATTGTCGGGATGTCACGTCACGGCACCCATTAATTCAATGGTGTTACAAGGTAATACGTGGCGTCAACTAGTTAGAAATGTAAACAGTCTGCTATTATAGCACTGGGAAGAGTTGATCAGTAGTTTTACCAGTATTTCATAGTTACAGAATTGCTAATTAAGAAGTTCAGGTTATTGGTGAGAGATCTGGCTATATTGAGCAATATTTTTATTGTAATGAAGAAAACATTCTGTAGGGTGTAGGAACACTTGCCTAGATATTCGATGCTTAATAAAACCAGTTTCAAGAAAATGAAGAGGGTGGGGGTGAGTATCCACTCGCATTAAAGAGAGAAAATGGAAATTGATGTTACACATGCTCAGAAAACTAGTAAAAGATACGTCTAGAGTATCAATGTGAGCTGTAGGAAGGAGGAAACGAGGAAGAACTAGCACGAAGAATACATACCACGATGAACTTTACGGAGAATGGAATCACATGGAGTGAGGCCGAAAACATATTCAAGGTCAGACACATATAGACAATCCTTGTTCCTGACATATACACTAGAGGATATGTAAACAACAAAAGACTTGGTTGGTTGATTGATTGAATTGAAAGGTTTCATATATAAATCATCCATTGTTTCTAAATCATTCTTTATTCTTTCCTATTCTACCTTAAGTATAAAGAGTCAATGGCGCCTGGGGCGGAATCATAATTTTCGGCCCTTGTGACATTTAAAAAAATATGTCAGTGATTGTGAAAGACTGGACGAAAATAAATTTGCCGCCCTCCCGATGATGCCGCCCAGCGCGACTCTACCTGCGCCCCCCCCCTCGCTACGCCACCGTAAAGACAGTCCAGATAAAGATACTGTAATTTTAATGTTCACAAAAGGACAAAGGTAAAATGTCCGCAGGTGACCAAAAGTTTCTTTTTCTGGCTTGATTCATTATATTATCTTTATATATTTGACACACTGCATATTATTGTTGTCGTTTTAATTTCTAAAAAAATCATTCCGTTTAATTCTGTTTTGATATGATTATTGACATTGCCGTTTGTTACTCGTCGTGTATTACGATGTGCTCTTTATAGTGGCTTTTTGATCGAAAAGGTGTGTTATCCTGTATTTCCAGTGGTTATCAAAACTTCATGACCCTATTTCCAAGTTACGTACGGTGATATGAGGAAGGGTGTTCTTCCTAGAAGACCAGACAAGTGGATCGCATTAAATGTAATACAGCAGCAATAGACAAATACCTGCATATATCACTACATGACATTTTTTAGCCATCTCTATGCCCATGTTTCTTGATCGTCTCTTGTAACTTTATAATATGTTACAGTGTTACAATTCTTTTTTTCCCATTGACGTTCCTACAACACTTGGTGATATGATTCTTTTGTGACAATACGGGCACAATATATGTAGACAATAATGAAATAATCCCTTTAGCTATGAGCAGGTAGTTCTTGACAGCTCATAGTCTTTCAGACAAAAGCATAAGTTATTTTCAGTTGTTAACTGAGGTGACATCCCGACTCATGTAAAGTTGTCTCACAAATATGGTTGAGTAAGGAAAGTTTTTGGATACATATTTATTCCTCGAAGGGAGAAATTCTAATGTCCAAGTACCCCAGGATTATCATTGCCAGGATCACAGCACACACTTCGGAGTCAACTATCTCATCATTCTACTGTCAGATATGTTGGCCTATCCACAGTGATGGCACATGCAGCCTTCCAATTCACCTAGAAGTATGTGACAAAATGACAAATGTGCATCCATGGGAATTATTTGATACAAGACAAACGTAAGAATTTGAGACAAAATATAACAACGATTTTTTTCTCAGAAAACATGTTGTCAGCATTTCCCTCAGTTTTCTTTGTTTTCATTTTCTTTGTCGCCTTCTCCAACATGCCTGAAACAAAGACAGTGGCCCTATTATCTGCACCCTGAACTAGATAGAAGTCCAGGCCCCGGTTGAGATACTGGCGAGATAATAATTATAAATGTGTAATAAAATTAAGGTTCTGGTTTGGAACCCGTGTCCCCTTATTTGATTATTTCCCTTGAGTTATGTTTTACATAACTAATCCTGACCCCATTCCTAAAATAATGAATATTTAAATTTATTATTGATCATTATTGGTATAATGTTTTTAGATTAATTAATCCTGAAATAAGCAAAGAGAAACTGGTTCCAAGCCAGAACCTAAAATGACTACATATTTTTTTATTGCAGCAACGTGACGAACCCGAGGAAAAGAAGATTCCTGACCAGCTTCTTAGCACAATGATGCAATCTGCCAAAGGTGGTGGTCCCAAGCCTTTTACTTACGGACTTGATCTCACAGAACTGAAAAAGTAAGCGCTTCTTCCACACCATATTAGAAATGCAGCATGCCTCACCTTAGGGAACCACGTTAGCGCAGTGGTTAGCGCACTGGCTTCGCATATTAGTGGTCCTGGGTTCATTCCCCAATTGAGGCGGAAATGTTTTCAGATCGCAACAGCTCCCAGGTCGACCCAGCCTTATATGGGTACCAGATTAATCCGAGAAGTAAAGACTGCGAGGGAGAGGAGATGGCTACCGCTCTCATTTGCAGAGCCTGTGAAATGTGAGATCGCTAACATCTCACACCCCTACGGCATTAATAAATGCTATGGGTTACTTTACTTTTATGCCTCATCTATCACTGTAGTCTAATTCTACAATTAATATAAGGTAATACTGCAGTGAAACAGAACAACAATAGTACTTACGTAGACCACAGGATTTTGATGTTTCATTTGAACATAACAGATGGACTATCAATAAGACTATGGGGTTATGAGGTGTAAACACGAAAACATACAAATTACAATACACAAGATATTTTCAACGTTTCGAACCGTTAGGTCTTTCTCAAGAATACATAAAACAGTGAAAAACAATGAAATGGTAAAAACAATGTTACCACCACAGAGGAACTATATACACTATTGGCATGTAAACAATATGAAGTTCAAGGTGACAGCGGAAATATGTAGGCATGGAAGCGGATTTTGTTGAAAATTGGGCGTAATATAACATTATTACCCAATACAACATGAATAGCAATAAAATAAGGACCAAACCAACACATATTTAAACAAATTTATAAACATTTTATAATCTACTCCTGTACAAATTTAGAATGAAGAGTACATGTTTCAAACATGTAGGGCCTATATGATACTGCTTTTCTAAGAATGTGTAAATGGACTCTTTGTTACTATAGTGAGGCCTGATACAGAAAACAATAAATAGGCCTACATGAATTTTTGCGGTAGCAAAAAGGACTAGATAATAATTTGGAAAATCAATTCACTGAAAATTTAGTTACTAAATAGTGAAAAGCAAGATGTATAATTTTACTGGGCACAAAACGTTTAAGTACCCTCATTATTTTTATGTCTAGAGGGAACTGAGAATGACATTCAAAGTACTAAAACTAAGTTAGCAGTAACATATTTCTCATTGGGAAATGAATCAATGTTGGTAATTAGAGAAACGTAATATGAGTTATATTATCAGTTAACTAAATAAACAGTTGCAACCATCTGGACACTCTGAATCAAAGCCACAAACTGACACCTAGACTACTAGTTTCACTATCTGGTTTGCAGCAGGTACTTAAAAGCAATGTCACTATTCCTCCACTTTCTCATAGCTTGCTGGGTTGATAACTTGAGAAATATGCTTGGTTCTTTATGATTCTGATAAATTATCCACCCCTTACGTGTTCCTGTATCAGTCCATCTACTTCTTGTTCCTCTCTCAGCGCGCCTACTTTTTGAACTGCTATGTCAAGATATGACATCCTATAATGCTGATATGAACCTTTGAAATTCACCCATAAAGTGAGAAATACAATTACAGCACTTGAAATAAAATATTACAGAAGATTCATCGGAATACCATTGACCAAAAAGATGAACAATGTGGACATCCTTAGAGAAATTAAAGTAAAATAAAATTAGTTATAGAAAAAAAAGGTTCTTTGTCAAATAAAAATATTTTTGTCATATCTGATGACATGACATCATTGAGAAAACTATAATGTAGGGGATGTTGTCAATGCAACGAAAAATGGGGTAGAGAAGGGAACCACAAAGAAGATAGACAAAAGATATGAAAGACCAACAGAATTTGACACAGCAGCAGGAAGATTAGGAGATGATCGGCAGAAGTTTCAAAAGCCTTTCATGACAACTTATTCTGTTTATTCTTACCTGATCATGGAATAGGCCCTATATGATCTTTAGGCTTAGGCCCTATATGATCTTTAGGCTTAGGCCCTATATGATCTTTAGGCTTAGGCCCTATATGATCTTTAGGCTTAGGCCCTATATGATCTTTAGGCTTAGGCCCTATACAAGATTTATTTATTGAATACTCTGTATTTTATTGTTTCCAACAAACGTGATCAAAAGCTGTATCACGGTAGGCAACAACCAAAAAAAAGTCCATGCTGAAATAGCATACAATTAAAACAAAAACTGCATGCTAGCAATGTGTCGTCATCATATTCGTATTTTTTAATATAGTTTTATACTAGCCTTAATCATTATCTATAAATTATAAATTATTTCATTGATGCAACCAGGAAAATGGGCCCACCCACTGCACCAAAGCCAAAATCAGCCCAGCCAAGCTATCCAGCACAGGTGGATGAGCCAGAAGTTCAAAGACAATTAGGAGGGTAAGGGAAAAAAAAGTATTTTTCTTGGTTGATTTATAAATTAAATTGATCGATATTGCTTGTATTGATGCATTTTTAGTGGATGTTGCATAATATATCATTATCATAATCGAGTGCCGTGCCAATTGGCATAGGTCATCTATAGATCTATTTCAATGTCCAGTGCTTTTTAGCATGATGCATAGGGATCTAATAGGGCCTATCAATATAGATGGGTTTTAAAAGACTTGATTGTGCCCATTTATCACAGGCGGCTCTCTTTCCGCCCTACCTTACATTCCAAAGGAAAAAAATCTCCATAACTAAGAACCAGGTAAAGTTCGTGAATTATCACTTTATCAAAACAACATTAGTTATCCTATCCTATATTATCCACTCTGAACACAATTTCTTATAGATCTGACAGTTGAGATAGGCGTAGGGGGCCTATGCTACAGTTACAGAGCCATTAAGATGTTCCTATAATTTCTTATAGATCTGACAGTTGAGATAGGCGTATGCTACAGAGCCATTAAGATGTTCCTAAATTGGTTGAGTTATGCTACAGAGCCATTAAGATGTTCCTAAAATGGTTTGTAAGATAGTTGCATAGGTCAATAAATAATGTTATTCTTTTAACTAAAATGCAGAAATTCTATTGTGGGAAATGGCTTTAACTTTAGCTGATCTTCTAACATTGTGTTGTGATTTCATTGTGTAATGTAAGGTCTTTATGACATCTTCTTTAAAAATGATATCTAGGCAGTATGCTGTAAGTCTATTGTGTGAACTCGTTAACATATATTAGTTATTGGACTGCAGTATCCTGGAGTCACGAATAGAATTAAATAGAACTTTTTATCATAGGGCCTATGCCAATGAAAAGCATAATCAATCAAAGGTTAGCCAACTAGTGTGACAGGTTGTCATGTACTAATAATCTGGAGAAACCTATGGTTGGTTAATACATGATTAGAGACCCTTTGGTGAGGCACATTGCTTTCAGCAACAGATGCCATTCCATTTTGCTCTATCAGAGCATATAATAAGCCAAAGCATTAATGAAAAATATGAGTCCCAGTTTAGATAATCCTTTCCCCATGACCTTCAGTGGCTTCAGAAAGCACATTGAGAAATTTCGAGATTGTGAAGAAAACATCTCTTAGGCCTATATCACGACTTGTAACTTTATAATGATAAATTTACAGTACTTTTCATTTGTAGTTTATTTCAGCCTAAAACAACCTAAATCATAAGTTCATTAGGGCCTAGGCCTATATTCTGAAATTAGGGCAAAAACTAATTTCATGTTTATTGTCTTTAAAACAGACCTCCCAGAAAATCTGCAGGACACATACAGACTGATTACTACATAAAAAGAAGTGATGATGTCGACCCTAATCCCAAAGTGTCGAAGAAACCAGTTGGACAGGTCCAGTCGGATTACTTTCCAGTACGGCAAACAGGTCCCAGATCAGAAGTGGATGAGTCTCCCATTAACATCAACATGGGCACTAACCCTAAAAAACAGTCAAAGTCATTTAAAGTCCTCCAATGGATGACTGAGACAGAACAGGATGACATAGAAGGTTGGAAGTTCATACTATCTTTGGTCTCATTAGTTTCTAACTATTAAAAACATTTGTTAAAAGTGACCTAAATTATGAAAACTAGCATAAACTCTTTATCTATGTAAGGTTTTTCCTACCCTGCCATAATGTATTTAGAAGTAACTATAACAATGGAGGTTATAGCGGCTTACTAACAAATGTGATCTACTTAACAAGCTGTTTTAACTGCTTGCTGGAGCTAAATATAGGAGTGTAGATATTCAAATACGTTTATTAAAATGACTAAATTTATGATGATTATCTTTAATCTTATTAATATTTAACTATTTAAATAGATTTATTAAAGTGAATAAGTTAAGACGTATTTTAATAATACAAATAACAATAAGACCCATAATCTGCCAGTTTGTTGTCAGGTCCCAAATGGGGAGCAAAGAATAGTGACAGTGTTATTTGCAATGTATGTTGAAAGTGATGTCCAGGGAGTAAGGGGTAGTGGAGTTGGCTCTCTTATCTTATTGGGGATCAACGTGACCCAGAAGCTGTGATAAAGTTAGATCCATAGGCAGAAAAATGCAGATATTGCAGCAAAGCTATAAGCTATAACACACCACATACCGTTCTTTGGACTACATCCTGATAATCTGCAGGAGTATGAGAATAAAAACAGGAAAAGAAGACATATAATCCACTGGAGTGGAAAAAAGTACCACATTTGAAATATCAGCAGATAAAGCCCTCTTTACCCCTCTGATCTCAGCCATTTGGATCATCTAGAAAAATCATCTAGCCTATGAGACCATACTTTGATGTTGTAAATCCTGAATTGTCTTTCTGTCCTTCTCCTTCCAGCCTCAACTGTTTCTTGTAAAATAGTTTTAGATTCATGCCTCAATACACACCTAAATCAAGCCAGAATACACTGTTTTGTAACCATTAAAATTGGTCCCTAACTTGCTGCAAGTGTGTCTATTTGATCCTGAATGAATATATACATTTTCATCTTATGTTTAACATAACTGATTCAAAAGCTTCTGCTTTGGAAACAAGATGCTGCAAGCAAGATTTGAACCCATATCCTCTTGAGCACACAGGGAACAACTTAACCACTATGCAAGGGAGATCCCAGAAATTTATTAAAAAATGCATTTGTAAACACAATGTTGTGATCAAGTTGGAGAGTGTAAACACAGCAAATAAGAGAAAGCTGAAGCGTGGTAATTAACTGAACTGACATCACAGTACTTTGTCACACTCACATGTGCTGAGTCCCTTCTAGCAGATGATGAAACGTATGAACACTGATAGTTTTCATTAATTTCTTTAGACATAATATTGTGAAATAGAATTGATCTCCCACCTCTATGGTATAATATGATTAGGGGCTACATTTTTACTTGTATATGATATACCATGCAATTTAGTCATTAAATTATAAACTAAAATATGATTAACTGAAAATGAAATATTTAATTTAATTTATTTAGAACCCAGTCAAAAACCTAGAAGAAATAAAGATCCAGAAAGGCGACATAATGCAGATGATGATGAGATGAGATTTTCAGGGCTTCACGCGAAGGGAGAAATACCTTCAAAGACATTTGGCATTCTGCAGAGACTGTCATCAAATGATGACACTGCTGCAACACAGAATGGGAAGTCAACACTTGATGTTGGTGCGTGTTGCTGTGAAATTTGTGTTGTTTTTAGTAAATATTTAAATGAATAAGATCACAAAATAAAATGAGAGGGTAAAAAGTGGGGCAAGTTTCTCTAAGAGCATGGAAACATTTTGTATTACACTAAAACTTCCTAGAATAGGGCTATGTGCCAGAGAGACAGTTTAATAGTTCCAGTTCATGTGAACTTATAATAGCTCGAGCTTGGCATAGTTCATGTAATTCTGGTAATGTTACTGATATGTATTAATGTTGCCTACAAATTTCAATAATAGTTGCAAAGCCATATCCTGTACAAGATAAGGTGTCCTATCAATCATTAAATTAAGTACCATGCCTAGTGGTATAAGTAATATTCTTTCTCCACAACTCTGTCTCCTGTGTTGTTACTAAGTTCAGTTGGTGATATTCTCTTGTGCCACAGCGATAACCTATCCAGCAACTTCTCTTTGTCTTCTGTCTCTTCTCCCCTTGATCTTTCCAGTGGTTAATACATTTTTTAAAGTTTTGCTGTTCTGTACAAAAAAAATTATGTACAAAAAAAATCATGACTGTCTGCTTCTAATTATTGCTGTAAATTGTCTTTTTACTCCATCATATCTGAGTTATTCCACATTTTTGCTGTCCTTGGAAATTTTGATAATTCTTCCAAAAAATCACAAAGTACAGGATATGCTAAAATAATAATTATTTTATTTATCTTTTCATCTTTCCGGCTGTTTATAGAGTTGTACAGAGCTCATCTCTCTTGGTCAAGTAACCAGATTCACTCTCTGCCAAAACCAGTTGTGTATTTGTACCTTTCAGAAAAATGACATATTGTTGATCAGAAATACTGTCAAGACCATCACTTTAGCAAAAATATGCTGGGTTGATTGCTACATCATGAATAGAATAGACCCCTATGCTAGCAATTTCTTTATCATCTTTCAATTTCCTGCCTAGCACAAATTTCTTCCATCTTTTCATGTAATGTAATATTCATACTTAGGTATTCCAACCTTTTAAAAATATTCATACTTAGGTATTCCAACCTTTTAAAAATATTCATACTTAGGTATTCCAACCTTTTCTGTCTTTATCATTGTCTTTTTCTTAGACATCTCATAACACATGTAAAAAATAAAAACATTGAGTAATGACATTTACTAAGCAGTAAAATTGCACAGATAATGGAAGCTACCATTAAAAAAACATTCATCAAGAAGAAAACATAATACACAAGAAGTATAGTAGAATACATCACTGCCTATAGACACATCCTTGTCTATAAACACATCCTTGCCTATAAACACATCCATGCACAATTACTGTACACATTTTTATTATCAATATGAGTAGTTTTCTTTCATAATCTTTAATCAGTGTCCATGTCTGAAATTTGTAGTATAAGGTTACTATAAAAATATTATTTATAATGTAGCTGTTTGTTTCCCAGGAAATAACTAGGTTTTTCACAGTCGGTAGTTATTGTTGACAAGTAGCTTTATTGGCTGGAGACATTAAAATTTCTGTATTAACCATTTTAATTTATTTGAAGAAGTAAGAAATGGACATTGACTGTATATTATTTTAGCCTCTATTGTCATTTTCACACTAATATAATTATTATACTCGTATAATTGCTTTCTGACTTACTTCCAATGTGACTACTACTTTGAATTCACTGCACTCTGAATTTAAGCTGAATGTTGTGATTGTATGAATAATTTACTTGTAGCTATTATGTTAATCTCAATAATTTAATTATATTTTTACTGTGATATCATTACAAAATGAACTACTTCTGTGATTTCACTATTAGCTGCTAATATTTATTGGTAGTTAATGTTTGTACTATTAGGCTTAAGTATTGCTTGTAATAAGTCAACAGCTTGTAGGTGATAATAATGATAGTATTAACTAAATGCTTACTTCTAACATTCTGTTAAAGTCTGTTAAAAGTATTACGGGTATTTATTGAATGTGTATTATTTTGGTTCAGAAACTGCATTTTGTGAGAATATTTGTATTTTGTTGTAGTTTAGAGTGAGCACTTTGAATTATTATTTACTGAAACAAAGCTTTTCAATACTTAAAATAGGAGATGCAGAAGAAGAAACAACTACACGATCCAAAGGTGCAAATATTCCTTCTCCTTCATTCAGACTACTTCAAACATGGGCTGAACTTGACACAGATACAAATTTAAGTAAGTTGATACTAATTTTGCTAATTTATAAATAATTTTGATGAGAGGCCATCCAAGGTGACAATTGTCTATTCCCAGGTGGATGATGGTCAGAATATCCAAAATTTCTGTTAAGCATGGGGGGGGGTGATTGGTGGCTTTCGCTGTATATCCTAGACCAGATGCATCACCTTGGATGTGTTCTATCCATCTTCTTCTAGGTCTTCCTCTGGTCTTGTATATGGATTTTCTTATGTGATATGTTCTTGTCTGCAGTTGCTTATGATTCATTCTCATAAGGTGTCCAAACCATTTTATTTGTTGTTTATGGATGTGCATGGTCTTATGTCAATTCTTCTCCTGATTTCATCATTTCTTATTTTGTCATGTTTGGTCACACTTGCAGCTTTTCTCAGGCATTTCATCTCACATGTAAGTTTCTCAATTGGGCTACTGTCAGCGCCAATGTCTAGCACTTATAGCAAAGTTTTGGCATAACAAATACTGTTTATCATCTGTTTCTTGACTTCCATCTTGATCTTTTGGTTAAGTAGTAATGGTGATAGCTGGTATGTCACTATGTCTGCTTTCTGGTATATTGTCTCAATTTCTCTGTCTAATTTTCAGTTGTCTTTGAATATGCTTCCCAGGTATTTAAATTCAGAAGTTTGCTTCACTTGAGTTTGTTTATTGTTATATTCACTGGGTTTGATGACTTGCTCATTTTCATTGCTTCTGTTTTCTGCATATTTATTTTCATGCTGTACTTTGTGCATATTGTTGTGAGTACGTTAATATGATTTTGTAATTGCTGTTCATGTTGTTAAATAATACATTGATCATCAGCAAATAGCAGCTCTTTGATTTGTGTTATTTAATTCCTTATCAGATTCATCTCTTATTTCTGTACTATGTACTTTCTTGATTCGGAATTGTTTTGTTATTCTGTTCATGTAGGCATATGTGTTCAAAAGTATAGGTGAGAGCACACAACTTTGTCATACCTCTGATTTTGTTTCGAAAGATGAAGTCATTCTGTCTGTTGTTTTTACTGAATCTTAGTAGTTCTTGTAAAGGGCTTTTGTATTTTCTAGTAAAATAAATGCAGGATATTGTGGACATTTTAACCATAATACTGGAAGAAATAAGACAGCTTACACAGAACCGTAATAAAACTTGGAGTGGCAGTTAGGACGATGTTAGAAGTCACATTATATAGAGAAAGAAAAAAATGATGATGAATTAAACTATGTTGTTTAAAGATGTTAAATCACATAAACTGCTCTGAGATGATCACCTGAAGGAGATGTAATTGCAGAAGATCTGAAGCTCCTTAAATAGAAAGTTTGAGCTGGAACTGAGAGAAAAATATGACAGTTGGGACACAGTTCAGAGAATGGCCAAATATATATATAGGGCCTATACTGGGACCTATTATAGAGAAATAAGACTTGTTAATATGTGTTTCTGGGTGGAACTACATAAAGAGTGCTTTACTATAGGTGAATTCTTAAAGCAAAAACAAAAAAAACATTGTTAGTGTATCCTATTCAGGACTTAGCCATCACCCCCAACATTTTTTGGTTGTAGTGAATTTTTTATGCAATATAAATACATTCAGTAGTTTACCATTGCTTTCTGAACAGCCTGGGAGCACAATTTCAATACAATTTCCTGTGGTGGGGATTGAACTCTGTACCTTGGCCATCACAGACATGCTCTGTACCACGACGCCACAGAGTTGGACAGGTGAATACTAAAGGACAATATCTGTATAATCTGTACAAAATACAGATAATCTGTACTAGTTGATAGTATACTCCAATCAGAAATCTAGATACATATTTTCACTTGAGTAAACTAGTACATCTCTACTGAGAACTGAAAATAATATGTGGGTAACTAATTATACTTTCATTGCACTGTAAACACAATTCAACCAAACAGCTAACCAACATGACCACCAATACAAATGTCTCTGCTTTAGTTTGTGCATTATAATTAATTTTATTTAATGTACTAACAAACTTTTATTTTTCCTCTTTTGTAATATCCATGTTTGAAATTAATAATGTTTTATAAATGTGTAGTAGTGATACTTTATTAGCATCATTTTAAGTTCTGTTTTAATGACATGAATAATTAATTTCTACTAGGATTCCTGAGGAAACATGAGTTAATGTTATTTTGTTTTAGTTGTTGCTCATACCAGGCAGTGAAGTTCTTACTGAATATTAGTTGATGTTTCTCCTGGCAACTGTTAGGATACTTCCTCTTCTTCTTCAGTCAATATAAATCTGTTGGTTAGCAAGATGTACCTAGTTTTGGAGAACATCATGTATTGTATCATGGTTTAAAACCTGTCTGTGATATCAGTGCCTTTAAGTCTGACACGTCTGACTTCAGCGTGTCTTTTGAGTCTCTTTTCTTCAGCATGTCTTTGAGTCTCTTTGTTCTTTGGTGTTATAGAACAGAAATCTCATCCCCAAACCTACTTCGTCTTTTCTTTGACATACATGGTATGCGGTAGGTCACAGCCTTACAATTATTTGCTCTCATTTCAGACCCTGGTAGAAGACAGTCTATATTTAAGGCCTATGCAAATTGTAATTATGTAAGAAAAACTGATGATAAATCTTACACCATATACCATCATCAGACATTTAGCAATTAAAAGACTTGTTTCATTTGAGACTATACACAGAAAATTTCTGTTCCACCTTCATATACAATCTCATGATCTGTCATACAAATAAATTTTCATGAAAATATGGAGCAAATATGCCAAAACAACACTCTTTTGAACTTCTGAGAATTCAATTACTTGCCAATTTTACATGCCATATTTTGTATTATTAAAAGTAAATACTGAGAAAAAAAATAAAAAAAAGGTTAAATAACAGTTTTATGTTGAAACAAAAACTATGAGACAGCCCTGTGGGCTTACAATCGTATGTGGACTTTGTCATTATTGCAATATAAAGGATCCTTCTTTAACAAATGAACTGGATATAAATGAAGAAAATGAGGTGTAATGTATAGGCAATGTATTCAAAAAGTATGAATAGAATGTAGCTCATAAAATTGTTATATTTATTATTGTGGAAATGTTTGTAATTTCCTGATATAAAACTGTGATTATTTATTCCCACAGTTAATAGAGCAGACTCAAAAAAAGAAACAGATGATGATGGTCTGCCAGATACCTTGAGCAATGAAGAAATTTTAGATAAACGTTACACGGGAGGCAACATCCCTTCCAAAGTTTTCAAAGTTTTGCAGAAGTCTCTCGGAGAGGATACATCAGAAACATTGTCACTGTCAAACAGTAAGTGCTAACAATAGCAATAAGAATATTTATCAAAATCACTCATCAATATCATTCATCAATATTACTACCTAGGACCATAGATGTAAGGGAAAAGAATTTCCTTAGAAAAAGTTCTTTGTTTCATTGCAAAGGACTTCTTTGTCTCTTTTTTTCGGAAAACAATTACGTCACCTAGTCACTAGAGATTCCAGCTAGTGGACATTGTACCTTTATCCCTTTTGAGACCTCCTAGTGACAGAGAATGTTAGATGTTCCATCAATGCAAATGGATTAACAAATCAGTCAGAGGAATGAGAAAATAGTTGGCTCAGAAATGTGGGCTGTAGTCCTGGCAGGACACAGTAATCCTGGAATACTAACACACTGAAACACCTCCCTTCTGGGACTAAACATACATCCAAAACCCTCCTTACACATCCATGCCTTTGACACTTTATATTTATTCTGGATATTGTCTCAGGTGCACAACTGAGAAGAATCTTTGCTTCTGTCATACAAATAAATGTTCATGAAAATATGGAGCAAATATGCCCAAACAACACTCTTTTGAACTTCTGAGAATTCAATTACCTTCTGTCAGGTTATGGGCTGTAAGAGCTAGCTGCTCACAGATAAAGGGATTATTTAATAATTATCATCATGATAATTATCATCATCTACATATAACTGCCTCTTATTTGGCTCTTAAATAACCATGAACCAGAAAAAAATGAATGCACAAATAATAAAAAGTAAAAAAGTTTGTTTGCATGAATGCTGGTTCAAATGCTAGTCAGTGGCTGTGTTGTGTTTTTTTTTACAGTTTATCCCCAATTTTCTTTAAATTTCTCTTGAAATGCTGCAACTTATCTATAGCAATGTCTTCATCTGGTAAATGCTAAAGAGTAGAGCTTACCCCTAAGCAGAAGATCTATATACATTTTCACCTTAAGAAGGGTACAAGTGGTAAGCAGTTGATAAATAAATATAACATTAGATCGTCTACATAGTATGACATCAAAGCAAAAAGTAGAAAATTGAAGGAACTCTTTCTGAAATCAGATAGTCTAAAGGCAGTTGAAGGGAAAGCATAAAACATTGCACTTTGTAATCACTGCATGTTATTATTACTGTTCATTATTACTGAATCTTTAATCTATTATCATTATTATTATTAAAATAAACACTTCATTTATAAATGTATCTGAACTATGTATTCAATTAAACATTACACATTTTGATTATCAGAGATGTGCACATTATAAATGTATGCTAAATTAAATATTGTACATGACAGATATTCCAATGTGCTGTCATTTCAGATAAAGCAGTAGACAATGAACAGTCTGAACCAGAAGTATCTGAATTCTAGCCATGTTTCCTGCTAACATCATACCATCTGCTAACATGTGAAATTTTAACACCAGGATTCATCCAATGGCATCATATTAGTCTTCAAAATTGATAAATGTAGCATTCTTTGAAAAATATAGGAGTTACTTCTTCCTGCTGGAACACTTACAATCTTGGAAATGTATATTACACCTTTAAAAAGTGATCAATTTTGTTCATGATTTTATATGCACTACATCATAACAAACTAATGTATTTCCAATCTCCAATGGCAAACAACTGGAGTAATACACACAATTTTTTTTTAATAAATGCTTTGAACAATCAGAGAGTTTCAAAAACTTCTTGAATGCAGCGGTTCAATAGATTCTATCAGAATCTTGAAGAGTTATTAACATTTATGTTTAGTAAAACAGACAACTATATTTAAGACTTTGATGTGCAATGTCTGAACAAGAAGAGTTCTCCAAATTTATTAGGATGTTATACACATATCAACAATATAAGGAAATTATAAAGAGATGAAGATAGTCGGATGCACTTTGAGAATGCATAAGGATACTCATACATGGCTATGAAATGATGTCAGTGTAGCAACACAGGCAGGGGGAGAGTTAGAGAAACACAGAGATAAATTATGGATATGGAAATAACAGATGCATGTACCTGTAGCAAGCTAACTGTGTTTGCTTCAGATGTATCTGGATGGAAACATTTTCTTGATGTCTTATTCTTGAGAGGGAGTTTAAAAAAGAGGAAAAAGAATAGGATCACCAGACAAAAGTGCACAGACAGATACACGCAGGCCAAATGCACTCAAGGCAAAAGTGCGCAAAACAAATAAAAAGTTGGTTCAAAATAAACGGTTTAATTAACTATAATCACTTAAATTTGAGCTATAAAACACTTGTTGCAATGCAAGAAAACAGTATTGTAATGGGTCAAATGGGTGAATTATTTTTTAATTCACTACATTCAAATTGATAATTTATAACATTATTTAATCATATCTGCTTATCCAAATCTCACAATAATTTGTAAAAATGTTTTATATAAATAATATTAACTAAAGCAAGTCAAATGTTGAAGTTGAGCCACTACTCTCAAGTAATCAAATAATGGAACTGCTCCACATGTTGGGACTAAAATCAGCAGATATCAATTAAGTCAAAGGCATTTTTCTTTGGATGCCTTTGGATGTCTGAAGCCTGCCTGAAACCTCTTGATTTTCAATTCATAAAGATCCTGTTCTCGACAAAATTCCTCGACCAATTTGTAGACTGATGGGTGCTCATCATCGATAGTCTGTTGAAAAGAACAATGCCAGGCTTCCATTGAATTGTTGATTCAAGGAAGGTTCTTGATCACACGATCTTGAACATTCCACAGTTGCAAGGAAAACCTTGGATTCGCATGTTAGTTTCTTCATTGTCTGCCAAGTATGTGTCATCCTAGTAATTTGCCAATGGTGTCATTAGAGGAGGCAGGCAGATAGATAGACAAATAGATATAATATCGGAAAACATTTTAAAATGTTTTATCTTTGGCATCAGTACTCAAACGCTTGCAGATTTGCTGGATATATTTATAATCAGGAGATGAGAATGTGCTGTATCATAGTTTACAACTTTGCCGCGATATCTGCACCTTTTGGCCTGACATATTCAATTCATAATAACTTCTGTATCACTTTTACTCTATATGTAATAACCATAACCTCCTTAATCACCTTGAATGATATGCCAAAGTACCACTTTTTTTTGCTACCCAACATGGCCCCAACTCTCATCTGAAATAGTTGCATTCTTTATCCTTAGTCACCTCTTGAGACATGCATGCAAGGCAAACAGTGTTGCTATTCTTTACTTCCCTTTTAGGTCATGGCAACACAAGACCTTGAGCAAGATATTTTTCAAATGTCTTATTTGCACTATATAAAATATGAAAACACCAAACTATAAAATAGTATATGTACAGTGTTTCCATTCATTTGCTGTGTAATTTTAAAACAGTTGAATGTCTTTCTTGGGCCTTCTCAAGAATGCACCACTTACGTGTTATGCGACATTTCAGTCAATGTCATCATAAAGTAAAGTAAAGTTACCTATAACATTTTAATAATGTGTGATTTTTAATAGGGGATTTTTAATGTGTAGTTTTTAAAATGCATATTAATAGGGGTGTGAGATGTTAGCAATCCAACATTTCAGTGGCTCTGCTATATGAGGGCATTAGCCATCTCCTCTCCCTTGCAGTCTTTACTTCCCAGATTAATCCAGTACCCATTTAAGGCTGGATCGACCTGGGAGCCATTACGATTTCATAATTGAAAAAGATTTCTATCTTATATATATATATCAAATAACAATTATTGCATAAAACAATATAATATTGGAGCAGTTATATTTCACTACTAGCCTATATTCATTCATTCATTTTCCTTAAGCACCGAAGTTAGCGCAGAGGTCAGATCTCTCCAATTCTATCTGTTCAAAGCTATTCTGTGCAGTTCTTGAATAGTATGAATATTATTTGATTTAATTTCTCTAAGTATTGTTTTTCTTAGTGTTTCCTTTGGTCTACCCCTGACTCTTCTGCCTGTTGGTATACATGCAAGACATTGATGTTGTATTCTGTTATTGTCTGAGCGTAGGACATGTCTGATGTAGGTCCGACGGCCTATATTAGAACTGTGGTAACTGTGTAGGTCTTTTCTACAATAGTAACTTCACTGCTAAATCAAATCTGTTAGACAACTGCTATATTAAATCAGTGGCAATTCAACTGTACATCAAAGTCATGGTAACTCAACTGTATGGTATCAGACATAGTGATAGTTAATAAAATACTCTTTTAGAACTGGGATAACTCAATTGCTTCTTCAGAGTTGCAGTGACTTAACTGCTCCATCAGTGATATAGTGACTTAACTGCTCCATCAGTGATATAGTGACTTAACTGCTCCATCAGTGATATAGTGACTTAACTGCTCCATTGGAGATATATTGACTTTACTGCACCTTCGGAGATATAGTGACTTCACAGCTTCATCAGAGATATAGTGACAACTGCTCCATCAGTGATACAGTGACTTAACTGCTCCATCAGTGATATAGTGACTTAACTGCTCCATCATAGATATAGTGACTTAACTGCTCCATCAGTGATATAGTGACTTAACTGCTCCATCAGTGATATAGTGACTTAACTGCTCCATCAGTGATATAGTGACTTAACTGCTCCATCAGTGATATAGTGACTTAACTGCTCCATCAGTGATATAGTGACTTAACTGCTCCATTGGAGATATATTGACTTTACTGCTCCATCTGAAGTATGAGCTGTTATTCCACCATACTATCTTGATTAAGCTGCTTATTTAGAGCTGGTGTGGCTCAGCAGCAAAATCAGAGCTGTTTAACTCAACTTCAATATCAGGTGTAGTGACTCAACTGCTATATCACAGCAGTACTGGCTAAATGGTTATGTGAGAAAAATGATGATTAAATGGCTAAGCAAAAGCAGATGTTATTAAATATGATAATTACAAGTTTACACACAGTTTGTTCACTAATGAAATACAGAGAAATCTCAACATATTTACTCTTTAAATACAATTTATAGTTAAAAAGAAATGTTTCTTGTGTGAGTTTCAAGCTATTTTTGTGTATATAGACATCATATTACAGAACTCCTGATACTTCATGTATTTTTTTAAACCTTGCCTTCATAAATTCTGTGTAATGATTACTAGGTATCATTAGTGTATATATCTTCCTTCATTAGACAAAGGCGTTGGACTTACATCGGCCATGTTCTCAGAATGAACAGCCTAAGAATTCCCCAGCAGTCACTATATTGGGTGCCACCTTTTGGGTGTATATTGGGTGTATAGAGTAAGAA
The DNA here is from genome assembly GCA_034231615.1 of Meghimatium bilineatum. NCBI lineage: Eukaryota > Metazoa > Mollusca > Gastropoda > Stylommatophora > Philomycidae > Meghimatium > Meghimatium bilineatum. The sequence continues at coordinate 37,973,604 of CM067320.1, read as the reverse complement.
GAAGAGGGAGACCTAGAGAAACTCTACAAAGAACCATTAATAGAGAAGACATGTCAATGAACCTAAACAACACGCAACAATTGAAAGACCTGGCAACACAAAGACAGAAATGGAAAGCTATGGTTTCTGCCCTATGCTGCGCCACCTATGGCCCTGGAGGAACATAACATAACATTAGTGCACACCCGAGGAGTCCATACATGCACTGGTTCTGGCCTCACTAAATACATTAGAGTGTAGTGGCTCACAGTTTCAGTTTGGTGTTGATTCATCACTCTCTTTGTATATCTGTTATGTTTCCTTTCTCGGGCTGCTCCAGTCAGTACTCCAATGTCCCACAATTGAGACCAATTATGATTAACATTCATATAAATCTTCTGAATGATTGAGATCATGCAAAGATAGCAGTGATTAATGAGAATGATCTATTGATGTACCTTTTGATATTGTGGCCATGCTTGCCAACTTTTCACTGCACTCAATACTCTCAACACATGCATACCACAACACAAATATGAAGGTAATCTTTCTGTTAAATTTTCATTTTAGTAAATTCATAAGTATGTAACAATAAATGATTCATTTTAAGCAATAATTTATTAATTCTCACTACATGTGGAAAAGTTCTCTTTCAAGGCTGGGCCAATTTTTAACCTTCCTCTGCTCATTCGAGATAGTGTTTTTATCTCAAAGTCCATGAATACTCTTGCACAAGGCAGAATTTCTATGTGTGCTTAGATTTATTTTCTACAAATCTTTGATTATCTATTTTATAATAGACTTTTCTACTCGCTGAGAAATAATGGAGTCTCACAAAAATTGTGAGACCAAGTTTCATACCAGATTCAAAATGAGCTGAAGCACAGACATCTAGATAATTAAAAAAACTAACTACATAATTTGCCTTATCAAAGTAGCAAGTAATTGTAAACAAACATTGCCAGAAATTTCTTACAGTACAACTAGTTTTCCATATGTTTATTGAGTGACTGGAAGACTGCAATAAAACTAGGCAAATAACTTTTGTTCATCCCTATCTTGATAAAAACCTTTTTGTCAAAACGTGGTCCTGTGCATTGTTAAATATAAAACTGAAAATGAAAGAAAAACTGCAGTAATACTGTTTACCACATGGTAATGAAAAAATGGTTAAAATTCAGTTTTACAAATAGGACTCCAATATGTAGGCTCCAATATAGCGAGTTCAAAATGTATGTTCCAATATATAGACTCCAATATGTAGGTCCAATATAGCAAGTCCAATATGTAGGTTCCAATATAGCAAGTCCAATATGTAGGCTCCAATATAGTCAGTCCAATATGTAGGCTCCAATATAGCGAGTCCAATATGTAGGCTCCAATAAATAGACTCCGATATGTACACATATGCAATGTAAAACTGCAACTTTAACCCTTTTTAAATATTTAAAAAATATTTCCTTACTATGTGTTCTTTTAGCACTACTTATCAAACTTGTCAAGTATCTTATCAACTTATGACATCCTTGAATCTATTTTCACAATTACAGCTAGAAAATGCACAATTATTGTATATACTGAAGGGAAATCCTGGCAATGATTCTTATTAACCAACTGCTACTGTGAGATGGAAAATTCTGTAGCCAGTCCTTGCTTGTATCTATATGTCTGTGGCTAAATGCAATTGAGCATCCTGGCTGTTTAGAATGCAGTAGAAACTGAATGTAATTATTTCTTAGAAAATTAATACAGCCACAATATTCTTGATTGAACGTTGCATTCTGAATAGGAAATGCAGCCACCAATTTTCCAATAGTAAAATTAAACTCTTTAACTAATTTTAAGCTAAGACAGATAAATTATGACTTATCAAGCTCCTCTGTTTCTAAAATGCAGACCTTTGAAGAACATTTTAGTAGAGCTGGCCATCCCACAACACATCTTATACATAAGTTTGCACACTTTATTATCCCACATTTCTATATTTTCATACTAAGTGAACAGACTTTAAATAAATTTAATTTCATATCATCTAATGTTGAGCCCACTTGCTATGATATATATACAACATTGCACATCAATTGAATATTATATGATTATCATGAACATTGTTTAAAAATAGAAAGTTCATGTTTGAATATCTTATTTTTTATGTCATGGTAATAGTAGTAATTCTGGTGGTGGTAAACCCTACATATATTTTCTTTGAAAATTTATTTTCCATTTGTGCACAATTTTGTTCCCTTGTCATAATTATTCTGCTGTGATCACCACCAATATTACCTCTAGTTTTCTTCTCATGTGAGATAATCTGAAGATCGCTGACTAGCTGAATATTTCAGTGGGTAGCTTTTCATTACATTAAAAAAACTCATACGCTCATTCTTTATGTGGCCAGATGGTAAATTTTTCAATTGGAACCTTCTAATTTCCAGAGTATAAATAACCAAAATGTCAGAGGATGTCGAACAAAGTGGAGAGTGCCAAAGTAACAAAACAAATAAGCAATAAATATTATATAAAGTACAAATTACTGGAGATGCCACAGCTACCTCTGTTACTGCTCTTCCTAATGTTAATAAATTCATAGCATTGATGTTCATGTCATGTAACTCAATGTACTTTAACAATTTCTAAACACATACATAGACCACTTTTAAATAGGTGCCTTCTAAAAAAAATGCGTACCACTAAGAGTTGGAGTCTTCAGTGTATATAAAGAAGCTATGGAGACTCTTCCTCCTCCTTACTGCACATAATAAACAAGAGCTTCATTGTTAGTAATTCCTGGGGATAGAAACAAACAACAAACCATTTTCCTGAAGTCATCTTCCTTGAAGCAAATTCTATGATTGATTTTATTTACATAGATTTGTGTGATTTGTTTAAATTCTTCATGATGATATAGCTGTCATTAATTCTAAGCCATTTTTGTGTATATAAACTTTCTAAAATATCTTTCATGATGTTGTTTTTTTTTTGACAACCATTTCTTGATAATACAAAAAATCATTCTTTAGATATAGGTCATGTAAACTATGTCATCAATTCAGCTGATCTGACTGATCTAAGCTTGCATTGATCACTACACCTATACTTTGTGTAGCAAGTCATTAAAAAAACATTGATAGTCAAAGGTCAGTCAACTGGTGGATCCAGTCCACAGGGCCTATATCTGGCGAAGAACTTGATACAAATATTATTTGCCTGATGTAAATGCTCATAAATAATATCAGCTTTGTCACATCAAGTTTGCTTTTAGAATCTACCGTATAGTAAAATTCATTATTTTGATATGTATTATTACATGTTGTAAACTGTACATATTGTAATGCACCTGCATTTTTTAACAGTATGCATAAAACATTTAAATAATTGGTGTCACTCTGAAAAGTTGGTATGATTGCAAATTGTATAATTATATTTAAAAACTTTGTAAAGAAGATTGTAATTAAATGGATTGCAATGTGTTACCCTCTTGTCACTTATGTGTGTAAATTAGTGAAAAATTGTACTTTTATCTGTAAAGAAAAATGTAGCTGAATAATGAATTAGTGTCTCAGTACGTAGGTTTACTTCTGCGTAGTCATCTGCTTATCTAAAGACTGGCCAGATACATTTGATAAGTGCTGCACAGCACATGCTCTGAAATGCCATTCCTCAATTTCCCAGAGCATGAATCTAGTTACTCATTTCCTGGTGGTTAATCTATCACTGTAGTTTTTGCAAATGTTGAGTGAACTTTAATAAAGTTTGTCTGATTAGAAGGTGAGTTACTTCACCACTACACTTGTGTATCTCCCCGCAGTTTAGTTGTATTGAAAGTTAAATCATTTGAGACCTTTAAGGTTTCATGTCTAGTGTAGGGTAGATAAAATATCTCACATGGACCAAAAATGAGCAGCTAAGCCATTTTTGCTGGCCTACCATGCTGATTTAAATATTATATGCATTGGCTGCAGAGCTCACAAAATATCACAAGCCATTGCAGGCAAGAATTAAACCATGACACTATAATAATACTATTAATATTAAGACCCATAACCTGTCAGTGTCATAGGATGCCACATTTGAAATATTAGCACAAAAAAAGGATCTCCACACACCTCTGCCCTCATCCACTTAGATATGTATAGAGAATTCATACCTGAACCATTCCTGGATGTTGTCAATCCAGGATTTTCTTTACAATCTTTTCCTTCGACTGCATCTTGCAAAATAGTTTTAGAAAATGAGTTATTTTCTGTTACATGTCCAAACGAAATAATTTACATTATTCCACCACTGCCAAATGAATATATTTCTCTTACCGGTATGTTCTATATAACTGATTTTCAACAGATATCTGTAAGACATATATTCTTATGTCTGTAGCACTAACCGGGCATATTCAAAATGATACTAAACAGTGATAAAGAGGAAATGATTACATAGAATCTGTGATGTTGAGAGAAATACGTGCTCAAAATAAACTAAAAAAGAGACTTGGGGAGTGTCTTTCTCCCTCTATTACACTATTAAGGGTTTCCATGATAAAATAAAAATATGATTACTGAATATATTTCAAGAGTATTAGGGTCATGTATGCATAATATGTTGAAAAAGAATTGGAAAATTGTATGTTAATGTTTCTATGGACATAGTACCCTTTTCTATATAATGTAAGTTTTGGAGGAAAAGGAGTATATTTTTACACAAATTGAATGCAGAAATAAACTAAACTGGTATCAATACTGAATATTTCATTTAAAAAAAACTAATAAGTGAAAATAAATAAGAAAAATATACCTTGAAAAAATGTACAAACATTTTATTTACAGTTTTTTATTTAAAAAATTTTTCTTTTACAAATTTAATGTATGCAGAATATCATACATAATACATATTACCTTGAATGTTTCTAGTTTTCATACAAAATATCTATATCTTCAAAGGGAACTAAGCATTACAATTGTTGAACATAAAAATGACCAAGATACATGAATCGAAATGATCAGTTGTTTAAAAAAATACACTGTGTAATAGGCCTATAGGGTTAATTATTGATACAATAGAACACAAAAATTGTTTTGTTAACTCGGAGTGGTACTTCTGATCCCACACAGCACTATAAAAGAATTCTTTGGATATTGAAGTCACCAGTCCAATTGTGGAGAATCCTGATCTGACTAACCTGAATTTGGCCTGCAGACCAATAAAGGTTGCCCACTTCTGTGCTAAATTCTAATTGATATTTTATGTTTCTGTTTACTTTCCCAGAAGTCAACTACAGCATCTCAATATGAACAGTAATGAGGTTTTTAAAAGAATTTGAAAAAGAAATTGTAGAAGTTATCAAATGTGTAGTCATGTGAATATTGAAATGTGATGAATGTTGTTATGTGAATATTGAAATGTGATGAATGTTGTTATGTGGATGTTGAAATGAATGTTTGCACTGTCAATAATTTGTCATAAACCATGACTTTAATCTTTATCTGTGCAGTTTTTCAGCTGTGCTATTATATTTCTAGAATGAAGATACATTACTTTGCAAAATGGCAAAGTACAGATTAGATGATGTGCCACCCCACATCACAGAATGTCTGCAATGAATCACCAATATAGAATGTTTCTCATTCTATTGGTTCACTGGATTCATTACAGAATGACATGCCCACATTTTTAACGAAACAAACCATACATTATTTAAAAAAACAATATTTCTCTAAAGGTGCATACAATGCAGCATTCATTCAATCTGTGCACAATGCACCGAGAGCCCCTTCCCTCTTCCCTGGAAGACCGTCACAAAAGTTGTATGAAATCGAGCCTAATATTTTAAAAGTTGAAATATGTGGGCAAATCATTCCATATACAATCGTTCACTGTAATAGATTGCTGTTTTTCTATCTCTTGATATTATTCTCCCATCTGAAGCATACAACCCATTAGTACAAGTTTACTACTTGTCATGATCTTTTATCTCTTTATGTGATTGAAATATGTGACTTCTTGCTCTATTACAGTTACTCATACCATTATTTCTAGTATCTCTTTATTTAGTTTAAAGTTCATGGGGTTCATGATATAAGGCTCTACTTCTGTATATCCACTTCTCCAGAACCACAATTTTGTTTACCAAATTCTTCCATATTTGAGCACTTTACATGCTGCTGCTATATATATATATATATATATCATATTGAAAAAAAAGTGGCTCTTATGTTATTACTGATATTTCATTTCGTTTTCTCATTTGTATTGTTACAATTAAAGTACAGAAAATATTATAAATATCATTGTTTATTGAAAGTGGATATTTGAGTGAAGATATTGTGTTGTTTGAGATAATATTTTATAGTTTTAAAGGGAAAGAATACCATGGAATATAGTTGGAGTATGAAGTGGTGGAATGATATAACTTGCTTATTGGAATAAGTAGTATTTCTAACACGAATATTATGTCAGAATTTGTTACCTTTGGATGGACATTTTCACAGCAAGACGTTCAGGTAATATCTAACTATCAAATGATATTTATATGTCCTGTAAATGATATTTTAAACAAAAATATGTGTTGCGGGTATGTAGGTAGGTGATGAGTTTACCTCTCCTTTGGAGAGGCGTTGCTTTCAACCAGCGGATGATGTCCATGTATGCGATATCAGGACACACAACCAAAAAGTATTAGAGATCACAGAGAACCCTAAAATTAGTAGTTATCCTTAATTGATTTCATTATGTGTCAGGTTTCTGGTGTAGATGATAAGATTTCTGCAAATTTAATCCTGACTGAATGTGATAGTATGGAAAAATATTGTTATATAAATTGATAATATCAATTTGTATTTTCAAATTGTCCACAATTTGTCTGTTATCTTTTGTTTGATTTCCTATAATTTTATCAGTTGGCAGGAAGGGTTACAAACCACCTGTTATTATGAAAGGCTAGAATAATAGTTATTAGAGATCTCTGTGGCAAAGTAATTTATCTTCTTTTCTGGAAATTAAGAGTTCGATACCATGTGATGTCTTGTTTAAAAGTGCATTTATTCTAATAACCCTGGGGAATATTGCTCTAAGCTATGGAGAGGTAGTCTTGGTACATAGTGTGCTGTTTTGTTGAGAATGGCAGAGGACATATGAATAAATCCAAATTAATAATATTAAATCTTTTATGCCGTATGAGTACTTTTCAAATTATGATTGTCTTTGTCTAGTAAAGTTAATGGATTTATTCCAATTAAACTATATCTTTATGACATTCTTTAATTTGTGACACACATTTACTTACTTAATGAACATTGCCTCAATCACAATATGAAGGTAAATACAGAAACAAAACTAGCAATGTCTATAATTACATAGCGCCCAATACAATAAATATAAATGAGCAAGTACTGATACATAGGCCTATGCAGGAATTTAAAATATTTCGATTGCATTTTTACAGATGACAGAAGTTTGGAGTTCGATTGAAAATTATATTTAACGTTTTTAATTTTGTGCTAATCACTAGCCGTCTCTTACTTCATGACAAATTATTTTTGAGTGGAGATAGTATAACTTCTTTGTTATATTCTATACGATCGATTAGTCCACATTGGTTATATTAGAGCTTAGGCTATGTCAAGTAACAATATGGAGTACAAGTGTGAAGTTCAAGAAAACTCCTACTATGGTCATTGAATATCTGTATTTTCTGCCTCTATGTTGTCTTTTTTTTTACCACAGCAATTGTCGCATCATCATCATGTATGCCAATCTGACGCACTTCGGGTCTTTTCCACAAATTAAGCTTTTTTTGGAAAAGAAAAATATGGTCACTTGTAGGTAATATTTAGATTTGCCCCAATTAAAACTGCCCCAAACAAGATAGGTATGTACACAAACTATCTCCCTGAGATATTTCTGGTTAATAAATACCAATAGTTTTTTTATTCAGAAATTAACTAAACCATAGTTTTTTGACAACCTTGAATATAGTATATAATCTAACATTCTGTCTTTCTCCCACGAGAAACGTTATCACGAAGCAACCACGACCTGCCGACTCTGTTGCACATCTTAATAGCGTATTTACAAGACAGTACTTTACAGTTTCTAAGCTTCTAGATTTTACTATTTACAATGAAGATGGTATTAGCTGCAACTGTTTTGTTATTACTTGTTTTAGGTAAGTCATTTAGAAATGATTTTCACTTCATGACACACACACACACACACACACGCAGTACATATTACATGTTCCATCATCATCGGTTAGCATAGCCTAACCCGAACAGGATGTAGCTGTCATCACAGCCTTTTGAAGAGACTGTCGATCTGCAGCCAATCATTCGTCTTCTGTGAGTGTAATGTTTGGGTGGTATTTGATATTTTTCGCCTATCTTCTTTTGTGGTCTATATCTTGTTATACATTTTGATAGCATCGTTATCACAAGAACACCTGCATACTGCTTGCCTTCCAGTTTAGTATTACAAGAACACCTGTATATTGTCTGCTTTCCAGGTTAGGATCACCAGAATACTTACATATTGCTTGCTTTCCAGTTTAGTACCTACATATTGCTTGCCTTCCAGTTTAGTATCACAATAACACCCGCATATTGCATGCCTTCAGAACTTAATGTCCATATATTTTAATGTTTTCCGCTAAAAAGACAGTTTCTATAGAATATTATGTTATACAGGATGTCCGTAAAATCGCTGTGCACTCATTTACATTGCTGGTGACACATCTCATGGATTCTGAGTATCTAATACAGATCTGTGTGACGTCATTGTCGCTATAACATTTTTTTTTTTTTTAAAAACATACTGCTCATGTTAATCGCATTTTGGAGAAAGTGGCTCGTAACACAAAATTATTTCTTGGTCAGCGAACAAAAGTGAACTATAAAAACTTGCTGTTACACAATTTAAAAAAACACAACAACAGTACAGCGTTCTATGACGTCATATTCATATATATTTAATTTCAGTGCCGAACAGCTTTATAAACACCGTAAATTTAACATACAATATAAATCAGCGTCATAGTACACGGTTTTCCGCAAGTGCACAGCTGCCTAGTCAGTGGTTAACCAGAAACCTCATGACTAAAGTCGCCTACCGCACTTTCCCAGTAGCGATGGCGTCATTCCTCACCTTCCCAGAAAAAGAGTCCTGATACTCTACTTACTAGTGGCTGGTTGAACTAGAGGAGTAATTTTATTTGAAACAACGAATCAGTGAATTCGAAACATCAGTTTATGGACAGTGGGAGAATGACCGGACGTGATCGCAGTAATAGAACGGGATTATAGAGAAGAAAGACATTAACATTACACACGCTGCTCCCTATAAATCTTAATTTGGTCAAGTTTTGTTCCGACAGTGTAATGTTTTTACAATGTCAAATGCAAATTTGGAACTCTCGTTCCGACCTAAACAACTATAATAGATCAACTCAACCATTAACTTAAGTGTGGTTAAAGGTATCAATGATCATTATATTAGGTTATTTTTACTGTTTGGGTCACATTAACTTTGGTTCTGGATCATAATACGGGTTATCACCTTCAGATCGACCGACAGCTGACGATGTATCTAGGCGCTGGAGAGGCACAATTCCGGCCTACCAAACAATTATTTTTCCAACCCATCAGGCTGATCTAAAAGTACTATACGAGATGGTCCTATAACTCAGAAAACACTCAAAGCAGGGGAAAGGGGGGATTTTTTTACTTCATAAAGGTAAAGATAGGTCCCATAGCAGTAACTTGTCGTCGAGGATGAAGATAACTCTTCATGTACTAAGCCGCAGCAACAATTAGATGCGTCAGTACTCATTTACAGCTGAGTCGACTGGAGGAGTCGTGTCAAGCGAGAAAATGTACCCGGATTATTTTTTTCAGGACGTGATTTCGAACCTGACACACTGTAACCTGATGATAGCAAGCAAGCTCACTATCAACTAGGCTACATCAACCTCCAGCGATCCTATACAACACGATAACATCTGGATCTGGCCCTCGGACTGCAAAAGGTTGTGAATGTCAAGACTAAAAAGAGGTAGACCTACAGTTACAAGAAAAATTGATGCAGTTTGGACAAAACAAAAAGAACTAAATTTGTCCTGTAGACGGTGAAGTAATCATGCTTAACATACTTCATTCTCCTGCCGTTCAGCAGACCTGGGTTTCTAGTTACTCGTGGTTTGAAATAAAAATTACCCCCCTCCCCATGGTTCACCTGCTAGCCATCCGAAAGTAATGTACCAGGGTGTTGGGAGCAACAGAACAATAGTAAGTGACACTGCAGTTAGAATATATCTGACAACCGTGTACGATGTCCATCTCAGTGTCCAACAATCTATTTTTAGTTCCACTGTTGGAAACAAGCACTTCGATTTGTGCGCTGTAGAACAAGTAGCTATTGTTGCCATAGATATGTGTAATGAGAACTTCTGATGACAAGTTCCGTGTGCTGAAAGACAATGGGCCTGTCCATAAATGACGCCAACAATTAGGGATGGGGATATGAAACACTTTGAAGTTATTGATGAGGGGCTTCACAAAAGTTGACACCAACAATTCTGTTTGTTTTAATGCTCCAACAATTGTTTTTGAATTTGAAATTTTTTTGTAAAATTGAGGGAAAAACCATGTTCTTTTAAGTACGTTTTCGGTACTTGTCACTAAATTATCCTGTTCAAGAATTGGTATGGTATGTTGCGAGTAGTTCGGTACAAACATACATACACTCATTACATACAAAGGGAATAATACATATGTAAACATTTAAAAAAAAAACTTTGGTGACTGTTGATTCTATAAATTATTGTGTCACTGTAAATGGCCTTTATGTCAACACAAAAACAACATCGTGAATGATATTGTAGAATATACATATATAGGCCTACACAAATGGCTTAAATTTAATGACAGATATATCATCATGAGGAAGTTATATAAACAAATCACACAAAACTATGCACATAAAATCAATCATAGACTTGGCTTTAATCAAGGGAGATGACTTCATGAACATGGTGTTTCAGTCCCAACGAATTACTAACAATGATAGTCTAAGGGGAAGTTACACGAGTTACATGAATGGCAATGCTGTGATTGTGGTAACAATAACATGAGCAGTGATGGAAGTAGCTATGTAAGCAACAATCTTTGGTATCAATATTCCCTCTAACGTGCGAGTGTGAGTGTCGCCACTCACATAATTAGAAGGTTCTGCTCACAAACATCGAACCATGAGCGCGAATGACCTGTTTATGTAGTGAGCAGTAACAGTCGCCAATATTGTGCTCATCATGTGACATAGTATTTCCAAAACGTGGTATTCTTTGAACACTCTGAAATTCTGGGCGAGTTGACCTGCCGCAGCTAGAGACATGTTTAAGTAATCTGATATATCATTGTACTATTGTCGTCTTGTGTGCTCTCTTCCCCTGTTGCCGTTAACTCTGCCTTCAACTATTAATCGTGCTGTTATGTCTCTTGATATGACCACAACAACAACAATACAGCTTTCTTGTTAAATGTTTGTTAAGGGGCGAGCCCTTTCGACGTTTATTGATCTGAATACATGTTGATATTTTACTTTTGCTTGAATTATAGAGGTGGAAAGGTATTGTCTGTCTTTGACTGTCTGCACGTGAATTCTCATATATATAACAGAAGAATGTGTCAACGTGTTTCATATTGTCTGTGGTTCTCGCAACTTATCAGAAATGGCAATTGTTCCTGGACGAATTCGGTAACAATCGGTAATAAAATCGATAATAATCAGTTGCACAGGAGCCACATTTCCCAGTTTCAGCAAATACCACCAACGATTCACTACAGTTGGAATAGCTGTCCATTTTTTCGTTTCCTGGAAACTTTCACCAATATCAACCGTCGTTTTTTGTCCACCAATTGCAACAGTGTTTTGAATGAGTATGTTGTCACTGAGAGAGAGAGAGAGAGAGAGAGAAAGGAAAACACATCTAACACCTTTAGAAAATTTAAACAAATGTGGTAGACACTGGCAAACCATTAACAAATTTATGCGTGTGTTGTTATGTGTGCATTATAAGAAGACACATCATTGTTAAATAAGCAAATGTCGATGTGTCAAAGATTGACAATGTTGTAAGGATTGTTTCCCTTGACTGTTGAGTCCTGACTGTGTACCCAAACTACATGCGCAGAACTGAACCATTAGTGAGTGGGGCATTTATTGACAATAAGTTTTTCCTACAAACATTTTTTTTAGGAAAAGAGGTAGCTCGCTTAACAGTTTTTTAAATAAGTATCAGTATTATTTTATTAACAACCAGAAAGTTCACGGGGAGAAGAATCAGGGGAAGACAAAGACATAGATTTATGGATGGGTTGTCACTCTTGCACAAAAACAATTCACCAATTGAACATATTACCAACACAAGAGACATAAAGTTGTGGAGAAACATAATCGCCTACGTCACTTGGCATGGCACTTGATTGATTGATTGAGCTACATACATGTGACACTAAACAAACAGAGAGATGATGAAACAACTAGATAGCATCCGCAAGGAAGACGCTCATTGATCCCGAAGGGTGGTTAAGAGTGCCAAATAATCCATAATAATCCTAGTTTGATATCGAGAAACGGAGTTGGGGAGAAAAATCATCGCCAACGTCACTCGGCATGGGACTTGATTGATTGACTGATCTCTATATTACACGGAGTAGTTTATTATTATTATTATTATTATTATTATTATTATTATTATTATTATTATTATTATTATGTTATAATAACCATTTTTTTCTCATATATCTTGGTCATATTTGTGTTCGCAATATTTTAACGGCTATGTCCCTTTAGAGCAAGATGTTATCGATGGTTCACTGATATATTCAAGATTATACATTATTTCTATGATATTCTGCAAGTATTTAAATTTACAAAAGTAATTTTTGCCAAAAAAATTGCGAATATACAAAATGTGCATTTTTTTCAATGTACATATTTCATATTTAGTTTTACTTTAGTTAGTTTTCGTAATTCAGTATAGATACTACTTTATTTATGCATTCCGTTTCTGTGAAAATAAACTCCTTTTCCTCCAAAAAAATACACTGAAGAGAAAAGGCTCATAAGAAACATTAATATACAGTTTTTCTAATTTGTTTTTACATATTATGCATGCATGAACCTATTAAACTTGAAATATTCAATAAATATATTATCACGGAAAATCTTTTGTTTTGCAATAGAGAAGCATTGGGGAGTGGGTGCCAGAATTCGTGACAGTTATTGACACGTGGAGGAGGGTCCAAATTGAAAGTAAATTGTGGACATAATTTATGGAGAACCCCACTATATGTGATCATAAAATGTGGTCAGTGCAGGATTTACCTATAAGCTAAACAAGCTATAGCTTAGGACCCCTACGTTCGTGCCCCCCCCCCACACATAGATTTATTTTTTATTTCACTATCTATATTTTCTTAATTGTTACAGGGCCCCCATATCTCAAATAGCTTAGGGACCTATGAAGCCTAAATCCGGCCCTGAATGTGGTCATGATCTTTTCGGCACAAAAGTATGAAAGGGAAGATCATAAAATATCATCAATAAACCCATAACCCTTCAGGGTACCACATTGGATGTTTCAGCACACAGAGTCCTCCAGCGAACTCTATCCTCAGCGATGCGGATGAGTGTGGAAATATCTTGCCCTGTCCATTCCTTGATGTTGTCTGTCCATGTCTTTATTTGTCTTCCTCTGCTTCTTCCACATTGGACAGTTCCCTGCAGTATTGTTTTTGACAAGGAATCGTGCCTGCATACATGTCCGAACCATGCTAGTTTTCGTCGTTTCACTATTGAAAGCAATGGATCCAGAACACCTGCACACATCTCTACTTTATTTCTTACGTACACATTGGTCTTATGTTCCTTATAGGAAATTCGTAGAATTATTATGTAGCATTTGTACTCGAAAGTCTGTAATCTTCTGTCCATGTCCGCAGTGAGTGTCCAACTCTCACAACCATACAGCACACCAGAAAGCACCAGCGACTTATACAGTTTGATTTTCACTCCAACACTGATGTTGCTTTTCCAAATCACAGTTAGCCTTGACAAGGACGCTAAAGCCATCTCCAGCCTTATTTTTAGTTCGGCTTTGCATTTACCATCGCTGCATATACTGGATCCGAGCTATTTGAAGGTATTCACCTCCTCAAGCTTATGTCCATTCATCATGATATTAGTCTGGTTTTCTGTGTCTCTGCTGTTTACCAAGATTTTGCTCTTATCTGTATTGATTTCCATTCCGTACTTGCTGGTAACTTTTTCCAACTTTGATGTTAATTCTTGCAATGATTGTTCTGAACCACCTATAAAATCAATATCATCAGCGAAACGCAAGTTGCAAATAGGGCGACCTACGATCGATATAGACGTGTTGTAATCATGTAATGTCTCTTGTATGATGTGCTCTAAGTATATGTTAAAAAGTACTGGGGACATTATGCATCCCTGTCGAACTCCAACAGTTGTTTTGAAGAACTCTCCAATTGTATTGTTTGACAAGACAGTACTTTTGCATTTTTGTACAGAGCTTTAATAATGTCTATAATTGTGGTGTCAAAATTAAATTTCCTCAGTATGTGTCACAGACTATCATGCCAAAGACGATCAAAGGCCTTTGTAAAGTCAATGAAGTTGTGGTATAGATCACGTTGGTGCTGAATATGTTTATCGATTAGTGTTCGGATGTTAAATATTTGTTCAACAGTGCTTCTGTTGAAAGTATCTTTCATACAAAAGTATGTTGTATTTAAATAAGACAGATAAAAGATCATTGATGTAATTATTTTAAACAGTAGCAGCTGCTAGGGACTTGAGACAAGATCACGGCTGCCTGGAAGACGAGTGCGACGCATCTTCCGGTACCGGCTGTCAGACTGGATATATCTGTTTGCCTATGAACTGCGGCAACAAATGCGGTGAGTGAGATTAAAACACAAATGGATAATATAATGAGTTTAGCGCAATGTGTATACTACCGTCCTATATTAAGAACAAAATAATCTGATATTACTCAAATGTTATTTGTCATTGAACGTGTTGTTCTTCTCCATAAACTTGGAAAGGGTAAGAAAGTTTTCCTTTTCACTGCAAACACACGGGACAAAACACACAATTAATGTTTCGACCGAAAGCTTTTCTCAAGAACACACCACACGAGTAAGGAGAGGCATTGTCCACGATCACATCATAACAGAGCTAACAAGGGATAAATGCCGGAAAAGTAAGAAACATGTAACAAATTACATGCATGGAGATGAAATAAAAGGAACAGAAAATTAATAGAATACTACAGAACATTTACAAAACAAAGCAAACAACAACTAAAATTAACGAACAGAACAGGATGTTTATACATCAGACTTCTTTCTAACTTACATCGATGAGTCAGACACCAGTCTCAAAAACGTTTCCATAGTCACAGGTTCAGGGAATAAGGGGAAAAAGATGTTTGAGGCACATGCTAATGGACAGCAGCTCCGACCTATTAAAGACAGTGGACTGCGCCCTGCCTACTGGTTCGGCAATCTAGCGTGATCACAGAAGCTGAGCACAGAAAAAGAATAGAAAATCTTTCTTACTTCACTTTCTTGGACTACAGTTTTGCTGTAGATGTTACTTATTATTGTACCGGAACTATATTGTGAGGATCGTAGTGTCATAATATAGTGTGACGGAACTAGATTGTGAAGATCGCCACGTCAACGTCAAGTATTCGAACAAGTGTATCGGTAAAGTGATTGTGAGGATACAATCATAACAAAAATTCTCTCTCATCAGATCAGAACAATGATGATCCGTTCTTTGGTGCAATGACCAGATTGCTATGTCCATTTAGTTATGGTAGGATAATAACATATTTGTGAGTGCACTGCAAGATTTCTTGTTAGAAAAAGAGTTTTCCGTTGTACGGCAAAGAGAGGGCTGTATAATACTTGATGCTAGGTTATTAGACTATCTCAAGTGTGATTACTAATGCCGATACGATGAGTGAATAAACTAATAGTTGGTTACAACATCCATCAAAGTACGAACACTAAGTCATAGAATTCTCTTATTCTGAATGGCTAAAATCTTCATATGAACATCTGGATAAACTTCAATTTAGCATCAATATAAATTTCAAATAGACATCAATATCATCTTGAAACCATCAACAATATAATCTTCAACTACATATATTAAACAAGCACGCCCAGTATCACTCTTGAACTAACTACTTTGATATAAGCTCCAAGATAAGTGACCAATTCCCCAGTTCACCACCGGTGAATGCATGACCCTTACAGTCTGGTCCCAGAAGTCCCTACTTGCTCTAATAGTGAGCAAGACAAGACGAAATAGCTACCTCAGTTGGCAGCTAAGAACTCAATCTCAGCCGTCAGCCAACCAAGCACTCAATGATCCTCTCCCCACTGGGATGAGCTACCGATGATCCTCTTCCATTGGGATCAGCTACCGAATCTCTCACCGACGGCACAGGACCGAAATGACCTACTCGGGAGCGATCTCCTACTCCACTCCCGATCTCTACTCAAATAATGATCTCTACTCAAATAATGATCTCTACTCAAATAATGATCTCTACTCAAATCATACAAATACATCATATTTTATCTGGGAATATGGCCCCTTCCCACTTTTTATCATAGGTAGATAGATTCGCAACTATCTTCTTGAGACATAGTCTCTCATTCGTCTGATTGAAGCATATCAGCTATCATCTTCCATACCAATGCTATGCCCCTGTCAACTACTCTGGAAACCGCCCCCTCTGTTCTATCGTGAAATCTCCAGGTTTCACTAACTGTCACCAATTTTCTAATAAACTCCATTTCTATGTAGCCGTTATACACTTATAACATCAAACGACAGGACTGACCAATCTTCCCATTCAATCGGTTTGTTTCAGCCATTCTAACGTCTTCCAGACATACTTGCCACTCTTCTAAGTCGATGCAATCTTGACCCTCTAATTGAATGTTACACTTAATTCAGCGGTATTCAATTTCATTCGTCGTCCAAACTGCTACCTTGGAAACACCTGGCAATAACTGCTCTAATGCTCAATTTAACATTTTCTCCTTTTCGACCAGTTAATAGTCTCGTGGCTTATATCTTCCATGGGACTAGCCTAGATCAATTGAAACCTTGCTTACTGTTCCCCTAGTAAATTCTTCTAATGTTCGTATAGTGTGATTTTGGCCTGACCTAAATTATACCACCTGCTTCTAGCTGGACGGGACATTCGTAGATGAAACGCCATGTGTCGATAAGAATCTTTCTACTTGTTAGGAACTTGTATCACTCAATTTCTACTTGCTACAGTTTCCATTCTTTCCTCAGGTATAGAAAACTATGTTTCCTCTTCCGGTTACGCAACTACCCCTTGGGAGTATTCTCAAAGAGAAGCTTTGACGCTTAATTGCATTTTTTTAAAATCAGGAGCGTAATTGCGTATGTTAGACTTGGGGCCGTCGTTCTTACTCAAATATCTTCATAAACGGTTTGCTTCTCATGGAAAAGTTGGGCTCACACTGTTACATTATCGCTTGGTCATAAGAAAGTCTCAACACCTTACCAAGAGAACTTGCGTGATGGAATTTCAGATCGTAGTACTCGCAATACACATATCAGTAATTTATTGATGCAATGGCGCTCATTATATTATTATGGACAATATGATCGAACTGCAGGAAAACTAGGAGCGAACAGGCGAAAATTGAAAAAATAAAACGGTAGTTGTGCTAATTACTAGAATAGAGGAATAGGGAGAATTTCGTGGAAAGAGACGAAAATGAGCAAAGAGATTCTAACAACACTTCGAATAAAAAAAGAAATTAAAGATAAAACAAACAAAGTATTTTGAATATATTTAAAGGCATGACACCATGAAACCTTACTTGAGGATAGAGTCGAGGGGTAGCGAGCAAGAGGTAGCAGAAATACATGTGGAAGAGAACACAACAAGATGGAAAGGCTACATTGTAGCTAAGTGAACCACCAAGGTAAGAGACAGATATTGGAGGTCCGTTGCAGCCAACTTTCTTTGTGGAGACGGCTTGATCATGATGAATTACAGGAAGCACACAGGAAAATATACACAAATCGACTTTTTGTTCAAAACGTCTTTATCAAGAACATACAACAAATAAAGGACGGCACTGTTCATGATCGCATCAAGATGCTAAACGATAACACATTTAGGAAGTTAGGATGGGGATGAATAAGAATTATAAATGGTAATATAAAAAGTGGAAAAATAGAGACGAAACAAAATAAATCGAATATTGACAGAACACAACATGATATCTACAAGTAGGAATGATACTAAAACAGAAAGACCGTAAGGTATCAAATTGATGGGTACAACAGTTTTCAGGCGCATACCGGGACTACCGTATCTCATAACGTGTTTAAAAAAAGAGGTATTTTTCTGATATTAATAGGTAACTACCGCCTCACATTTGACTCAATAAACATATATACTAGCTAACTTTTCTAGATGTTCATGGTATTCTCTTCATTCGTCTATAGAACCACATTGATACACAGAGAGTGTGTAATATGAAACAATATCATGCAAAATGACCAATGTAAATATCAAAATTTTCTAACTGATATTTATTCATTTTTCCAGTTTCCTTCGTGAGAAAAGCCAGGCAGGAAATTGTCATGTGACAAGAGTAACTAACTGGACCAACCAATAGAAACTAAAATTTGACCATAAATTATTTCAGCAAGAAGGAACAGGGGTAGGGGGGGGGGAAGGAGAAGAATCTGATAGTGTTACAGTTACTGAGAAGGGGGTGTGGACTTGACACAAGTTGACATTAGCAATGCTGTTTTTATTCACAAATTAAGTTTTTTGAATTTGAAAAAAGTTTTATAAAAATGTGAAACAAATCTTATAATCTTTTTCCGTGTCTTTAGAAATCTTTTTTTTAGGATTGGGGGTAAAAATGTTTTTTGATATTAAGCAAAACACAAAAGGGGAGGGGTAAATCTTTGAAATTTTGACTGTTATTTACACGAGGGTAGGGGGGAATAGGCGAAAAAATTTTGACTTACTTTATGGACAGCCCCCTAATGTATGTCAACGATCTTATTGTTGTCATTTGATATATTCTTTCCAGAACGTAGTCTTCCCTATGAATCTTCTGAAATCCCCGTAGTCTCTGGCAAGTTGTCCCGCTTCCACTAGCGACATGTGCATGCATTTCTGAATAGTTCTTGTCCAACGACGTCTTGGTAGAATCTACCTCTAGCGCCTTATTTACCAACCACATCCATAAGGAAATTCATGGCACATACTACTGTAGTTTGCTATATATATATATATATATATATATATATATATATATATATATATATATATATATATATATATATATATATATATATACATACTAGTACTATTCTCTATTCTGCTGGTTATTGATTGGTTGAGATTGTTGAATAAGAAATTATGTGTTGACCCTACAGTGAAGACTCGTTATAACAATTATGATTTATGGGTTATTCTTAAATTAAAGTGCATAATTGTCTCAATGCATCAATAAAACTTAGCTTGTCGTAGTGAACTTAATCTGTCTATTTACGACATTCGTTTCCGATAGATATATATACATATATTTCCCGATATATTTTCACTTTTGTTTTTCTATTGTGCTGTTTTTGGTTGTGAGAGTAGGAAACTCCCTCGGACATAATGAGACATATTTAAAGTGCAAGTGCTAAAGACGAATTCTACACACTTTCTATAGAGAGCATAAGAGAAATTTCTACGTAAGAAATAAAATAGAGATGATATATGCATGTGTACAAGAATCTTTGTTTCCATAGTTAAACGACGAAAACTAAACTAACATTGTTTGGAAATGTGCACATACATGATTCCTTGTTAAAAAAATACGTCAGGGAATGGTCGAAGGGGGAGAAGCAGAGGAGGGCAAATAAAGACATGGACAGACAACATTAAGGAATGAACAGCCAAGGTTTTTCCTCGCTCATCCGCATCACTGAAGATAGAAGTCACTGGAGGATTCTGTGTGATGAAGCATCCAATTTGGTACCCCCTTCTACCATGGCAGGCTATGGGTTCATAGATAGATAGATAGATATTTATTCAAGAAACAAGTTTTTTTAATATTTTTCGGAGGGATATTTGGAGAAATATACTTGCCAGAAGTTACGGTGTATATTATCTGATGCGAATAATTTTAGATGATTATAGGGAACTAGCGCCTGTTCCCATAATACTTATATATTGACTCTGCTTAGATGTGGCCAACACTGCTGTTGACCGCCAAGATATGACAACATGCAATAACGATTTTGCAACATAATTAATTAGGACCCCATTCTTTACCTTTTTTATTAGTGTTTTTTTTCGGTTGGTCATTATTTATATACTTGGAATCGCATGCCAAAAAAGAGCTAAAGTGACTTCAAGTATATAAATAGTGACCAACGGAATTCAAACAATACTCAAAAACGTAACGAATAGAGTCCTAATTAATTCTTTTGAAAGGTGTTCTATACTACCGACGGTCATGGCCCAACCTGATATGGTCAAATACAAATAACTAGAATATCGGAGGATGCCCAACAAAATGGAAAGTGCCGCGCAGTAACCAGACAAATAAAAGGCGAATCCTAAAAAAGGTAAACAAGTTACTGTGAATACCTAACTATCGATATAAAACATAGAACAAGGAAAATTATAATCAACGTATGGGTCCCTTAGGGACCTTTCTCAAGAAACAAATAACGGTTAAAAAAATACAACTATTAAAATATTCATAACCAAGAAGACTGAGGACAATGTCTTCCTCACCAAAAGAATCGCTTTATTTGACTGGGCAATGTCTTTTGGTGAGGAAGACATTGTCCCAGTCCTCTTGGTTATCAATATTTTTTTATGGTTTTGTTTTCTTAATTGTTGCTTCTTGAGAAAGATTCCGATTGGACCCATACGTTGATAATTTTCCCTGTTCTATGTTTTATTGATTTATTATTGTTTTATATCGATAGTTAAGGTATTCACAGTAACATTTTTACTTTATTTAGGATTCAGCTGATATGGTCAGATCGGTGAGGCGTATTAAAAGTTTTAAACCTAGTTCTTCTTCTTCAGTGTTTATTCTTAAACTTCCGCTGATTTTCTCTTATAGCAGGACAATGGTCCTACATACAAGATTTCCAGCAGGATGGAAATGCGTTGTGTCCCCTTTTTATTTGCGCGAATGGGCCCACACATCCGCATTCAAGGGAAACATAGTTCAACACTGCAGGCGACTATAAAGCGAAAAACAAATGAAATCAGTTTGCTATCTCTCATCTAAATTCCTTATTCATTCATATTCACGCTGAATCAGGTTTTCGAGGTTATCTTTTTGTTTGTTTCGTGTCCACATATATTTATGTTTTTCCTGATCTGCCGGCATCTCATTTCTATCTTTCTGTTGGATACGTTTGTGTCGTAATAATTTCCATTCGTCGCATTTTGATGTTTCGTGCATTTCTTGATAAAGACCTTCTGGTTGAAACGTTGAATATGTTTTGTGTATTGTAATTTGTGTGTTTTCTTTTGTGCACATCATTACTCACTAGTTTTAGTTATTGTCCGTCGTGTATTAGTGAAGCGATTATATTAACCTGTGTTTTACGTAAGTTCAATTGTTGTTACGTGTCACGAAGTTTCCTTATGTTGATAGCTGTCCTAAATAATATAAACAAAACGGTTTCTTTTATTTCGCATTATGATAATTATTCACTCATCAACACACAAAGACACAGCACAATCATAGTTTTTTAACAACCCTGAAAATATGTTCTAATCTAACATTCTGTCTTTCTCCCACGACAAACGTTATCACGAAGCAACCACGATCTGCCGACTGCTTATTTGCACATCTAAATAGCGTATTTACAAGACAGTACTTTATTTACAGTTTCTAAGCTTCTAGATTTTACTATATACCATGAAGATGTTATTAGCTGCGACTGTTTTGTTATTACTTGTTTTAGGTAAGTCATTTAGAAATGATTTTCACTTCATGACACACACACACTCTCTCTCTCTCTCACACACACACACGCAGTGCATATTACATGTTCATCATCATCGGGTAGCATAGCCTATCCTGGACAGGATGTAGCGGTCATCACAGCCCAATGACGCGACTGCCGATCTGCAGCAAATCCTTCCGCTTCTGTGAGTGTAATGTTTCGGCGGTCTTTGATATCTTTCGATGACAGGTCACTGTAAAGGACCTGAATGTCAGCACAAAAACAACATCGTGAAGGATATTGTATAATATGTATGTATAGGCCTACAAAAATGGCTTAAATTTAATGACAGATACATCATCACGAGGAAGTTATATAAACAAATCACACAAAACTATGCACATAAAATAAATCATAGAATTGGCTTTGATCAAGGAGATGACTTCAGAAACATGGTTTGTTTCAGTCCC
>CM067320.1:37750152-37950990 GCA_034231615.1 Meghimatium bilineatum | reverse complement strand
ATATTGTCTGTGGTTCTCGCAACTTATC
Organism: Meghimatium bilineatum; assembly: GCA_034231615.1. Lineage (NCBI taxonomy): Eukaryota > Metazoa > Mollusca > Gastropoda > Stylommatophora > Philomycidae > Meghimatium > Meghimatium bilineatum. Next base: position 37,950,962 of record CM067320.1, on the reverse strand, counting down.
AGAAATGGCAATTGCTCCTGACGAATTCTGTAATAATCGGTTGCACAGGAACCACATTTCCCAGTTTCAGAAAATACCACCAACGATTCACTACAGTTGGAATAGCTGTCCATGTTTTCGTTTCCGGGAAACTTTAACCAATTTCAACCGTCGTTTCTTGTCCACCAATTGTAACAGTGTTTTGAATGGAGTATGTTAGCCCCTAGCCACGCGAATATTACTAGTCCAACCCAAAGTAGTGGTCAATAGAAGATATTCATATTTACTTCTTGCACCGTTTTTATCGGTACGACCGTTGAAATCATTCGCTAACATCTCTGACGGACAAGCTCCAAGTCCCTTTCTCGGGACTGTGGCCACGGTACAGTTTATTGATGAAATCCACATCGGCGTCGGACTTCGACTGGAGAACGAGAAGGAAGAAGTTGAAGTTATAATATAAATAGACCCAAATATCGGAGGATGACCGACAAAAGGAAGTGCCGCAGTAACCATACAAATAGAGGTAAATGCAAATAAAGTAAATAGATTACTATATCATATAAAATAATAAAATATAGAAAATAACAATAAATAAAAGGATCAAACACAACAGTCAACGTGTCGGTCCAATTGGGACCTTTAAAGACAACAAAAACAGTTAAGAACAAAAGACCAAAATGAATATAAACAAAATGGATACATCCACCAGGAAATCAACAAAAAGCCGCACCAGATCCAGTGCAAAACAATTCCAACAAGTGCACATCGATGCGTTCAACATTTCTAAACTATGAAATTCCCAAAGATGAAAGACGCAGAACAAAAGAAAAGGGACACCAAACAGCACTGCCAAGAACGGGAGGGGGCAAGTGGGCAACGGGAGACAAAAGGGGAAAGGACAGAGAAAGACAATACACGTAGGAGGGGGGGGGGGCACAAATAGACACAGGGAACACAGAAATGTGCAAAAGAAGATAGCATTTGACAGCACAGGATAGACAATAAAAATATACACACATAAAAACACAATCACGAACCAAACATGCACACATTCTACCGGACAAACACATATAACTATAAATATAAGCACATATACATAAAAACATCCAGACATATACAAAAGTATATACTGGTTTCACAGTACACATTGAAACATAGACACATACATAGGTACCTGCACACACAACATCATATATACTATATATACATTATATATATATATACATATTTATATACATATGTATATATATATTATTATATATATATATAGTTATATATATATATATATATATATATATATATATATATATATATATATATTATATATATATAGTATATACTATAGTATATATATATATATATATATATAATATATATGTTGTTGTGTGTTGCAGGTATATATATATAATAGATATATATATATATATATATATATATATATATATATATAGTATATATATACATACACACACAGATATATATACACATACACACAATATATACACACAACACACACATACATATATATCATATATATACATACACACACACATATATATATATATATACATACACACACATATATATATATATATATATACATACACACACACATACATATACACATATACAGATATATACAAACATACATACAAATACCAGTATACTAGAACAAACATAAGTATATACTATATATCTAAAATGATAAATATATAGATATAAGAAAGATAACCACACAACATGCACAAGCATGTAAATGTATCCAAACACGAACAATGGTTCAAACAAGAACAAATGTGCATAATGACACAAAATAAGTATCACCATAATATATACACATGCATTCACATAAACATTTTCTAACATGAATAAATATAACATGAACATTCGCACACATAGAGATATATACATGTATTATTATACCCATTCGTTCACATGAGATATTCACATGTATTACTCTAACACAAGAATATGCAAACATGCTAATGCGAGACCCAAAGCAACTTTATGGATACACAAGACCATGTAAAATAATATGCATATACAAATTCATACATATGTGTGTGTGTGGGTACCAATCTGTATTAAAAAAAAAAAGGATTCGATTATACAAAAATAAGGTGTGTCATGTGACGTATTCCTTCCAGAACGTTGTCTTCCAATGAACTCTCTGAACCTCTCTCTGTCTTGGGCGATGTGGCTTGCATTTTCTAGCGATGTATTCATGGTATCTTTAATGTCGTCAGTCCATCGTCTTCTTGGTCTGCCCCTTCTCCTCTCCCAGGTACTCTTCCCTCATTATTTGTCTTTCTAAACAGTTATGTCCTCTTTATATGACCAAATAGGCGTAGTTTCTTTTTGTTATTGTGTTTAGTAACCAACACTCTGGAATATTCAGTGTGTTTATAATATCTGAGTTTCTGATTTTATCCTTCCATGATATTCTAAGTATCTTCTGTAGCATTTCAGCTCGAAGGCGTTGATCCTCTTTGCCGCTGATTTACTTAGAGTCCATGTTTCACAGCCGTATGTTACAACCGGAAAAATAAAAGTTCGTAACATTAGCACTTTCGTTTCTATTAAAATTAAAATTTCTACAAAAATAAGGTACATTAATAAAATTGACAGAATGGAGTACGATATAAACAGCAGAAATGAACAAAGACAAATACACTAGAAATCTAACAAAACAAAGCTGATGCGCGTGCACATAGAGAAACAATTTCAAAGTACAAAGGATATGGCTACCAAATAATTAGGAGTAGGCCGCCTACAATATAATAAGAATAGGGGGCAGAGGCTGTCAAAAAGTAGTGGGTAAATTAAACAAAACGGTGATTAATGTTAATAATTAATACCGTGGGTTGCAATACTCCCATATGACAAATGAGGCGATACTCCAAAGACTGACGTTGCGGTCACCGGATAGCAACGTAACAGACCAGTGACAGAAATGTCATTGCTTCCTTGATGTGAAGGACCGTTAAAATGAATGGCCACCGGGAGTCACGATGATTCGTGATATCTCTTAAATGTTCAGCGAATCTATCAGCCAAACGTGTACCTGTTTCACCAATATACTTCATACCACAACGCTTACATACGATAGAGTATATTAAATTACGGGACAAGCATGAGACGAGTCTAGAATCTCGAAATTTGACTTAGGGATCTGAAGCATGGGAGTATGAATAACAAAAGGGCAAGGTCAAATAATTTCGGGGACAAGGAAAAGTGTCTAATTGACCTACAGAGGTGCGCAGACTGGAGTTGAACCAAGAGTATCACGAAGGTTCCTATCTCTCCTAAAGCAACAAGGGGAAAGAGGGAAATGCAGGGCTAGAAATGGATTTAATTGGAGTGATAGAGAAATGTCGTAATAGGATGCGTAGTGCCGACATATTATGTGGGTGAAAAGTAATGGCCAATATAGGACGGTCAGATGTATGTTTAATAGATGGTGAAAGGGCATCAGAACGAGAAATAGGTAACACGCGCTGTAAAGCTGAAGATAGGGATATCTTCAGGATTACAAGCGACGGCGAAAAAAATCCAACATTTTGTAAGACTTGGCAGAGAAGACGAAGAACGAGTAGCTCTTTTATTCTTAACTGTTTTGTTGCCTTTAAAGGTCCCAATTGGACCGACACGTTGACTGTTGTGTTTGATCCTTTATTTATTGTTATTTTCTATATTTTATTATTTTATATTGATATAGTAACCTATTTACTTTATTTGCATTTACCTTGAAGTTATAAAGTAAACCAACGATTAACGACGTTATGGATGTAGACAGACACACACACACACACACACACACAGATAGAGAGAGAGAGAGAGAGAGAGAATGGGAAAAAACATACAACACCTTCAGAAAAATTAAACAAGTGTGGTGGACACTGTCAAACCCTTAACAACTGTGTGCGTGTGTTGGGTATGTTTGCATTATAAGAAGACACATCGACGTTAAATAAACACTTGGTGATCTGTCAAACACTTGGTGATCTGTCGAAGATTGACAATGTTGTAAGGATTGTTTCCCTTGACTGTTGAGTCCTGACTGTGTATTCAACGTGAGCAGAACTGAACCACTAGTCAGTTGGGCAATTTAGTGACCATAGGTTTTCCTGCAAACATTTTTTTTTAGACAAGAGGTAGCTAGGCGTAACATGTTTTTTTGAAATAATTATCTGCATATTTTATTAACAACCGGAATGTTCACGGGGAGAAGAGACAGGGAAAAACAAAGGCAGAGATTTATGGATCATTTACTCATTCACAAAAAGAAGTCACAAATTGAACTTATTAACAACACAAGAGACATAGAGTTGTGGAGAAGCATGATCGCCTACACCACTTGGCATGGCACTTGATTGATTGATTGAGCTACATACATGTGACACTAAACAAACAGAGAGATGATGAAACAACTAGATAGTATCCGCAAGGAAGACGCTCATTGATCCCGAAGGGTGGTTAAGAGTGCCAAATAATCCATAATAATCCTAGTTTGATATCAACGAGAAACGGAGTTGGGGAAGAAACATGATCGCCTACGCCACTCGGCATAGGACTTGATTGTTTGACTGATCTCTACATTACAAGGAGTAGTTTATTATTATTATTTTTTTTTAAATAACCAATTTTTTTCTGATATATCTTGGTCACATTTGTGTTCGCAATATTTTAACGGTTATTTCCCTTTAGAGCAAGATGTTATCGATGGTTCACTGATACATTCAAGATTATACATTATTTCTTATGATATTCTGCAAGTATTTAAATTACTACATTTTGCCAAAAAAATTGTGAATATACAAAATGTGCATTTTTTACAAAGTACATTTTTCTTATTTAGTTTTACTTTAGTTAGTTTTCGTAATTCAGTATAGATACCACTTTATTTATGCATTCCGTTTCTGTGAAAATAAACTCCTTTTCCTCCAAAAAATACATTCAAGAGAAAAGGTTGATACGCTGATAAAAACAATAATATACAGTTTTTTAAATTTGTTTTTATATATTATGCATGCATGAACCTATTAAACTTAAAATATTCAGTAAACATATTATCACGGAAAACCTTTATTGGTGCAATAGAGAAGTAAGCATTGGGGAGGGTGAAGTGGATGGGCGCCTGAATTCCTGACAGTTATTGGCACGTGGAGGAAGGTCCGAACTGAAAGAAAACTATTGACATAATTTATAGAGAACCCCACTATGTGATTATGAAATATGGTTAGTGTAGGATTTCATCATCATCATTGAGTGCCATCTCCGCAACGAAGGTTGGCTGCAATGTATCTCCAACATCTCCTGCCTCTTGTCTTGGTGGTGCACTCTGCTAAACTGTAACCTGTCCATCGTGTGATGTTACTCTCCCACTTGTATCTCTGCCTACCTCTTGCTCGCTTCCCTTTCACTTTACCCTCAAGTCAGGTCTTCAATAAGGTGTCATGTATTTTAATATGTCCAAAGTATTTTATTTGCATGATCTTTATTTCTCTTAATAGTTCCTTTTTCATATTAAGTGTTTTTAGTATCTCTTTATTTGTTTTCTTCTCTTTCCATGATGTTCTCCCTATTTTTCTATATATTCACATCTCAAAGGCATCAATTTTGTCTTCTAATTGTTATTTAGTGTTCATGTTTCTGAGCCATACATTAATATGGAATAGATGTAGCATTTTATAATTCTCATTTTTAACTTGTTTGTAATTTGTTTAGATATTAATAATTTCCTCATGTCATTGAAATACTTTTAGCCATTCCTATTCTCCTTTTAACTTCTGTTTCACATCTGCCATCATTTGTGACTATGTGTCCAAGATGTTGATACTGTTTTAATTGTTGTAGTTTCTCTCCATGTATGTTTATGTTTACCTCCTGTTCTTCTGTGTCTTTGCTGATTATCATGGTTAAAAAAAAAAAAATTTATTATATTCATTATAGTTCATATTCATTACTTGATTTATTGACTTGATCTATTAGTCTTTGTAGTTCATGTTCACTTTCTGCTAAAAGAACAGGGTCATCTGCATATCTAAGGTTGTTTATTATTTTCCTATTGATCTTGAGTCCTCGTATTTCTTTTATATTTTTAAAGATATTCTCTGTGTAGATATTAAATAGGCTTGGTGATAAAATGCTCCTGTCTTACCCCTGTTCTTATTTCTATGTATGGTGAGTAGCTGTTTTCACACCTTATTTTCACTCCACACGTTTGTTCCCAATATATGTTTCTAATCAGTCTTCTTCTTCTTCTTTCGTTCGCTAATAATGTCTATATCTGCAGTGTTGTTTCTTGTATAAATTGGACAGTATTTTCCATTTCTTGTTTTGTACCATAAAGTTTAACATTCATTGGTGTATCAGAAGGCCAGTATGTGCATCTTAATGTGTCATAGTTTGCACATTCTTGAAGGATATGTTCTGAAGTCTGGTTGACTTGTCCACAATTACACATTGCTGTTGTGCCAATTTTAAATTTTGTATACATATGGCTGTTTAGTCTATTGTGTCCAGTTCTCAGTCGAAATATGATGACCTGTTCTTGTCTGTTAAGTAGGTGGTAGTCATCCCGTGGAGGTAAGTTAGGCTTTCGTTGTGCCTTTATCATGGATTTCTTTTGGTGATAGCTGATTGGTACATCCGGTTGCTGCATGTTAGCACCTTCCTTGGCGAGTTGATCAGCTCTTTCATTTCCTGCTATTCCACAGTGTGATGGAATCCATTGCAGTATAACTCTACACCTATTTTGTACTATGGACAATACCTCTTTTAACTCTGGAAGTTTATTGGACTGTAATGCCTCTAGCACTGACCTTGCATCTGTAAGTATCACAACAGGGTGTGAGGTCCTGTCCAATGTTAACAGTTTCTCTGCAGCTGTATAAATAGTCTTGACTTCAGAGTCATAGTTGTTGCAGTAATTCCCTGTTGGTATACAAGTGGTATCAGTGGTGCCATCTGGGTATTCTACATATACACCACTTCCTCCATTTTTTACTGCCTTCTGTGCTGATCCATCTGTATATACTCTGGTCCATAGATCACTTGGGTAAACATCATCAAGGAAGCTGAGAGCTGCTACTCTTTTCTGCAGATTATTCTGATGTTCATCCCAAGCACACCTGCTACTGTTGTTTGGATGGTCACTGGTAGGCATGTCCGTTTTTCCCATGGGGTAAGTTCTGGTTGAGATGTCAGTGGTATTGTTACCTCTGGTAGATCCGATACCTGTCTACGTAGACGCTTGGCCTGGTGTATGAAGCTGCTTCTTTTAAGCCGTCCTTGTGATAGATTCTGAATCTTTCCTTCATTGGGTGACTATGGTGGGAAAGAAACTTTTCTCCATGAATTATAATTTTAGTATCTCTACGCTCTTTCAATGACTGCATCCCTTCGATATTCTGCATTTCTATGATTGGTGTGGATCTCATTGCGCCTGTAATGATTCTAAGTGCTTGGTTCTGTACTCTATCTAGGTTTTGTAGTGTAGTGTTTGATGATGAACTCCATGCTGTAGAACCATATTCCAAGTGTGGTCGAATGGCTTGTTGGTATACATTTTTTAGAATTCTTTCATTAGCTCCCCAAGTTGTCCCACTCAGTTTTCTTAGTATAGCTATCTTCCTTCTAGCCTTTGTTTCTGCTTTGCTGATATGATGTTTCCATGTCATTTTGGCATCAAATGTTACACCAAGATATGTGGGTTGGTCATCTACCTTTAAGATAGTTTTATTTACATAGATGTTTCCTGCTCTTTGTTTTGGTGAAAGTGTAAAAAGGGTTGTTGCTGACTTCTCTATATTGATACTTACACACCATTTGTCAGCCCAATTAGTCAAAATGTCCATGGCTCTCTGAAGCATTTTTGTGGTAACCATGGCGCTCTCATGTGTGCACCATAGAACCAAGTCATCTGCATATAGTGCTGCCTTAGTTCCACAGGGTATTTCTTCAATTAGATCATTGATAAATATGAGAAAAAGAGTGGGTGATAGAACTCTTCCTTGAGGCACTCCATGGCGTAGTAATACATTCCTACTTTTTTTGCCATTTACTTGTACTCTGGCTCTTCTATTGTGAAGAAAGGCTTTCGTCCATCTATACATATTTCCACATATCTTGTAGTTTCTCATTTTTTGAAGCAATCCTTCTTTCCATACTTTATCAAAGGCCTTCTGTAAATCAATCCATGCCACTAAAACTGATTTTCTGTCTTGGAAAGCATCCTCAATTTCCTGTGAGAGGTATGTGGTTTGATCCTCTGTGGAGTAGCATTGCCTGAAACCTGCCTGCTGTGGTGCAAGGAATTTTCTACTTTCCAGGTGAAATTTTAGTCTTAGGTTTATGATGCGCTCCATTGTTTTGCACAGGCAACTTGTAAGACTAATTGGTCTGTAGCTAGTTGGTGTTGTTCCATCTTTTCCAGGTTTAAGCAAAGGGACCATAATTGATTCTCTCCAGATTTGTGGTATTTTCCCAGTAGTCCAGCTAATATTTAGGATGTCCAATAGTTTCCTTCTGGCTGTTGTTCCTAGATTCTTTATCATTTCATTGATATTTCATCAATTCCTGGGGACTTATTTAGCTTTAGTTTAGAGACTGCTAATTCTAATTCACTATATGTGAACAATGTATCCATAATTTCATCTGCACTGTTTTCATCACTGATGCTAGTCTGAGCATGTTCCAATTTACTTTTTTGTCGCTCCGCACTGTTTGCTGTTTCTCTGGACTAATTTCAATATTGCAGTCTTGAGCAAATATCCTAGCGAAATTATCTACTGCTTGCTTTCCTGTAATCATTTTGCCATTCTGTACGAGTGTTATGTTTGTGCTTCTTCCTGTTCCCTCATCATTTAGTTGTTTGACCAGTTTCCACAGTTTTCTTCCATCCTTTTCAAAATTTAAGGATTCTGTTTTCTCTTTCCAGCTCTTTCTTCTAGCTTCTAGTTTGGCTCTTTGGAATTTAGCTTGTGCGTGTTGATGTTTGTTGTGATGTTCCTGGCTTGGGTTATTTTCCACTTCCGTCCGTGCTTTTTCTAATTCCTCTTGCAGCAGTTCTAGTTGTTCACTCCAGTATGGCTTGTATTGTTTGCGTGCTCCTCTTGGTATTGCTTCCTTGGCAGCTTGATGAATACATTTATGAACTCTTTGACTATGGCGTTTATGTCTTTTCCTTCCATGTCTATTTGTCCAGCTAAAACACTACTGCGGTGTTTAAATAGTCCCCAATTTGCTTTTTTATAATTCCATCTTGAAGGCTACATGCATTTCCTGTGAGTTCATTTTTAATACTAAGGAGGACTGGTCGATGGTCGCTACCTCCAAGTTGCTTCCCCACTGTTCTATTGATTTCCCAGTTTAGGTCTGCTGAGTACAATGCCAAGTCTGGCGTGGAAGTGGTTTGCCATGCTCTTGAGTAGTATGTTGGAGGATCTTTTGCTTATTAAGCAATAGAAGACATTTATCGTCTTGCCAGCTTTCAAGTTCTTCTCCTCTTTTATCCATGTGGTCATAACCCCAGCTTTGTGAGTGACTATTAAAATCTCCACATACTATCAGTCTTCCTCTGTATGGTATTGTGTCCAGGGAAAGGGACTGGTCATTTGGACAATAATAATTTAGTAGGTTGAAGTCTGTGTTCTTGGTCTTTAGTTGAAGGACCTGATATTCTGCTCCTTCCATGTATAACTCAGTTTGATGTGCGCTGATATTATTTTTGACTAGAGTTAGTATACCTCCTTTTCTTCTGTCTATTCGATCAGCTCTAAAGCACTGATAACCTGCAATTTTAAAGGCTACATCTTTGCTGAGGTGTGTCTCTTGTATGCAACAAATGCTGATCTGTTCCTTGTGAAGGGTGTTTTCTAATTCTAATTTCTTGCTAAAGCCATCTTTTTTGCTATTTACACCCTCAGCATTCCAGTGCATTATTGTAAGTGATGTCTCATTGGTTGGTAATATTTGTTGGTCAGTGATATTACTCTTGTGCCTCCTGGCTCCACAAGGCAATCGAAGAGGACCTCCAGTCGTATGGGGTGGGCCCTTTCGAGGTATAGGGCCCGGTGCTACTCCCTGCCTGGTGAGTCGGCACAGGGTTAGCACCATAACGGGGTAATGCAGATATAGACATTCATGTGCGATAATGCTATGACATTCTGATTGTTGCGATGCGCCTTCTGGCCAAATGTCGCTGACTTCAGCACCTTTACTTGCTAGGCAAGACTGTGGTCCTGCCCGAATGTGGGAGGGCCCGGCCAGTCTTAGTTTCCAGCCTCTGCTGGCTGGACTAAGCCCCATCTCCACGCCAAGGAGCTGGCCTCGATGGGGTTTAATCAGTCTGATGTCTGTTCCATCTATGCCTATTTCTTGAAGACATTTGATTAATTTTTCATGTTGGACTCTGTCAAAGGCCTTGCTGTAGTCTATGAAGCAAATATAGATACTTTTTTGGACTTCTATATATTTATCTATCACTAGTCGGATACTGAGTATAGCTTCTCTGGTTTTTTTTGTTTTTCCCAAAATCGCATTGACCTTTCATCGACCTCCGTGTCTATCTTGTTCTTAATTCTTTCATGTATATCTTGAGGAGTATTTTAGTTTAATTAGACTTATTGTTCTATATTCTGTACAGTCCACAATCCTGGGCTTCTTAGGTGAATATTGATGATGTTAGCTCTTTAGGTATATGCCTGTTTAGTATAGCCATCCCTCGTGACTTCGCGGTTCATTGATCGCGGCCTCAACATCGCGGATTGTTCGTGGAAGTTGCATTACATCGCTGAAGGTCGTCCTCTATATGGACTGTGCAGGAGAACATGCACCAGTCTCCATCATGACGGGGTCCATTATGGGTTACTGCCCCCCAACACCACTTTCCTTATAAAAGAAAAGTTGTTATAAGAATAAAAGAGTTCTAAAAACATATTTACAGCATATACACTTTAGTTACATCTACTCATGTTACACACACACACACACACACACACACATATATTATATTTATAGTATTTATACATTATTTTATGTATGTTATTTATACTATTAACATTTTATTTTTCTGTTTGAAACTATTCTTTAATGTTCTAATGATAACATATGCACGTATATGGTTTCATATACACGTATTGATATTGTACATACACACAAAATGTACGTGTGTTAAAAACAAGAGGATGACACTACTTCATGGTTTTTCACTTATCGCAGCCGGTTCTGGTCCCTATTAGCCGCGATAACTGAGGGATGACTGTATGTCATTGCAAAGTTCTGTGATAGTATCTACACAAAACTCATTTAGAGTTTTTATTATGTCTACTGTTATGTTGTCTGAGCCTGCAGTCTTTCCACATTTTATGGAATTTATTGCATGTTCTACTTCTGATTTCAGTATTGCTGGTCCATCATTGTTGTGCATTATTGTTTTTTATTCCGTTGGTCGTCAAACAGTTATGTCACATAATCTGCCCATCTTGTAAGTACTTCTGTTTATCAAATATTATTTTTCCATTTCTATCTTTAATGCATTTATGAGATTTTTCTTATTTGTGATCAACCTTATCTCCTTATGCATTAATTTTGTCTTCTGTTGTATCGACATCTCCTGTATTTCACTGAATTTTTTCTATCCATTGTTTTTTCGCTGTTCTGCACATGTTACGTATCTCCTTGTCTATAATTGAGTATTTTGGCGTATTTTTAGCTTTCTTTCTTTCTGAATTTTTCTCTAATATTACACTTGTTATCCATGTTTATTTGTTCTTGGTTTTTCTTATTGGTAAATTTTCATTTGATGTTTGAATACTTTTCCTTAGGCTGTCCCATTTATTGTCTATTTTCTCTTCTGGATTTTCCCTTCTGTATTGTTCCATGCATTCTATCATTAGATGTTCATATCTATTCCTTACATCTACCAGGTATTTTTGTTGTATGTCTTGTTGTTTTAGTGCTGATGCGTCTATCTGTGGTTCTTGAACTCTTCTATGTACTATCTTTTTAAGTTTGACATGTATTTTGCACAGCACTGGATTATGGTCAGAGTTCATATCTACACCTGGGTATGTTTTAGTGTTTTTGACATTATTTCTTAATCTATTGTTGATCATAATGTAATCTATTTGGTTCCTCTTTCTGTCTCCATTAATTTTCCACGTATATAATCTTCTATTTTCATGTTCACAGAATGTATTACGTGTGAGCATATTGATGATGTTGTTCTCCTCACAGAACTGTGTTAGTCTTTCTACTCTGTCATTTCTTGTCCCTAGTCCGAATTGCCCTACACTGTTCTTATGTTTTCCATTCCCTATGTTTGCATTCATATCTCCCATGACTATTAAAATATCTGTTGATTTTACCGGTTTGAGTAGTTGTAGATCTTCGTAGTACTGTTCTATTTTTTCTTCAGTGTAATCTGTAGTTGGTGCATATGTGTGTATGATGGCTAGATCAAACGGGTTTGCTCTGATCTTTAGCATCATCATTCTGTCATTATATGTCCAGTACCCTCTGATATATTTTTCTATTTCTTTCCTGATCAGTATTCCTACTCCTCGTTCATGGTAATCTCCTCATGAATGTATAAAACTAAAATTTTCTTGTGTACCCATCATCTTTCCATCTTGTCTCTGCTATTCCTAGAATATCTACATCTAATGCTTCTGCCTCCAATATTACATTTTCTAGTTTTCTTGACTGGTGTAGTGTTCTAACATTCGATGTTCCTATTCTAATATGTTGTTTCATAATCTTTAGATGTTGTTGATCCGTTGCTCGGGTGTACGTGGTAAGGTCCCAGTCTTTTCCACGGTGGCCAGCCAATATTCATTCTTGTGCCCAGAAATTGCCTCAAAAGTGCAGGATTTACCTATAAGCTAAACATGCTATAGCTTAGGGCCCCCACTTTCTTGGGTCCCACCCTCCCCCCACCCAAATTTGTATTTATTTCACTATATATATATTTTAATCATTAAAGGGCCCCCATATCTCAAATAGCTTAGGGCCCTATCAAGTCTAAATCCGGCCCCGAATGTGGTCATGATCATCCCGGCATAAACTCAACAAAAGTATGTTATTTTTAAATAATACAGATAAAGATCATTGATGTAGCTATTTTAAACAGTAGCATCTGCTAGGGACTTGAGACAAGATCACGAATGCCCTGTAACTGAGTGCGACGTATCTTCCGGTAACGGCTGTCAGACTGGATACATCTGTTTGCCTATGAATTGCGGCGACATATGCGGTGAGTGAGATTAAAACACAAGTGGATAATATAATGAGTTTAGCGCAATGTGCATTCTAACATCCTATACTAAGAACAAAATAATCTGATATTACTCAAATGTTATTTGTCATTGAACGTGTTGTTCTTCTCCATAAACTTGGAAACGGTAAGAAAGTTTTCCTAATCACTGGAAACACACATGATAACACACACAATTAATATTTCGACCAAAAGGTTTAATCAAGAACACAACACACGAGTAAGGAGCAGCATTTTCCACGATCACATCATAACAGAGCTAAAAAGGGATAAATGCCGGAAGAGTAAGAAACATGTAAAAAATTACATGCATGGAGATGAAATAAAAGGAACAGAAAATTAATAGAATACTACAGAATATTTACAAAACAAAGAAAGCAACAACTAAAATTAACGAACAGAACAGGATGTTTATACATCAGACTTCTTTCTAACTGACATCGAGGAGTCAGACACCAGTCTCAAAAACGTTTACAAAGTCACAGGTTCAGGGAAAAAGGAAAAAAAGATGTTTGAGGTACACGCTAACGGGCAGCAGCTACGACCCAGCAAAGACAGTGGACTGCGCCCTGGCTACTGGTTTCACAATCTAGCGTGACTACAGAAGCTGAGCACAGAAGAACAAGAATAGAAAAACTTTCTTACCTCACTTGTAAGTTTCACCTCTGGGACTACAGTTTTGCTGTAGATGTTACCTATTATCGCTTGGTCATAAGAAAGTCTCAACACTTTATTAAGAGAACTTGCGTGATGGAATTTCAGTTCGTAGTACTCGCAATACACATAGCAGTAATTTATTGATGCAATGACGCTCATTATATTATGATTGACAATATGATCGAACTGCAGGAAAACTATGAGCGAACAGGCAACAATTGAAAACATAAAACGGTAGTTGTGCTAATTACTAGAATAGAGGAATAGGGAGAATTTCATGGAAAGAGGCGAAAATGAGCAAAGAGATTCTAACAAACACTTTGAATGAAAAAAAGAAGAAATATTTAAGAAAATAAAGATCAAACAAACAAAATATTTTGAATATACTTAAAGACACCTTGTTGAAGACCTTACATGAGCGTAGAGTCGAGGGGAGGCGAGCAGGAGGTAGCAGAAATACATGTGGAAGAGAAACACAACGAGATCGACAGGTTACATTGTAGCAAAGTGCACCACCAAGGTAAGAGACAGATATTGGAGGTCCGTTGCAGCCAACCTTCTTCGTGGAGACGGCTTGATCATGATGAATTACTGGAAGCACACAGGAAAATATACACAAATCGACTTTTTTATCAAAACGTCTTTATCAAGAACATACAACAAATATAGGACGGCACTGTTCATGATCACATCAAGATGCTAAGCGATAACACATTCAGGAAGTTAGGATGAGGATGAATAAGGATTATCGCCCATGTGTTGCCGGGGCCCGAAAGGGGAGCAAAGAATAGCATCACTGTTTACCTTCCACGCATGTCGTAAAAGGCGACTAAGTAGGTTATGGGATGGAGTTGGCTGTCCCATCCCATATAGGGTCAGTGACCCAAAGCCATGCTGAAGTGGGATGTGTCAGGTCGAAAGGCGCAGATATCGCATCAATGCTGTAAACCATGACACAACGCATTCCGTTCTCCGGACTACATCCTGCTAATCTGCAGGAGTTTGAAAACGAACGCAGAAGAAGAAGAAGAATAAGGATTATAAATGGTAATATAAAAAGTGGAAAAATAGAGACGAAACAAAATAAATCGAAAATTGACAGAACACATGATATCTACAAGTAGGAATGATGGATAATAAAACAGAAAGACCGTGAGGTATCAAATTGATGGGTACCCCGGTTCTCAGGCGCATACTGGACTACCGTGTCATATAACGTGTTTAAAAAAAGAGATCTTTATCTGATATTAATAGGTAACTACCGCCTCACATTTGACTCAATAAACATATATACACTAGCTAACTTTTCTAGATGTTCATGGTATTCTCTTCATTCGTCTATAGAACCACATTGATACACAGAGAGTGTATATTATAAAAAAACAATATCATGCAATAAATGACCAATGTAAATATCACAATTTTCTAACTAATATTTATTCATTTTTCCAGTTTCCTCCGTGAGACAAGCCAGGCAAGAAATTGTCATGTGACAAGAGTAACTAACTGGACCAACCCACAGAAATTAAAAGTTGACCATAAATTATTTCAACAATAAGGAACGGGGGGGGGGGGAATCTTATAAAGTGTTACAGTTACACAAGTTTTGACACAAGTTGACAATGTTGTTTTTATACTCCAATTAATTTTTTTTAATATGAAAAAAGTTTTATAAAAATGTGAAGCATATCTTTTAGTCTTTTTTGTATCTTTAGAAATCTTTTTTTTTTGGGGGGGGGGGGTAAAATGTCTTTTGATATAATTAAGCAAAACAAAAAAGGGGAGGTTAAATCATTAAAATTTTGACTTTTATTGACACGAGGGTAGGGGGGAAATCGGCGAAAAATTGTTGACGTAATTTATGGAGAGCCCCCTAATGTATATCAACGATCTTATTGTTGTCATGTAATGTATTCTTTCCAGAACGTAGTCGTCCATATGAATCCCCTGATATCGCTGCGGTCTCTGGCAAGTTGTCCCGCATCGACTAGCGACATGTACATGCATTTCTGAATAGTTCTTATCCAACGACGTCTTGGTAGAATCTAACTCTAGTGCTTTCTTTACCAACCACATCCATAAGGAAATACATGGCTCATACTACTGTAGTTTGCTATATATATAACTATATATATATATATATATATATATATGTATATATATATATATATATATATATATATATATATATATATATATATATATATATATATATATATATTAGTACTATTCTCTATTCTGCTGGCTATTGATTGGTTGAGATTGTTGAATGAGAAATTATGTGTTAACCCTACAGTGAAGACTCAATATAACAATTATGATTTATGGGTTATTCTTAAATTGTAGTGCATAATTGTCTCAATGCATCCAATAAAACTTAGCTTGTGTATCTCAGTCTTAGTGAATTTAATTTATACATATTCGTCATTGGGTTTCCTATATATATATAAATATATATATATATATGTATATTATAACATTCGATGTTCTGTAATGAAAAGTGCTGCAGTAACCAGACAAATAAAAGGCGAATCCTAAATAAAGTAAACAGGTTACTGTGAATACCTAACTAACGATATAAAACAATTATAAATCAATAAAACATAGAACAAGGAAAATTATCAACGTATGGGTCCCATAGGGACCTTTCTCAAGAAACAAATAACGGTTAAAAAATACAACTATTAAAATATTGATAACTAAGAAGACTGAGGACACTGTCTTCCTCACCAAAAGAATCGCTTTATTTAACTAGGCAATGTCTTTTGGTTAGGAAGACATTGTCCCAGTCCTCTTGGTTATCAATATTTTGGTATGGCTTTGTTTTCTTAATTGTTGCTTCTTGAGAAAGGTCCCGATTGGACCCATACGTTGATAATTATCCTTGTTCTATGTTTTATTGATTTATTATTGTTTTATATCGATAGTTAAGGTATTCACAGTTTACTTTATGTAGGATTCGTCTGATATGGTCAGGTCGGTGATGCTATTAAAAGTTTTAAACAGAGTTCTCTTCTTCAGTGTTTATTCTTAAACTCTGGCTGATTTTCTCTTATAGAAGGACAATGGTCTTACAAGATTTCCAGCAGGATGTAGTCCAGAGAATGGAAATGCGCTGTGTCGCTGTGTTATTTGCACGAATGGCCCCACATATCCGTATTCAAGGGAAACATAGTTCAACACTGCAGGCGACTATAAAGCGAAAAACAAATGAAGAAATCAGTTTGCTATCTCTCATCTGAACTCCTTATTCATTCATATTCACGCTGAATCCGGTTTTCAAGAGCCCGGATTGGACTCCTCAGACATCACTTACAGACAGCAAACTTTGTTTACTTTATCAATGTCATGCTCTTCTTCGCCTGAGGAGGAGGGACACCATCAGATCAAGTAGTGCAATATATAAGCATACAAAACACTCTACGCAGAGAGTGATGTAACGATTAGGAAAGAAATCCGTCGGAAGTTTCAGAACGAACGTTGTAGATGACGAAGATGAACAGTAAACTTGATTTTTATTTTATCATCAAAATTGTAAAGATAAGTGAACAAAAAAAGTACTTCTTATGCGTTCTTTCTCAAACTCCTTGCAGATTAGCAGCATGTAGTTCGGAGAGCACAATATCTATATCATGGTGTATAGCTTGGCTGCGATTTTTGCGGTTCCGGACTGAGATATCCGACTTCATCATAGCTGCTGGGTCAGTTTGACTCACTATGGGAGGATACATTCATTTTCACAAAACAAAATAACCCTTAGTCACCTCTTACGATGTATATATAATGTAATAGTGTCAATATTCTTTGCTCTCCTTTCAGACCCCGACAACGCACTGGCGGACAAACACAACAATATACACTGAAGTGAAAAACAAAAACAGTTTTTTAACATAGAATCATTACACATTTATTTTCAACAGTACAATTAGATCATTGTATAATAATACAAGAAGAATGTATTACAGTGCAAGATAAACATTGATATTAAGTGCATTATAAGATTTGAAACATTTCTGGTTATTTGTAGTGTCTACAAGGCGATGACAAGAAAACGGCTTGCGGTGATTGTGAGGAATAAATCAGTTTTACGGGTACTTCGTTTCTAATGAGTATTATTTTATAGTGATGGATGATCATTTTATAGTGTTAAATAGCTAGTTTAAAAGATAAATATTTGATAGTGAAGAATAAATCAAATTGCTAGAGTTTCCAACAATCGATTGTCAGTTTGATAAATAGCCAGTTTTTTTAATGATGAATATTCAATGTGATGGAGAAAAGCTGTCCATAATTTACCTCGACAGTTATTGGGGGTGTGGGGCCTGAGAAAGATAGACGGTTTGTAAGTGGGGGGGGATTGATAGAAATTGAAGTAAGTAAGTCGGTTTTATACACTAATTAAATTGTGTGAACTTGGGGAAAAAATTATAAAGATTTGAAAATTCTATATGTCCCAAAAATATTTCTTAAATATCTGAATATCGGGAAGGATTGGGGGGGGGGGGGGGTGTTACTGTTTTGTGTTTTGGACCTAATTAAGCAGTAGGGGGGGGGCGTCCTTGGATCCTTGAAAATGTTGTTGACAAAAGGGGGATCGAGATATGATTGCCAACAAATTACTTGAACTAATATAACTAATATATGAGCAGTTCTAGAGATCGTTTTTGATAACATATAATGCTAATTATAATGTTAAATAGTGAATTCGATGAATAGTGAATGTGATGAATAGTCAATTTGTTGAATGTTCAGTTTCTACTAGCATAGTTAGTTTACAAGCCTGAATAGTTAATTTAATTAACAGTTAATATTTAGTGATTGATAGTTGGAGTTGAATGCAAGGAAGGTGCCTACATTTTAACAAAACAAATTCTACATTATTTAAAGAAACCAAATATCGATAAGGACGCATTTCATAGTTACTAGTACTGAATCCAGAATCATCGATCTGTGCGCTACGCACTGAGAGCTCCCGCCTTCCATAGATGACCCTCGGGCTGGCTGGAAGTGAGATCTCAGTGCGCAACGAACAGATCGATAAATCCGACAGCAGACCTAGCGACGTTTTAATCTGAGTTCAGTGACGTCACGAAATATGAATGAAACTGCGCATAATATTCAAAAGTTGGAATATATTAACTTCTTCTTGTATTGAACCATACTTGATTTATAGTGAATAATAGTCAGTCTCTAATGATGAACGAGTATCTACTCAGTAAAAACTGCTTTTAAGATTCTAAAGAGAAATAGTGTATACAAGTAATTGAATATTTGCATGCATTTTTATACTTCTGTGTGACACACACACACAAATATATATCTATCTCACACTTTGTATTCTTATGTATTTATGTCACAAACATTAAGGATTTACATTAAGAAGACCAACTGAAAGAATTTCAAGACATACATTGTTCTGGTACCCACAAAGAATGAGAAAAGGAGGAAGACAAATACATATCTGGTATAAAAAAGAGTTTTTCAAAATACATGCCCCTGTTTAAAAATGGGTAATTCTGCAACTATTTTAATGATATTAATGACATTTTCAGAAGTGTTTAAAAACGTAACGACATAATATAGAAATATTTGCATAACAATTGAACAAAAAATGTGCAATTTGTCTATATAATGTATGTACACAAACACTAAAGTTGTTTGTATTAAAAATAACGAAACTACCGTACATGATCATTTGTTATGAAATTTGGAAACCTAGATTTGAAGAAGAAGAAAAGATTTTACAGTCAAAAATATTTCGATCTAGGTCATTGGAAAAGTATTTTCTATTTAATTTATTCTGTCACTATAGTAGTCGAACATTCACAAACATCAAATGAATATGCAGACACGTGCAAATGGCAATACATAGTGAAATAATATTTATAAATTCCGTATGTTGTTCAATATTTATATTGCTATGCAAAATTTCATTAAATTCCGATTACTGGTTATTGAGATATTAAAGGGAATATGCAGGAGGTGAGTGAGAATGCAAATTAGGGGGATGTGATTATACACACTGATGGATCTGTGATTAGACATGTTCGCAGTGCTTGGGCTTTCACATTTCTGAGGGCAGGTAAAGCGATCAGGGAGGAGATGGGATTTTACTGTGACTATGAGTAGCATTACCATGGAGATTATGGCGGTGACCAGGACATTTGAGTGGATAGGAACACAAAAGGTAATACATGTCTGCATCTTGAGTGACTCTATGAGTATGTACAAGTGGGTCTTGTTCGCGGACAGTGGATGGAGGCCTTGAGAATGGCGAGGTTGAAATTAGTTTATTTTCTGTTATATATTTAATTTCGTGCAGGGATATGTGGTTATTCGAGGTAGTGAAAGAGCAGATCAACTGACGTTATGCGCGACTGCGGCACAGGGTGATGGGGCTATGAATAGGCTGACTTTTTAAAAACTCCATAAGAGATAAATCACGCGTGAGTGAGACGTGTGGATGATGATTACTTTTCGATGGCCAGGATTAAACAGGGTGCGAACTTGTTGGAGGGCGCAGAAGAATATGGTCAACAAGCAGAGGACCGATACTGTTAGTAGAAGTGTAATGGCGGATACACTTAGGGAGAGATCGGAGCAACTATGGACGTGTCCAGTTTGCAGTGATGATGAATTGACGACTAACTGACTGACCGACCGACCGACCAACCGACGAACTAACTAACTAACTAACTAACTAACTAACTAACTAACTAACTAACTAACTAATTAACTAACTAACCAACCAACTAACTAACTAAAGGTAATGTGTTGACAACTAATGTGAAGTACACTCTTGTAAGAATTATACTCAGAGATACAAAGATTGCCAGAACATTGATTATATAGCTGAAAACACAAATATAGGACAAGATGGAGAACGTTTGCTGAGGATCTATACTCCGAAGTAAGGTAAAAGAGATATACATAGATATATGTTTCCACTTGTCTTTATTTACATATGTACATACGTTACTACGTACATCCACCCATACGTATTGACGTACATGATTCTTCAATTCATGTTAATACATGGATATATTCAAATGCACAATGAATATGTGTAAAATAAGTCTAAGTAGTACCCATTGTACCAGAAGAAATATTCACAAAATAGTTGCCACAAGTGAATTATTTTAAGTAATGAACCAAAAACAAATTCTAAAATTAAAAATAATGTTTGATGACTAATGCAGTTTGGAGAGGGGTAGAAATACTACACGTATTATTACCATAAGAACGTGTGTCACAATAAATGTATCTGTCTTTATTATTATTAGTCTTATTTATACAGTAGAAATTATTTTTGAGATCTCTCTGGATTATTGCTTGACGATACGGAGTTACGTGATATGTGTGGTACTCTAGACAGTAGGTGTGCCGCTTCGCTGAGAGGGGTGAGTACATATATGATAAGGTAAAGGTAGGGGTGCAAAGGGTCTCGCATTGCTTTCGTGCGGACCCAGGGTTAGCAGATAACCAAGATCCTAAAAGTACTTCCTGGTGGTGCATCCCGGAAACAGGAATACAGCGGCTCTTGCTGTATACCTGGCTAGCACTTTTAGGCTGGAGTACATGGATTTGGATCCTGTAGATGGAATGCGAATTGTCTGCAGAGACAGGACATATTTCCTAAACCTCTACACAATTACACCCAACATATGCATGGTACCTATACATTCCGACTTTCCCGCCCTAAAAAGCAGAAACATTGGAGGGCGACCAATGTCAATGTCCCTTGCATACGGTGATTTTACAAGTACACACCGAATCTGGAAACGGTTACACACGCTAGAGGGCAGCGTAGTGTACGTGAATCGACTCAGTTGCAACGGGGCTACAATGGTCCAGCACGAGACCGGTTGGCATAAGTGCTGTGCATGCTCGAGAACACACAGAAGCGGACATGTCCCATCACAAATGACCCCATTCATAGTAGGAGTCATGACTCAGGTTACGTTTTATGCGTTAGTTTATAAGGATGATATCCGATGAGACGAAGAACTGTATGATTGATGAAAGACACGGCTCACATGTCTTATTTTGATGATGGTCACGATCAGACTATCCTGACGATTATTTATTTTCATTATTATGTACCTCGTCCGACTCTGTGATAGAGAGATACACAGCGCAACCCGAACCAGGAAGGTACCAGGTTATTTTTCTCCGCAGGAAATTGTGCACCCAGACTGCTCAGAAAGCAGTTGCTTTTTTCAGTCACCTTGTGAACCTAGTTTAGAAAATCACAAGAGCTAAAAAATGTTGCATCGATTAGTATATCCTGAACATGATTGCTACCGTTTTTTATTCTTATTCTTCAGCGTTTATTCTCAAACTCCAGCTGGATATCTCTTGTAGCAGGACCATGCTCTTCCTAGATATCCAACAGGATGTAGTCCAGAGAATGGAAATGCGCTGTCGATGTTTTATTTGCGCCAATGGCCCGACACATCAGTCTTCGGCGATCTGCCGTTATGCTTTATTATGTATTTGACTTTATCTATGTATAAATAAATAGGGGAGATCCTTGATTAGAAACCAGTACCATGCCACACGGGACATTACCATGGGTGATCCGCTGTCGGTTTCAGTAGCCATCTAAGAATAGTCAGACTGAAAGTCCCAGTCAGATGTCGATTATGTGATCTTCCTAACTTTACAGAGAGAACATACTTTCTCCTCTTACACCTTGTTCTCCGTACACATGTCATTCTTTGACTGTTTACATTATCATCACTATCTTCTTCACTCTGTAATAAACCAATGACTGCCTTTATTAGGTCTCTCTTGAATACAGTACATTCAACCACAGCATTGACTACCAATGCGTCTGCACTTTCGTTGACTCGAACTTCCGCATGACAAGGGCAGTATATCCCGTAACAATGTGGATAACCGAATTGTTCAGTAACGTGATCCAATTATTTCTTAACATGCAACTTTCTATCTTCTACAGCATGCTCTGTGAGTATTAATATCACCGTGTGACTTGATATTCCAGCCACTAACTGAATGCCTCAGTCACCTCTTCGATTTCCATTTTCATGACGTTATTGTAGTGGAGCAGCCGACGATTTTTGAAGTACCTTTTTCCATTCTTGTAAGACAACAAAATTCGGCTCAGTGGCGACGTGGCACAGAGTGCGTCTTGACGACCAAGATACTCGGTTTGAATCCCGCCACAGGAATTTGTGCATCCGACCGTTCAGAAAGCAATGGCAAAATACTTAACGTATTTATATAATGCCTAGAAAATCACTACAGCCCAAAAATGTTGAATTGATGGTTACGCAATGAATAGGATACTCTATGTGTTCTATGATATATGATGTGTTATATACAATATGATACTTGATGTGTTTTACGTCACGCAAATATGGCACGGTATTTTTTCCACAGTGTCAGTTGCGCTATATTTTCAAAGTTGTGTTAACATTATAACCAGTGTATAATATCAAATTGTGTATTTTAAGACAGTCAAGTTGAGGCTATCAAATGGATATATCTGCGTGATGTGTAAAGAGTGATTATATATAATAATGTTGAAGTTTATGTGATGAACAAATTTACTTCGGTGTCAATAACACATTGAAATCGCTCACTATTCACCATGTAGCTACAACAACAGGTTTGACGTGTCGTGTGAACACAGCACCAGTGGACTGCCTGGGGCGTGTTCTGGCTCCACACTCGACTGACAGCCTGTTAGGCAGTCATAAAGTAGGTGATATTGTACTGAGACTATCTCAAAAAGCATAACGGTCTTGTCAACCTAAACACGTAAAGTCTGATATTCGGCGAATTTACGCGTATGAGGTACGATGGTTTATCGGCCCACCGGGTAATGTAGGCGAACGCCAGCAACGCGGTGTGGACCGCATCGGGCATGGTGAGACACGTAGAAAACCATGGTCATCCACTGCATCGTACTTCACTTCCAGTCGTCTCGATTCGTCTTGCCACTGGTTTCAAATGAGGTACGACAAGAGAGTGAGGGCGACGCTTTGTACAACTCTTCCTCGCTTTAATCAAAATCCCCAGTGCAAGTCATTTTCACATTCACGAAAATTCACCCGAAAGGAAAAGCTTTTCCCACTGACTCTAGGAGCATGGAATGTACGCACACTCCTCGACAATGTCTCTAACACAAATAGACCGATTCGAAAAATAGCCCTGATTGGGAGAGAGTTAGCAAGGTACCATATTGGCATAGCAGCATTGAAGTGAAACACGACTTGCTGGAGTCGGTCAGCTCTGTGAAAGAGTTGCAGGATATACATTTTTTTGGAGCGGTAGAGATATTAAGGAAAGACGTGAAGCAGGAGTAGGCTTCGCCATTAAAACAACACTCGTTGGCAAACTAGCAGGCCCACCAAAGGCAATAAATGACCGCCTCATGACAGTAACAATCCCCCTGCTCTCTGGTAAAAAATATGCAACAATCATCAGTGCGTATGCACCAACACTGACAAATCCAGAAGAAGTTAAAGATAAGTTCTATGATGAACTTCATGCAGCTATCAGTGCAGTTCCAAAAACTGATAAGCTCATATTACTTGGAGACTTCAATGCAAGGGTGGGTAAAGACAATATCTCCTGGAACGGTGTAATAGGGAAATATGGAGTGGGTCAGTGCAACAACAATGGACTTCGTCTGTTACAAACTTGTGGCGAACATGACCTCCTCATTACCAACACCATATTTCAACTCCCAATCCCAAACCGGACCTCCTGGATGCACACTCGATCAAAACACTGGCATCTTATAGATTATATAATTGTAAGAAGAAAGGACCGCCAAGATGTTCGAGTGGCAAAATCCATGTGCGGTGCAGACTGCTGGACTGACCATCGTCTTATTGTGTCAAAACTAAGAATTCGCATACAGCCTGCCAGACGCCCACAAGGAAGCAAAGGAAAGAAACGTATAGACGTCAGAAAGTTATCAAATGTAAACACACAACAGTCCATAGCCTCTACTCTGGATGAATGTCTGAAATCTGCACAACTAGAGCAAGATGTAGATACAAACTGGACATATCTGAGCAAGCAAATTTACGACACTCCTACTGAGGAACTAGGTCATTCTATCAAAAAACATAATGACTGGTTTGATGAGAATGATAATAAAATCAAAGAAATGTTGGACGAAAAACACCACCTTTTCAAAGCATACTTAAATGATCCAAAATCAATGTCTAAAAACGAAGCACTCAATTGCAAACGGAAAATAATTCAAAATAAACTACGCCATATGAGGGACTGATGGCTGAATAAGAAAGCAGATGAGACAAAGATTTGCAGAAACAAACGATTTAAGAAACTTCTATGATGCACTTAAAATGTTATATGGCCCAACCTCATTGGGATCTTTTCCACTTCTCAATGCAAATGAAACACAACTAATCGTAGAAAAAGATAAAATCCTGCAGCGCTGGGTAGAACACTTTGAGCACATTTTGAATAACCCATCATCAATAAATGAAGAGGCTATCAACCGACTACCGCAGGTTCCTCTCAATGAAATGGTAGGTCACATCCATACTTTGGAGGAAACTCGTAAAGCAGTTCATCAGCTTTCTAGTGGAAAAGCACCTGGCTCCGACTCAATACCAATCGAAATATACAAATATGGTGGTAAAAATCTTATTGGGAAACTTCACATAATTTTCCAACAGTCATGGAAAAGCGAAAACATTCCACAAAATTTTAAGGATGCTACAATTATACACCTGTATAAACGTAAAGGGAACCGCCAGTACTGTAACAACCATCGTGGTATCTCTCTACTGTCCATTGCTGGAAAGATATTTGCCAGAATCCTTTTCTTACATCTCATCTAAAAGAAGGACTACTACCCGAAAGCTAATGTGGTTTCAGAAAAGAACGTGAAACAACTGATATGATCTTTGCTGAAAGACAGCTTCAACAAAAATGTCGAGAGCAACACTGTGACCTGTACACAGCATTCATAGACTTGACAAAAGCATTTGACACAGTAAGTAGAGAGGGTCTGTGGAAGATTCTGACAAAGTATGGATGTCCACAGAAATGTATCTCAATGGTGCAGCAATTGCATGATGGAATGCAAGCTAGAGTTCAGGATGATGGAGAGTTATCTGAAACCTTTCCTGTCTCAAATGGAGTAAAACAAGGATGTGTATTAGCACCTACCCTATTTAGCATCATGTTCTCTGCTATGTTGAATGATGCTTTCAGAGATCTAGACCTGGGAGTAAACATCACCTATCGCATAGACGGAAAATTGTTCAACCATCGGCGGCTTCGAGCAAAAACCAAAGTTAAATCACACACAATCAGGGATCTTCTATTTGCTGATGACTGTGCTCTAAATGCCAACTCTGAGGCTGATCTACAATGTATTATAGACAGATTCTCCAAAGCCTGTACCAACTTTGGGCTTACCATTAACACAGAGAAAACAGAAGTCATATTGCAACCAGCACTTGGCAAAAGCTATCTCGAGCCCTGCATAAAGGTAAATGGTGTAGCACTGAAAGTTGTGAATAGATTCACATATCTAGGCAGTACGTTATCACAAAATACCAACGTTGATGATGAAGTGTATACAAGGATCGCCAGAGCAAGCAGTACTTTCGGCAGATTGTACGCAAATGTTTGGCGTAGAAATGGCATTAACCTACAGACTAAGCTGAAAGTTTACAGAGCAGTGGTACTTCCAGTGCTGCTATACGCTAGTGAAACATGGACTGTATATAGACGTCATGTGAAAAAAACTCAATTATTTTATACAAATTGTCTCAGAAAAGTTATGAACATCAGATGGCAAGACAAGATTCCAGATACCACTGTCCTTGATAGAGCTGGTATCCCAAGCATTGACACGATCCTGATGCAGACACAGATTCGTTGGGCAGGTCATTTGGTGCGTATGTCAGACCACCGTCTGCCAAAGATACTTCTCTATGGTGAGCTAGAGAAGGGTATACGATCTCAAGGTGGCCAAAGGAAGCGCTACAAGGACTCGTTAAAGAGCCTTTGAAATAGACCACGATACATGGGAAGAACTTGCACAAAATAGATCTACATGGCGTTCTAAAAAAAAAAGCGTATCATCTTGTGAAAAGAAATTCAGCAGCTCAACAGCGGAGAGCAACTAGAAAGTCACGGATAGACCAAGATCCGTCTACAGTCGTCATTCCATGTCCAAACTGTCCAAGGAAATTTACAGCTCGAATAGGGCTCATTCGCCATCTACGAACTCATAATCAAGGACATAACTAAAATTGAATTTTCAAA
Source organism: Meghimatium bilineatum (assembly GCA_034231615.1). Taxonomy (NCBI): domain Eukaryota; kingdom Metazoa; phylum Mollusca; class Gastropoda; order Stylommatophora; family Philomycidae; genus Meghimatium; species Meghimatium bilineatum. The sequence continues at coordinate 37,923,757 of CM067320.1, read as the reverse complement.
AGTGGATGTAACAAATGGTCATCATCACTTGTGATGGACGAACAACAACAAAAAAAAAAAAAATTAGGGAATAAATTCCTATTCTCACTTACCTGTTCCTCTGATGACTGAGCCATCTGTATCTATGATCGTGTCTTGCGGTCGTGGGTGAATTCGGACACGTTCTTTTACCTTCACCCCTGTCCTGACACCAGTCTATGCCCGACAGGTTTTCCCCAGTTACATTACTACTCCCGACAGGTTTTCCCCAGTTATATTACTACATTTATCAGTTCCCTTTTCTCTTTGCCCACATCCACTCATTCACAGCCTATTCCTACTTCTTCCAATTTATACACTCTGAGCAACGTGTCCCCTGCTTCTGTTAATTATGACTTTCATCATTTGACTCATTGTCTCTTTGGCTCATCAAAATTTTGGTGGTTATTTTTTGTTACATCAAGGTTTGTCCTTAGCTCCACCACTTGATGTCATAACTTAACGCTGGTCAAATAATAACAAGAATCTCATGGCCGTGATAAGGGTATCTTTAGTACAACCTAGCACTGCCCTCACAGCCTCATTTTGGACTCTCGGAGTGGTCTCAATATATAGGGATGCATATTTTCTGCTTTTGAAGCTCTGTACCAACAGAGTAGCAGGTCGGGAGAATATGCTCGTTTTTATCCAAGCCAATTCAATATTCAGTTGGACATTAAAACACGGGTACTTAAAGAATCATCTAAAACAGTTCTAATATTTACTAACAACCATTTAGACTACATCTAACATCTAGATAACAGTTTCAGACATTTAGAAGTATATATCTAGACGTAAATATAAAACATCGGAGTACGGTGTCTCCATAGTCCCGATTTCCACCTCTCGTATTACTACTTTTGGTCCTAGTTTCGAAACTAAAAATGTATTGACATTCCTATGTATGCAGTCAATAAATTAGGAACAAAAAAGAGTTAAAATCTGTGACCCACATATTGACGTGGGAAGGAGTATGTTATTCAGTGGACTTAAGTGATATTTCTAATTATTGACTTTCTACCACACATAATTGCATTTCACATTCAAATTCAATCGAAGAGGGGATCGACTTTAGTGTTGTCGCACCAGTAGAAATTATCGATGAACGCGTTCTTAAATAGCAATGAATCAACGTAAATTGATGTAACACTGAAATCTACATCGTACCATTTATGTAATCAATTATAACAATAAAACAACAATTTATAGACTTCTTTCAGTAGGGGATGTCCTTAAATTACGTCAACAATTTGGGAGGGGAGATCAGGAAAATTGTGACAGTTGTTGACAAGAAAGGGCGGGGGGGGGGGGTGATTGACATCAACACCACGATGTTTTATACAACAATTACATTGTGTGAAGAATATTATTTCTAAAAATATGAAATATATTTGCACGTTTTCTGCAAAGCAATGTTTTTGGGGGCTGGAGGGTGTGAAATGTTTGACATAATTAAGCAGAAGGGGACTCCAGAATAGTTTTGACACGGCGTTGACAGGGTGCTTGGAAGGGGGTCAATAATTTCCACAACAGTGCTGACGTAATTTATGGACAACCCATCAAATGTATAACATAGATGGTAACTGTCACTTCCCAATGGCTCCTGTGCTGCTCCATCCTCTTCAGCATTCAGTTAATTGATTCAATCGTTTTCGATTTTAAAATGAAGTTTAGTAACAATGGCATTTGTTACGCGAATGACAGACTGTCAATCTATTCCCAGCTTTTCTTAGTTACCTCCTACGACTTGCGTAGAATGTCGCTCTGACTGTATAGGCCTCCTAGCTGAATTAATTAGACTCAGTTTGTTACATATTTTGATTAGTTTACCATTTCATTTGTTACTATTTATATACTTGGAATCACATGCCAAAAATAGCCAAGAAGATTCCAAGTATGTAAATCAGCCTCGGATTTTCACTTGATAAGACCCTAAACTATTTTTTTACCCCCAATATACTCCCAATTTTTTGGGGCCCGAAGCTATAAACTGTTTAGCTTATAAGTAAATCCTGCACTGATATAAATAGTAACCTACTAGAAGTCAAACAATAATCAATATTCGTAACGAAATGGATCCAACTTAATTTAGCGAACATTTTTCTAACAGAATTCGACCATGCCTAGAGAGAGAAAACAGTGACTTTATTCTATTTACCCTGATATAGAACTACTTGCCACACGGGGAGTAAGCGTGGACGTGTTCTACATATTTATAATAACTTTGAATGATCATTGCTATTAATTTCCTTCCTTTTTTGTGTATTATTTCTTCTACGTCGCTTTTAAAATAATGAACAACAATAGCTATACAAATAATTTTTCAGGCGTTGACATTATTTTGTGTGCATTTTGTTTGCCAGAGTTTTTATGATAACTGTAAGATTATAAAAGCATTATAGTAGCATTGCTACTTGGTGAATGAACTATCCCTGTGTGAAGGTATATTTTTGGTATGTTAATAAGATTACCGGGTGAAAGACTATATGATTGATTAATACAATAACTGGATGAACAGAATATGATAAGGTCACTGTGTGGAGGAATATATGGTAGATTAATAAGATATTCTGGATAAGGAATATATTGTGAATTAAATGCGATTATTAGAAGAAAGAATATAAGGTTGATTAAGAATATCAGTTAGCAGAATTAAACGGTAACAGAGTGGCTCGCCTCGTTAATAACAATTGTAAAGGTCATTGTATGAAATAGTATATGTTAGATTAATAATATCAGCCGAAGACGGATGTGTCGGGCCATTGGCGCAATTAAAACGGCGACACAGCGCATTTCCATTTTCTGGACTACATCCTGCTGGAAATCTAGCAGGATCATGGTCCTGCTAGATCCAGTGGGAGTTTGAGGATGAACGAAGAAGAAGAAGAAGAAGATTAATAATACAACTGGGTGAAAGAGTATATGAAATATTATAAAGATCACATAATAAAAGAGAAATTGACATATTATAAAGATCACTGGATGAAAGAATATGACATGTTATAAAGATCACTGGGTGAAAAAGTGTATGGCATATTATACAGATCACTGGGTGAAAGAATATGAAATATTATAAAGATCACTGGGTGAAAGAGTATATGACATATTATAAAGATCACTGGGTGAAAGAATATGACATATTATAAAGCTCACTGGGTGAAAGAGTATATGACATATTATAAAGATCACTGGGTGAAAGAATATGACATATTATAAAGATCACTGGGTGAAATAGTGTATGGCATATTATAAAGATCACTGGGTGAAAGAATATGAAATATTATAAAGATCACTGGGTGAAAGAGTGTATGGCATATTATAAAGATCACTGGGTGAAAGAGTATATGGCATATTATAAAGATCACTGGGTGAAAGAGTATATGGCATATTATAAAGATCACTGGGTGAAAGAATATGAAATATTATAAAGATCACTGGGTGAAAGAGTGTATGGCATATTATAAAGATCACTGGGTGAAAGAGTATATGGCATATTATAAAGATCACTGGGTGAAAGAGTATATGACATATTATAAAGATCACTGGGTGAAAGAATATGACATATTATAAAGATCACTGGGTGAAATAGTGTATGGCATATTATAAAGATCACTGGGTGAAAGAATAGGAAATATTATAAAGATCACTGGGTGAAAGAGTATATGGCATATTATAAAGATCACTGGGTGAAAGAATATGACATATTATAACGATCACTGGTTGAAAGAATATGACATATTATAAAGATCACTGGGTGAAAGAATATGAAATATTATAAAGATCACTGGGTGAAAGAGTGTATGGCATATTATAAAGATCACTGGGTGAAAGAGTATATGGCATATTATAAAGATCACTGGGTGAAAGAATATGAAATATTATAAAGATCACTGGGTGAAAGAATATGAAATATTATAAAGATCACTGGGTGGAAGAGTATATGACATATTATAAAGATCAATGGGTGAAAGAGTATGAAATATTATAAAGATCACTGCGTGAAAGAATATATGATATATAACGATCACTGGGTGCAAACATATATGACATATTATAAAGATCACTGGGTGAAAGAATATATGGCATATTATTAAGATTACTTCCAACGAGGCCAACTCCTCGAAATGGAAATGGGCTCAGTCCAAATAACAGAGGCTGGGAACTATGACTGGTTCAGCAATCCTTTACTTCGAGCAGTACCACAATCCTATCCAAATAAGAACTTGTCAAGAAGTCAGAGATATTAGGCCAAGAGCCGCAACATAAATCATGGTACAATGCAAGCTACTTAATTAGTATGTTTGCAGGACAAAGTTTTAAAAATCGTCATTGTTCACCCTGTGAGGTTCCTCCAGGAAGAGGCAGTGCCAGATTCTGAACCTCGACAGAATCCACCAGGTGAAAAGCGAGGTCCCTCTAGTCTACGTTGTGAAGCCAGGAGACAGTAGAGGAAGACGACTACCCAACAGACAGAGCGACAACCCGTCTAAACATCATGCGTTGAATGCAAAGGAAGTTAAAAAGAACTTGAACACACTCTGCATCATAAAGATATTAGTATTTACTGCATACAGGAACAAAACCACAATTGAAATAATATATTTCAAGATACGAGATACCAATGTTTGAGAATTGACAGGAAAGATAGGAGGAAAGGTGGCATACTAACACTGGTCAAGAATAACATCGAATCTACAGAAACCAAAACAAACAAGGAAGGCACCAGAAAATTCACGTAAAGAACACCCCCCCCCCTAAACCGCACATACTAAACTTCTACTGCTCAAGTGACATCCTATTAAACATGGTCAGTATTAAAATCCCCAACAAATATATTCTACAGTGGGAGCCTTTAACAGCTCCACAAGGTTGGGGATGCAATAATTTAGACAGAAGGGGAAAAACGATACAACAATAACATAATTCTTCTCAATAATTCAAACAATCCACCAACGTTCTAATAAAGAAGATCGCATAACACATTCATCCTAGTCCTGAAGTTTTTTACATGGGAACTAGGTGGAATAATGGAAAGAACAATAGGTGAACAACTCGGTGGCAGTGATCATCAACCAGTAAACATCCAAGTGAATAAAACAATAATTGCAAGACAAAACTAAGCCAAGATGGAACTACAACAAAATCGAATTTACATATCTATAAAAAGAGAGCAAACATTCTCGCAAGAGACATACACGAAACATGCACAGGTATCAGTACAATTGTCAGGGAATTTAAATAAGGAATATATAAAGCAGCTAAGGAGACAATAACAAGGAAGAAGTATGTACCAGTTTGGACCAACACAGTACAAACACTACAGGAAGATTTGGTTACGCTAACGAACAACTGGTTGGGTACGCTTCTTTCAACGGTGAATGTTAATCCACTTTGATCATCAGTACCGTTTCCGTAACGAAGGTTGGCTGCAACGGATCTCAAATATCCCCTGTCTCTTGTCTTGATGATGCACTCTGTCAAACTTCAACCTGTCCATATCGTGAAGTTTCTCTCCCACTTGTATCTCTGCCTACATCTTGCTAGCCTCCCATTGTCTTAAACCCAAAGTAAGGCCTTCAACAAGTTGTCATGTCTTTTAATATGTCCAAAATATATTATGTTGTTGATCTGTGTTTCATTAAATAGTCATTTTTTCATATGAAGTGCTGTTAGAATCTCTGTTTTAGTTTTCTTTACTTTTCACAAAGTTCTCCATATTCTTCTATGTATCTTCAATTGTGTCTTCGAAGTGTTTGTTAATTATCCATGCTTCTGAACCATATATTAAAATATAATAGATGTAGCATTTTATAATTCTCATTTTAAAATCTTTTTTTTGGTGGTAATTTGTTTAGATGTCAATATTTTCCTCATGTCACTGAAAGAACTTTCAGCTATTCCTATTCTCCTTTTAACGTCTGTTTTATATCTACCTCCATTTGAGATTATGTGTCCTAGATATTGGTAATATTCTACTAGTTGTAGTATCTATCCATGTATTTGTATGTTTAGCACCTGTTGCTCTGCGATTTTGCTGATTATCATGATTATTGTTTCTTGAATGTTCATAATTTCATAATCTAGTCCATATTTTTTACTTACAGAGACATATATGTCATGTGACGTATTCTCTCAAGAACGGTGTCTCCCCAATGAACACCCTGAACCCTTCTCTGACCTGGGTCATGTGGCTTGCATTTTCCAACTGGGTATTCATGTTATCTTTAATGTCATCAATCCATCATCTTCTTGACCTGTCCTTTCACCTACGTCCCGGTTCTCTGCCCTCTATTATTTGTCATTCTACACAGTTGTGTCTCTACATATGACCAAACAGGTGTAGTTTTCTTTTTGCTAGTGTGTTTAACAGAGATTTAAAACTATCAAAAAATAGTGGAGGCCGCGGTTCTAGTAATCAAGTCACCAGGACCTGAAGATTTAAGCAGCACGTAATATGGGAGAGTTGCTGTCATTCTAACAGAACCACATCACACTATAAAAGACCAAAGCAAAATTCACTAAAGAGAAGATAGAAACACAGAGAATAAGCTGGAGGGGGAAAAACTCAAAACAATTATACTTTGTGTAGGAAGGAAGACAGTTGTGGAAAGTAACCAAGTAAATACACCATATAACAGGTAAACTCTATACTAACAAGCAAGCAGAAGACATACATGCAGAATTCTAAAGAAAGGAAAGTACCATTATCATGAACGCACGCAGACAACGGGATTGTAAATAAATAAACAATTGTAGGAACAACGCACACTGTCTAGATGTAATGTCTAAATAATGTACGTTAGAAGAAAAGACCTAAAAGTATCTATAAGGAAACTAAAAGATTGAAAATCATAAGGACCTGACGACATCACCAATGAAATACTTAAGAACCTAGGACATGCAGCAGTGTATAAATTATTACAGATATACACCTACAGGTGAGGTACAGGAAATGTACCACTTGCATGGAGAGAAACCCTCAAGTGTCATATCATAAAGATAGGCAAGGACAAATAGAAACCTGACAGCCACAGACCAATAAGTCTAACTAGTTGTGCCTGTAAGACAGCGAAAGGATGGACAATAGAGGATTGAAATGGTACCTAGATTCAAAGAAACTATTAGCACCAGAACAAGCTGTATTTAGAGAGTACAACAGTAAAGAAGACCAAATAACATTCCTGTTCCAGGTCAAAGAAGATGAGTTTCAGGAAAAGAAGAAAGATTTCACCTATCGCATAAAAGAAATGGAAAACAGTACATGCATTGCGCCCTTACCATACAGGCGGGACACTAAGATCATGATCCAAGCAGAAACGTGCAAGAGCCTAGCAGCATATCCAATGACGGCCAGATTCTGTTAGACAGAGAGAGGCTTAACAGATACAGTTTTATTCACCGATACAAAAAACGTTAAATGAAGACTACAAGGATAAACTAACAGGCATAACAAATAAAGTAACACCAACTCGTTCTTAGTTCCATGGAAGGCAATATCAAAATCTCTACCAGAAACACCATAAACAACAACTATACTAAGAGAACTAAATACTCTCCAAAAGAAATCAATAGTATGCAACATGATTAAAGACATGTACCACAGAGAAGTATGGATACAAGTATATACTGAAGGATCAGCAACCAGAGCAGCGAAGAATGGAGGTTATGTAGTGCACATTCAATATCCAGAAAAAGAAAATGAATCAACATGTTTATCAACTGGGCAAATTATCATCTTCCGCATCAGGATAGGACACAACAGACGAAACAGTCATACATTAACTAAGACTGGTTCCATCACCTCTGTGTCCATGTGTGCAGGCAACAAAGACCGCGTAACATATCCCGCAAGACCACGGTACACTAAACCAGCTGAGTTATCAAGTGGTCCCATGGGAGACAGACAATCACATAAAGCTGTATGAGAGTCTTGAGAAGTTTTCAAATACGTGAGTATTTATCAAGAAAACTGGACTTTCTATGTAAACATGTTAAACTACAAATGAGAAGAAAATTAACAATAAGGTAACTGGGTGAAAGAACATTGATTTACGTTGAAGAACATAACTCACTGGGTGAAATAATATATGATAGATTAATAAGAACACTGGGTGAAAGAATATATGGTTGATTAATAACTTCATTTGATTAAATAATATTACAAAAAATATAGGGTAGGTTAATAAGGTTATTAAATGAAATAATATGTATGGTTAGGACTGTTGGGTCAAAGAATATATAGTTGATTAATAAAATCATTGAATGAAGGAATATATGGTAGGTTAATAAGGTTACTGGGTGAGAGATTATATATGGTATTTTAGGAAGTTCAATGGATGAATGAAAATATGGTAGGTTAATAAGATCATTGATTGAAAGATTATATATGGTAGGTTACTATTATCTTTAGAGGAAATATCATATGTAGTAGAATAATTAGATTATTGGAGGAAAGAAGATACATAGATAATAAGATCAATATGGTAAATAATATATTGCAGATGAATGTCGTTGGATGAAGTAAGATATGGTAGAAAAATAAGAATATTGTATGATAGCATATATGTGCATTAGTCAAGTGTAAAATCATATGATCATATAATATGGTTGTCAAGTTATTAATATCAACAGATGAAAACAAATATTAGATTAATTGTATTACACGTTCAAAACATGTATTTGTCCAGGTAATAAGATATGTTAAATAATAGATTCTGTCAATTTAATACCTTCTCCCACTAATAAAATATATTAGATGTTTCATCACCTGGTAACACAATATATCGATGTGACAGAATAGCAATCAGTAGCATATCTCATTCAATACGAATCGAGCAAGCCATCATGTTTTCTGTATTGATTTATTTTAGGCAATATTTTCGTTCGGTAGGTTCTCACTGCATTTCGAAAAATTCGAATGCACAGCTTCCTTCAACGTAGATTGGAAACGGTACAGTGGTCGTAAATTTCAGCCACAATGTCGAAAGTAATAATAATAGATAGAGCATTTGTTTTAGTTTTATTTTAAAAAAGATCATGCATTTCAAATATTTATTCAGAACCGTCTGACTGTCAACTGTAAACTGAGAAAACATTGATGACACATGCAGTGTCTGACAATGAATTGAATTATTTACAAGATTTGTGAATATACATACATGATTGGAGATAGCATTTTGTAGTAGAAGCAGTAATATACATACATGATTGGAGATAACATTGTGTAGTAGAAGCAGTAATATACATCTAAATATCAGCAGCACTGTAATATTTAACGGCACCGTAACACAACATAGTAGGCATTTTTTTTAGAACAGACGATGTCACACTGCAGCCATGTGTACTGTCATATGTTTGCACACGTGTGGGTACTCATTTCGCAGAATTATGGAAAATCCCAAGAGTGATTTGTAATCATCAAGATTATGAAGAGGTGCCTCAAAATTGCTATAAATCTTGTCACACGATATAATCATTTCATTTGCAGTATGATAGTGCTTTATAATCACGTAGTGTCTTTGTTCTAAAGCTTTGATTCTACTTTGAACGCAGAAGTCTGAAACAAAGTAACGGCTGAGATCAAAATGGCGACAAGGTATATAAAAAAGAAAAGTCTGTCTAGGACAAGAGCAACAAGCTTCCACTCTCGAGCTAGGTACTCTTTGTGCGCTTTCTCTGCGCTTTTGTCTGCCATTCTCTTTAGTTGTCTTTTAATCTCCCTCACCTCAGCCTCCAATGCTCCGAACTGAGTAGATACAGGAAGAATGCGCTCGGAGAGATCTGTGTCACTTCCGAGGCCATTGGTGAATTGTCTCCAATTTTCCTCTGCCTGATGTTCCACAACTCCAACACGATCGTACTTAAACTCAACAGGGCGACGTTCTTTAGTCTTGGCGAAACTAACGTTAATTCCACTAACGCTGGTATTACCTCCAGCAGTTTCTTCAAGTCCGTTGTATGTCACACTATTTCGCCTCTCCTCCTGTTCCCTCTTGTCCATTAGAGTATTTCGCATACAAAACACTCTTGCAAAGAAATCCAGCATGAGCTGAAATGAACAACACATATCGGATCAATAAATAATCAATCACAACTTCCTAAACAAGAACTGTACGGAACTATAAACTACTAGATGATACCATATCAGCTAGATAATACAGTAGAAGTGTGTTACACATCTGATCATAGCTAAGAAACATCAATATATTTTCTTCTTATTTATTGGTACGTTCTGTGTTCGCAACTGCAGGATTGATGCGGCAGATGTGTAATTTATTAGATTTTAGTTTATCGAACTGGACGTCAGCTTGATGATAACTATGTACGGTCGTTCCTATTAGTGCTGCTCGAAAAGGTACAAAGCGGGTTGTTCGACATGATGTATCCAACTCTGAATAGTAAATTTAGTACATATGTTTGCATTTATTACTTTAATAATATCTAGCTGGCTGTGTGTTAGGTGTGTTAATATGATCGTCTCACAAATGTAACTCGTGCACAGTGTTCTGACTATGCGATATTATTTAATACAGGGGCGTAACAAAATCAACAATAGTTGAATAGCAATGTCATGTACAGGATATGCTTCAATTATTATTAATAATAATTTATGTTAATATATAAGTGAAACATTATATATAATTATTCGCACATGTGTTACATATACAAGAGAGAGCAGTAAAGAATGGTAACACTGCTACTGCTGACGCTTGTAACATGGAGATACTAATGAGATTTAGTGCAGGGCTTGCTATCACATTAGGTGTGCTGTGATGAAATGAATACATATGACTGGACTTGTGTGATAAATCAATCCTTTTATCTGTAATACGCCTCGCACATGACTGGACTGCTGTGAAGGAATCAACCCCTTAATCTGTAACAAGCCTCATACATGACTGGACTGCTGCAAGGGAATTAACCATTTTATCTGCAACAAACCTCACCCATGAATTGACTGTCGTGAAGGAATCAACCCTCTTATTTATAGCAAGCCTCATCCAGGATTGGACTACTGTGAAGGAATCAACCCTTTTCTATATAACAAGATTCTTCAATGGACTGCTGCGAGAAAATCAATCATGTTATCTGTACCAAGCCTGTCGAATGACTGGATTGCTATGAAGGATTTAACTCTTTTATCTGTAATAAGTTTCACTCAAGCTGTGAGGAAGTCGACAATTTCAATTGTAGTAAGCCTCACCCATGACTGCACTTTTGAGGGGGAATCAACCCTTTTATCTGTAACAAGCCTCACTCACGACTGGACTGCTTTGAGTAAACCATTTTATCTGTAACAAGCCTCACAGACGACTGGACTGTTTTGAGTCAATCCTTTTATCTTTAGCAAGTCTAATTCATGACTCGACTGTTCTGAGGGAATCAACCTTTTCATTTGTAGCAAGCCTCTCATGACTAGACTGCTGTGAGAGAATCAACTTTTTCATATGTAACAAACCTCACCGTGACTGGACTTTATTCTATCTGATGATCGGACATTATTATATCGGGGTTTCAATATCATTATGCAAATAAAACAATACACCGTGTGTATAACTGAAAGCTATGTAAAACTGAAGAGTTCACTGTGTAAATGCAAGGAAAGTTTTTTTTAAATGCACAGATTGTAAAATATGCTCTCTTTGTGGATACCACAAGTCTTTCATAATGAAATAACATGGCTGCTTCAAATATGTTTTAATGAAATAACATGGCTGCTGCAAATATGTTTTAATGAAATAACATGGCTGCTGCAAATATGTTTTAATGAAATAACATGGTTGCTGCAAATATGTTTTAATGAAATAACATGGCTACTGCAAATATGTTTTAATGAAATAACATAGCTGCTGCAAATATGTTTTAATGACATAACATGGCTACTGCAAATATGTTTTAATGATATGATATGACTCAGTTTAAAAAATCTCAGCTGGTGACACTTTGCATGTAATGGAGTATAACACATATCATATATAAGAAACACTGACAACTCACATGCACATGTAGATATAACAAGAATTTGTGATCAATAAATAAGGTAACAGCTTGAGTTGCGGGATTTGTGATGAATGTTTGAAGTGAATTGTTGTGTGAGGCTGAGACATAGAGTTTCACACATTTTAAGGAACTGCAAGTTTGTATAAATGTATATATATGAGTATATTAGTAGAATGCTTATTGTACTATGACTTAAAATAATTACAGAAGAAATCTCTTTGTGAGAAATGTCAATAAAGATAAAACTGCAGAAGACTGGTGTATGTTGAAAAGAAACGAATGCTTTTATCAGCATTACCAGGCAATCATTATCAATGATACTGGAAACAACAATGACAGAAAAAAAAACTGCGGATTTATCTCCGACTTGTATCTTCGCCTGCCTTTTGTTCTACTTCCTCAATTTCGTTCCTCCATTGAAGACTTTGCCACGAGGCCCGGTTTCATGTTACACTATGTGCCAAAATATTGCATTTGTCTTACTTTTATTACATATGCAATTATTTTTCAATTTCTACTTTTCCAGGACTACCTTATAATTTTGTAACGTGTCATGAAAATGTACACATGTTTATAGCGTTGTCTTCATTTTCGATGCGCTGAATGCCTCTCTTTCTCGGGTAAAGAGGCCTGAATTGGCCAGAGACACGTTCATACAATCTTTGATATCGCTAGACCGTTGTCTTCTTGACTCGTTCTTCTTCTCTCGCCTCGTACTCTGCCCTCCAGAATCAGCCTTCCGATACCATCATATCGCTTAAAAATTATGCAAACGTAGTATAAACCAAACTCACCAATTACTAGTATCTCATCAAATGAACTACAATGCAACAGTAAACACTTAGAATGTGGCATGCGTGTGTGCTGAAACTTTCCTCTTGTGGGCATTCCATATAATTTCATCTATATAAATGTATTCATTCTCTGAGTAGGAGGCTTCTTTTTAAATTATTGTACAACGTTGAGAGTTCCAGTCTTTTGTGTTTCAAATGCAGTTTTGTAGATCAAAACAAACGTATTCTTAAGTGCTGCTTCTTGGTTTGACTGTTTTCTGAATGTTATTTGCAGAACGTTGTTTTCATTGCGACTGCGCACAGTCTTATGACAGTTGTTCCTTTTTTTTATCTCCGATTGTTCTATTTAGTCTCTCAATTCCCTGTGTTTATCAGTTGACTCCTCACGCAAGTTATTTCTTTTGTTGTATCCTTCAATCCATAATGTCAATACAGATAAAACTACAGAAGAGTAGTGTATGTTTAAAAGAAAAGAATGCTTCTGTCAGAATTACTAGGCATTCATTGTCTATGATTCTCTGAAATTAAACTCTATCCTAAATTGATATTTCTGTTTGATACAACTTAAAATATTGTGATACATGTTTTATTAAAACAAGCTTAAATCAATGAGCGATATATTGTATTAAATGGACTTACCCTTCTGAAGAGTCGCGGTACTTTTGTTCCAGGACCATGGAAATACAAGTTGACAATAACGACGGACAGTAACGTGGACAAAGTTATAAGTATCATATTCAAGCAGTAGTAAGCACCTATAAGATAGTACTACATTATGTCAATATTGACATATTATTGTATGAATCAATAATAATAGTAGCAGATTTTCATAATGCGTAATGTGTCTTATAGGAGAGTAACGTATTTTTATAAACATGTTGGGCTATAAACCATTGTTATTTCTTTTTCATAGTATACATTTCTTTATCTACGAGTCCTCCAGGTTGTCTTTTATTGGTCCACTTTCGACTTCCCGTTCATGGTCTTTATCATGGAACATTCCATTGATGGTATATTGCCCTATATATTAGTACAATTATAGTGATGCAATAGGGGTTTGTATCACAGAATATTTCTAGGGATGGTATAGGGATTGTACCAAAGAATAGTTCTAGTGATTGTGTTTGGTTTTTATCACGGGACAGTTCTAGTGATGGTATGGGGTTTAACCAAGGATTAGTTCTAGTGATTGTGTATGGGTTTATATCACAATACACTTCTAGTAATGTCATGGAAGTCTGTATCAAAGAATAGTTCTAGTGATTGTGGTTGGGTCTTTATCACACCACAGTTCTAGTGGTGGTATGGCGGTCTGTACAAAAGAATAGATCTAGCAATTGTGTATGGATTTGTATCACGGTACAGATCTAGTAATGCTGTGGAGGTCTGTAGCTTGTAATAGTTCTAGTAATTGTGTATAGGTTTGTAGCAAGGAACATTTATAACATATCACGAGCACATTAATTGTATAATCCAAGAACAGAGAGTGCATGCAATGTATTAATTTTCACATATTTTATAATTCCCCAGCATATCCCTCTATCTAACAACAAGATGTGTGTATTTGTCCATCACAAGTGATGATCATTTGTTACATCCACTTTTAAACATTCTGTTAGAATTGTCCATGCCTAATAGTTCGTAGATGGCTAATAATCGATATTCGAGCTGTAAATGCCCTTAACAGTTGGGGCATAGAATGACCATTGTAGATAGATGTTGGTCTATCCGTGACTTTCTAGCAACTCTCCGATATTGAGCTGCTGCATTCCTCCTCTTTTAACAAGATGGATGCGCCCTTTGTAAGTAAAGTAAAGTAACCCATAGCATTTATTAATGCCGTAGGGGTGTGAGATGTTAGCGATCTCACATTTCACAGGCTCTGCAAATGAGGGCGGTAGCCATCTCCTCTCCCTCGCAGTCTTTACTTCCCGGATTAATCCGGTACCCATTTAAGGCTGGGTCGACCTGGGAGCCGTTGCGATCCGAATACATTTCCACCTCAACTGGGGAATGAACCCAGGACCACTCATATGTGAAGCCAGTGCGCTAACCACTGCGCTAACGCGGCTCCCTTTTTACTGTAGAGTGTCATGTAGATCTATTTTTGCAAGTACTTCTCATGCATCTTGTTTCATTTCAAAGACTACCGCAAAACATATTCCACTACTTCTGCGTTCATTCTCAAACTACTGCAGATAAACAGGACATAGTGCAGAGAATGGAATGCGTTATATTATGGTTAACAGCTCTGCTCCAATATCTACGCCTTTCGGTTTAACACATTTAACCGACTTAGCATGACTTTACTTTGACCCTCAATGGTATAGAAAAGACAATCCCATCACCCAAAACATCCTCAGTCACCTCATCTCACGATTAGCGTGCTAGAACGCTATTCTTCACGCACATGTCAGCTCCTGGCAATTAACAATGCCTAGCATGCATATGTTATTCAAATGTATATGTTCTTTCAGTAATGTTATTAGTTATTTTTTCAAGAATAGATACATATGAAAAATTGAGATTTACCATATAATGCCCATATATTGTATCGAATTTTTTTTCTTAAACAAATATTCTCTATGACGCCAGCTCGCCATCATTAGGTAATTCAATCCGTGGGCTGGTGTTTAAATCATCTGATAATCTGGATCTACTGTTCGCACTAGTCAACGTATCATTTCAGTTCAGAATAAACATGACATCCAATAGTCCTAAGTGCTTGTGAATGTAATTGAGGCTTCCACAAGAGCAAGCTTTATTGTTACATGGTGACAGGCTCTTGGTGAGGTATTCTGACCTAGCACGCGTGAATCTACGAAGTGTATGTATATTATATAGCATTATATTTATACAAAATATACAAATATATTTTGTGCCGCTTTTCAACTCAGAACACATAATATATCAAGGGATTATACAATTCGTTGGTTGGTTGGCTGCTGATCTAGCGGTCCATAGGCTCATGCCCTTTGACCCAATGCCACTAAAATGGCATTATATTACTGGGGAGTCTGGATTTTCGGCCCATCCCGGGCCAGAGCAAGAGAATAACTATCACACCACCAGGAAGGTAGGTTTCAACCTATCACTGCTCTGAGCCACTGCAGCCAAGATAGGTTTCACTTTGCCCATTCCCGCCACACATTGATTACTCGTTATGCCGAACTGCTATATTGCTCCAGGCATGCAACCAAATGTTCAAGTCAAAAGGATTGTCACGTGTTGAGTCACTGTGCCTTTATGATGGGCCACAGCCATAGGAAAAAAAACAGTGCTCTCAGTTTCCTTCTCCCCAGTGCTGCACAGTACATCCCTGGCAACCTCCCAATCTCAGAGGGTGCATACATATATACAAATAACAAAAACACATTGCAACAATAAAATAAAAGCATGAGATACATAATTGTATAATAGATTACATGCGGTGAAGACTCTATAAGATAACCTCAATATAACGACATGTCATCTACTAAGATTTTCTGTTGCATGGGTAGTTTGTCTAGTGGGTCATTCGTGTGACCCACAGACAAAACTATGCGTGAATATACAATTAAAGTACATACTACAATTGCCACGTTAACAATATGAAAAACACTTACCTATAAGTGGAATACTAGATGCAGCAGGTGGTGTGGATTCAGCTAAAAGTAACAACAGCACAAAGAATGCTACGAAAATATTCATGCCTGCAATCAGAAACAGATAAAAATAGTAGTAATCAGTGTGAAATTGGATATTTTTATTGGCACCTTTAAATATATTTTCTGGGTTATCAATAATGAATTTAGGAAAGCGATTTTGCATATGTCAATAAACAAAAACATGTATTAAGTTAAGTTTTTCCAAGCCCACTGGAGATTTGTTTTATGAATCATATGTTATATCTTTGTCAGGTATTTATTTACCTTACCGTGATTCTGCGAGCACCTGGTATAATCTTGAGAGTTTATTCTTAAGGTAGGTTAGAAAGCACATCGTGACAATGTCATGAATTTTGCACATAGAAAGCGATGTTCTTTGAGAAAAATATACATAGTTTGCTTCGTGTTTTTGTACACATTTATAGTAATATTTCTTCTCATCGAATTTCAGTATGTATAACAGTCAAAAGAAATATCAATGGAAGGTTGTTTTTTTTCCCTAGAGACTCTGAATGGTTAGACTAAACAGACCAAGAACAAGAATTTTGAAATTTGACCTGAAATCAAGGAGGCGGAAAAATGGCTTGAGATAAAAAAAAAAACTTAAGGCAGTCTGCAGTGTGTGCTATGTTCTGTAAAAGACATGCGATACGATGATAACACTGCGCAACACATAAAAAATTACAGACATGAAAATAATCATTTCCTACTGAAAATGTGGTGAGAAAAACGAATATCACATTAAAAATTAATTCTCAGTTTGCTCTTATTGTTGTGATATTCCTTGTTTATTGTGTCGAAAAAAGAGGACAATTTTTCTGACGAAAAATTTATTCAGCGACGAATGCATGTTGACACCGTGCGACTTCTCTCAATGGCCGCTATATTGTTTAAATCGTGTGTTGATGTAAAATACAAACCACATATTTCAACATGTGTATATAATTAATATTTTCAAGTAGTATATATATATTTTATTTTCCAGTGCTATAAATGTCTGAATTTGTATAAAGATTGGATTCCATAATGTCACGAAAGTGCGTTAATAGTGCTAACAATTTTTGTTATGTTTGTGGGTTGTCGTCTTAAAAACGGAAAATTACACCTTTAATTAAAACTGCATATCATCTTTACTTCAGCTGTAAGATAGGTGATCAAGACAAACCCTGGGCACCTCACATTTGCTGTATTACATATACTGTGAAACTCTGTGGTTGGCTGAATGGCAAAGTGTGGTCAATGCCTTTCGCGATTCCTATGATATGGAGAGAGCCGAGAGATCATGTAAGTGACTGCTATTTTTGTATGGTGCCTCCTCTCCAACACGGAATATCTAAAAAGAAGAAGTGGACTTTGAATTACCCCAATATTCCATCAGCTATACGGCCAGTACCACATGAAAAAGATCTGCCTGTTCCTACCTCACCCAACCAGAAAGTTATAGAGCTTGATGCAGATTGTGGTCAAGAAATACAACCTGAGTCTGAACAGGAAGATACTCAATTCACACCAATAGGTTATGTTGATATTCTACATAGAATTTCTCAAAATGAACTAAGTGACTTAATTCGAGATCTTGACTTATCTAAAACAAAAGCTGAACTTCTTGCATCTAGACTTCAGCAGTGGAATCTCCTGGATAAAAATGTTAAGGTGTCTATGTACAGAGAACGCCAGAAATCTCTAACTCCATTTTTCACAATGAATAATAGCATTGTTGCTTGCCATGATGTTAATGGGCTTATGGAAGCTTTGAAAATAGAGCACATACAACAAGAGTGGAGGTTATTCATTGACTCATCAAAGTTAAGTTTGAAAGCAGTTTTGCTACACAATGGCAATTCATTACCTTCTATCCCTATAGGCCATGCTGTCCACATGAAGGAGACTTATGAAATATGAAATTACTTCTTAAAGCAATAAAATATGATGATCATCAGTGGCAGATTTGTGCAGACTTGAAAGTTATTGAAATTTTACTTGGCATGCAATTAGGTTACACAAAATATTGTTGCTTTCTGTGTGAATGGGACAGTCGACAGAGAACTTCTCATTACATTAGGAAAACTTGGCCTGATAGGAAGGTTATGGAGCCTGGTGAAAAGAATGTACAGCAAATTTCTGTGGTTGATAGAAATAAAATAATTCTACCTCCTCTTCATATTAAATTGGGGCTAATGAAGAACTTTATCAAGGGCATGAATAGGGAGGGAGAGGCATTTAAGTACTTGAGGAAAAAATTTCATTACCTTAGTGATGGTAAAATAAAGGAAGGATTATTTGTAGGCCCACAGATAAGGGAACTGTTGAAAGATGAGCATTTTGATGTAATTATTCATGGGAATGAGAAAGGGGCATGGTAATCTTTCAAATGTGTTGTACAAAATTTCCTGGGCAATAATAGAAGTGAGAACTATCCTGTTGCTATTAATGAACTTCTGACAGCATATCAACAATTAGGTTGCAACATGTCACTTAAGATCCACTTCCTGGATTCTCATCTTGATTTCTTCCCTCCAAATTGTGGTGCAGTAAGTGATGAACATGGGGAGCGTTTCCACCAAGACATTGCATTGATGGAAAAAGGTACCAGGGTAAGTGGAATACATCCATGCTTGCTGACTACTGCTGGAATGTCACAAGAGAAGCTCCAGAAGTGGTATACAAGAGGAAAAGGAAACAATAAGAAATAGGATTTTTAATACAAATATTGAAATTACAATAACTCAAAAACTAGAGCTAATAAACATTTTCTGATGTCATATTCGTTTTTCTCAACCCATTTTCAGTAGGAATTGACTAATTCTATACTTGTAAAAGAAACACTTTTTTTTGTTGCGCAGTGTAATTAGTTCCTCGATAGCGTAAAGTTTTGGTTGCAGTTTTGTGATCCGACATGTTCGCACATCTCTTGAATATTTCTCTGGTTAGATTTTTAAAACGTCGTATACGTTTTTGGATCAGTGTGACTTGCCAAAGACGAATGTGTCGGACCATTGGCTCAAATAAAACGATGACACATTGCATTTCCATTCTCTGGACTACTCCTTGCTGGAAATCTAGTAGAGCAATTGTTGTGTTATAAGAGAGATCCAGCAGGAGTTTGAGAATGAACGCTGAAGAAGAAGAAGGATCAGTACGAAAGGTGGTTGTAATATTTCTAGTTATTTGTTATCATTATCATGCGATTTTACTAGCGTATGAAAGCGCAACAAGGAACTGCAAAATTGTTACATGATATTAATGTCATAAGATGCGATTAAGAATGCTGATTGGTCGTAACGTTATCCGATCCAGAAAAACAGCAAAGAAAATACCAACAAAACATGATTAATGTACAAACAAGAAAAATATAAACCAACCATCAAAAAAGGGAAACATATACAGGACAGATGTATACGAACTGGAAGAAAGAGCTGAACGCACGACAAAATAGAAAATGTTTATTAATAACCTCCGTTCTGCAACTATGAAAGCGTAAACATATCAATGGATTGATTTATGTTTATATAGAGGTAAAGATAATTGGATGGATGAAATAAAGAATGCATTGATATGAAAGATATAATGACAAAGAGACGTACCGAACGAACAAATTTGATCAAACCTAGTAGTCAAATCATGGTTGCGAAAGCTGGAAAATAACAAAAGCGCTAAAGACGAAGTTAAATTCAGTTGAAAATAAATATCTCAGAAGACTCTTAAATATTGATTGGTATTCGGTTCAAATCGGCAAGAACACACTGCCAGAAAGGGTATTACTATGGTTCTCAACAACATGTAAGAATTACACAGATTAGCATCACACCGCTGGAGACGTCTGGTTTCTGCACTATTCACTATGAAAAAAAGGAAAGTAACCCATAGTATTTATTAATGCCGTAGTGATGTGAGATGTTAGCAATCTCACATTTTAGAGGCTCTGCAAATGAGGGCGGTAGCCATCTCCTCTCCCTCGCAGTCTTTACTTTCAGGATTAATCCTGTACCCATTTAAGGATGGGTCTACCTGGGAGCCGTTGATATCTGAAAAACATTACCGCCTCAACTGGGGCATGAATTTAGGACCACTCACTCATACGCGAAACCAGTGCGCTAACCACTGCGATACACGGCTCCCACTATAGACTATATTCGGCGCTAAAGGAACATATATATATATATATATATATATATATATATATATATATATATATATATATATATATATATATATATATTCATTTACAATTTCTGCATTCGTTCTCAAGATGTTGCTGATTAGCATGCTGTAGCCCGGATAACTGAGTTATCATGGTTTAGAACCTTAGCAGCGTTGCGTGTACCTTTTAGCATGGAATTCCGACTTTGACATCAATTTTTGGATTCTTTGGACGTCTATGGGATGGAAGCCAATCACCACACCAAAATCTTCTTAGTCGCGTTTCACGACATTCTTAGAGAATTATAGAAGCGACCACTGCTGCCGTTCCGGATGGGAGGGTAAAAATTAAGTCTTAGCAACGTTACAACCGAAATTAATTTGTGTGTTGGTAGTACATTCAGGATGTGGCTATCAACCTATCATTTTTGGCTGTAGTGATTATATATTATAATTACACTGAGCAGGGATGCTGTACTTCCTGAACAGTCTGGAGGCACAGTCGTTTGCGGTGGAGACCGAAGATGGAGCTTGTCCAGGACATCAAAATACATACCCAGTTCTACGATAGAAAACAGTCTTGCTATTCTTTGCTTCATTTTCACGCCCTCCCCCTTCCCCCATTAATTTATGAACGTGACGATATATTGAAACATGTTATGGAATTACAAGAATATGGAATCTCGTGTGACACTGAACAACTTCTTAATAAAATGGTCATCATAGCAACAAATGATAAATGTTCGAAAAAAAACCACATCGTGTCTTTTCAGTTTCTTCTACCCAGAGCTGCAACCTTCCTGCACTCTAGGAAGTACATGCCAGTCTGTAAAATGTAAAAGTTTTAATTATTTGGGATATACTTCTATATAAGTATGTAGTTAATTATGCCGCATGTAATGACACGGTATTATGAGTTTCTCTCTAGCATGATATAGTCCTATACACTCGCATAGATGGGTATGTACTGTTTCACATATGTAACTTAAATGTGTAATTAGGTGTGGAGTTGGGTTTATTTTATTCAAATCGTAATTCCGAACAATGTGATGTGTCATGTTCGGTTTGACTGTGGCAAGTATCAATCGTGGTAATTGTGCATTTGTGTTGTCTTTGTAGGAAGTTTTCCATTGGAGCGTTGCTTTTTCCTTTGGTCTAGCACCACTCATTGCAGAATACATGCACAGGTTGTCGTTTTAAGTAGGTTAGAGGCTCAAAAAAAATTATTGAGAATTATTTCTTGGTATTTAAAATGTCTTAATTCATTTACCATCTTACATCATCAAGTAGAAGATTCAGTAAATTCCTTTTCCAAATGTGGGTCCTGCACACTAGTTACAACGTCACTCATCTTGGCTGATTCAACTTTTATTGGCTGACGATACAAATTATACGCAAAGTGACAAATGGACCAAACACACCAGTCAAGATGAGTAATGCTGTTTGCGAGGCTGTTGGCAGGACAAATATCTTGAGTATGGCTTACTTTAATTGTCAAACACAGCCTACTAAGAAATGCAATCATTAAGAGTTTTACTGTACCAAGTTGCATCTTCGCTGGGGACTCTGGTGGTAGCCAGAACAACACCAAAGTCAAACTGGACAGTAGAACACATGGCAAGATGAGAATATAACTGTAAAAAGCCACCTTGCGGCGTATGACCAACTTGAAGATAAGGTCTACGTAAGGTTCTGGGCAACACGGGTAATGCATGACGTTTCTCACAGCTGTGTTTTCTTCGATGTCCCACTCGTTGCTGAGAATGTAGTCGTTCATCTCGAAACCATCTACATGACTGTAATGAAACTGTGAACATAAAACATCATTTATTATTTCAGGAATATTACCTTAATTTTGAATATAAAGTTAACATTAAGGTGAATCAAAGTTAACAGTGGCCGCCCTCAACATTACCAACTGTATCTTCAGAAAATAGTATACTGTAACGAGTTTGAACACTTTTTCTTAAACATACTTTGACTGTCTACTCATGTTGTAATGCTCCTATGGTAAATGTCTGTCGCGGTATGTTTTCAAAGCTGTCTTTCAAATGATAGTGAAAGGTATCCCTCAGTGTAACTGAAGGAGAAAACGTCAGGGCAATGGGCACACACGTCTCTAAGGAGAATTGCAACTTCACGGAATGAATCACCACCTAAAAGATTTACTTGCTTTCCTACAGTCCTAGTATATATTTTCAAAAAGATTTGTTTGCTTCCTTACAATTCAAACATATATTTTCTTAAAGGTTTGCTTACTTGCCTACAGTTCAAGAATATATATTTTCTAAAATATTAGCTTGTTTCCCTAAAGTGCAAGCATATATCTACAGCACATTTCACTTCGGCAAAGATGATGTCTATTTTTAACGAGTCCTTTGATATGGTGACTCACGTATAGCTAAAGTGGGGGCCATGGCGAGAATTCTTGCTGACATTCACAAGAGAAACGTCTCGCTAGGTTAAAAATGCGAAGTAATCTATTATAACTTTGCTTAAGTAAACTGAAACTCTTATGCTGAGGTACGCTTCTTCCAACCGCAGACGTTAATCCAATTTGGTTATATCAGAAGTATTCAACCATAAATAGATAGTGGTTCTGGTAGCCACCACGATCATGTTTGGAAACAAAAATATTTACTCTATTTTAACGTTACATACTGTATTTTATAACCAAATGATGTGTGTATACGCATTATATATATATATATATATATATATATATATATATATATATATATATATATATATATATATATATATATATATATATATATATAATAATAAAAAGCACAGCTATTACAATTACTGATACCGAGAAGGTGGTGGAATAGTGTAGAAATTGACTTTATGTGTCTGTAGTGAGGTATTGAATGAATTTCCACACTAAATTCATATATATTTTTTATTATGTCTGATGTTATGTTTTCAGCGTCTGCAACCGTCCCAATTTCCATTGTTTTATTGGATTTTCGACTTTTGCTTTCAATATAGCTGTTTTGTTATTGTTAGGTATTGCTGTTTTTGTGTTTTGTTTCGTTAGTCATCAAACACGCCTGTCGCATATTCTGCCCATATTGTCATTAATTCTGTTATATCAAATGAAATTTTCCACTTTTATTTTTAATGCAGCCACACTCATTTCAGAATATTTCTGCATATTATGTTTATAACCATTGTTCTTTCGCTTTGCAAATGTTTCGTATCACTTTATCAATTAATTTATTCGAGGAATTCCATTTTTTTTGTGGATATTTTTTATAGCATTTTATTTGTGATCCATATTTGTTCGTTGCTTGTATCATTGCTAAATTCGCATTTGCATTTTTCATTTATATAAGATCAAGAGCATGCCCTTGTCGTATATGTGTAACATTGGAGACAATACTATTGAAATACATTATCCATATTATATAAGTACTGATATGATAGTATTTCAGTGGGCAGTATTTCACATTTTACCCACTGAAGTCCGTCTCCGCTCCGAGGCTTCCATTACTGGCAAGAAGAAATAACACAATTACCATCCCGCGCCATTAAGAACCACCTGATGGATAATTTATAGTCTCGTAGCAGGGTCCATCACTTCTATTTGGCTACTCCATTGGGAATAGACAAAGGAAGGGTAAACCAGATCCTCATATAAATGATGGTGTAGCACATGCATCTTGCTAGAGTACTAGTACACCATATCATTACTTTAAATTTTAATACAACATAATAATAAGAAAATTCAGTGGCAATGACCTCGTTTAACGAATCATTACATATGTAAACGTCATTATTCACACGAGAACATCACCAATGCTACAGTGTTAATGTACTAACGTAGATATTTTGTTCCATAAGAAAGGTTACGGAGCAGAAATGTATGTTCGCCGGAAATAATGCATTTATACACACACTTGAACTTTCTAAGGCTTTTGCAACATGGAAATCCTCGAAGTCTCATAAATAACTATCGATTGCAAAGGAAAGAAATTTTGGACCTTTCCCTGAACGCGTGCCTACCACATATTTCGCCTGTTTACGGAATTTGAACGGAGTTAGATATTATGCACACGTTCATTCCGAGTGTGTTTTTGTGCGTACAGTTGACGTGTGGTCAATGAAATTGCGTCATTTAGCAGACCATGTCGTTAGAAACAACAAAATGGCAAATGTTAGCAGAAAGTCAATTGTGCCAAAATGTAATGTCAAGAATGTGCAACGGAAGAGAATGAATGATTCTAGAATTTAGCATGGAGGGGGGATTTTATGGGTAGGATGTGATCTAATTCTATCCCTAGCACCCACCCCACCCCTATATTTCTGTATCTCAAGGAAGATAGAAGCTGTGTCGCTTTCTTATCATTCGAAGGTATCGGCAGCTATTTCATTAAAAGCAATGAATTCGCAGTATGACGTCACAAACTACTAAAAAATACGACCGGATAATTATTTAAATACTATGAGCGCTGGTAGGCACGCTTTAAGAAAAGAAGCGTAACTTCTTCTGTGTTGTTGAATCATTGCAGTGCTGAAGGAGAGGAACTTTTTGGCTAATCGTTACAGATGGCGATATCTAGGCACATCACTAGAACCTGAGACTAAACAAAAATATAGTCAATGGAGTGGCATCATCTGCAATCACGACGATAAACAAAATGTAAAACTGCTTTTTCAGCACAGGAGAGATCACGATCAGTGTCTTTTGAGACGATGAAGATGTGATTCTGGTGGATAAAGAGGGAGACAATCAATTCGTAAATGAAAAAACTCAATCGATATTCAGTTCGGTCGCACAAGAATCCAACACACCTTCTTCTCTTTCAAAACAATGCACATCCACACACAAGTCTGACACCAAATGAGCAATCACTAAACTGGGTTTTACAGTTCTACTCATCCACCCTATAGTCCAGACCTGGCACCCTCAGATTGTCATCTCTTTAGTCCACTGAAAATTTCACACCTACTACCATGTTTGATGATGACGAAGGAGTGTTCCATGCAGCGAATAAATGGCTACACCATCAAGAAAATGTATGATACTACCAAGGAATACATGCACTTGTTTCCCGGTAGCATAATACCGTGATGGTAAATGGGGAATATGTTGAATAATACATTTGTTATATGGAAAAGAATGATGAAATAATCCATTTTGTTGTGTGTAGATAGTTTTTGACAGTCCAGAACATTTCTGACAAGAGCTCTTCTCAGCTGTGTAACTAAGGCATCACCCGGACTCATATAAGGTCTCAATTGTATGGACCTCGCATGTTTGGACCCAGACTAGAGGCAATATGTCAGTATCTCAGTATTACAACGTCCTGTCAATGGCACAGTACATACGTCTAGTCCAACTATGTCATTCCTCTGTCAGATTTATTGACCCATTCACAGTGATGGCATATCTAACATTCTTATAGGGTCTACCACAAAAGGACAAAGGTGCTTTATCCACTGGCCTGCATCTCTTCGCCATCCCTGTAGATTATGTGATAGAAGATAAAAGTAGGAAATTAAGACAAGATAAGACAATGATGAAATTTTTACACTTGACAGCTTGTTAGTCTATCCTCCAATGCTCCTTAGGTGCCTCGTACGACATTCCCAGAAGGAAGACAGTGGCCCTATTCTTTCCACTCTAAACTAGAAGTCCGATTGATAATGGAAGCAATTTAAATTCCAAAACACATTATATTTGTCTTTGGCTGGTGACACATACTTTTACACAGCGTGCCAATGAAAAATACGGATTATCTTCGGTAGTGACCAGTTAGAAGGTCCTATATTTCTAGTCGGCTATGATTTAGTGCACTAAAAAATTAGCTTCACACCTACACATGTACACACACGCACGCACGCACGGACAAACACACACACACACACACACGCGCGCACGCACACACACATACGCACGCACACACACACACACACACACGTGTTTTTTATGATAAGATTACATGAACACCTGAAGATCCAGTTTCGAGCCATCATACGTCCATGATCCAAATTTCAAATGACAGCTTTGGACGTCAAATGGGAAATGTTTGATATCGATGGAACATGAACTCTTGAAGACAGCCTGTGGGATCCACACCACGTGACCGTTACTGGAGAGTACGCACAGTGCTTCCCTCTTTTCTTCTAATCTTGTGTCAGCGCTGAAAAAAATGTAATTGTTACAAGATGTTTATGATTTCATTTCTCGTTATTGGGGTATTTTTTAAATTCAATATTTCCTATTTTCTACCACAAATCTACTACAAACAGGAAACAGCACCCTTCTATTTCTAAATCTCGACGAAGAAAATCGTGAGATCTAGTTTGTATGTACTTCTCATTATGCACCGCATTTAGATATTTCAGAACTTAGACCCGTGTATATGCAAATCGCTTAACAATGGAGTTTTCATGAGAGTAATTTTCTTCTTACACTGAATCAATCGTTGAATCAATCAGCCATATATCCATGTATACGTTTTCTACTTATAATAAGACCTATAATCCATCAGGCTCGTAGACATGCCATATTGTAGACAACACAAAAATCCCTCCAAATATTTGTTCTCAGCCATTAGGTTGAATGTAGAAATGTCACAAACGAATCCGTTCATGATCTTGTCAGTCCAATAGTTTCTCTGACTACCTCTTCTTTTTCTTCACTCAACTGTTCCTTGCAAAGTAGTTTTATAAAGTGAACTTTATCTCGTGACATATCCAAATCAAATAAGCTTATGCCATTTCACAATCCGTGGAAGTGGTTCTTGATAACAGACACATTTGTTTATTTGTTGCTGAACGAATATATTATGTTCTCACATAACTGATTTTTAACAGATGTCTGTAGCATATACATCAAGAAGCACAAATACTTTTTTATCATGTCTGCGTTTAGTGCCCAGCTCACACATCCATTCACATTTATAGTTAGCACTATCGATCTGTGTTGATTGATCTTTCTTCAATTATGATGTTACTTTTCTAAATCACATTTAACATGATAGTATTTTGATTCATAAAAAGACCTTATTTCCCGAATCTCCACTGATAATACTATCCTCTTAATTCTGAAGAAACCTATCATCTGAATTCAGGATATTGAATTCAATGAATTTGTGAGCACTATTGGACATCTAAAGACCAGAAAAGATACAAATAGCTTAACAATAAATCATATTTCGTTTCGATCAACATCAACAAGAGTGTGCTAGTTGCTTAATTCCGACAAGGAGTGTCTCCAGATACCAACTCACACTTATCTTGATTGATTTGAATTATTCGAACTCTTCATGCATCACTGCCTATACTATGTGCAGCCAGTCAATGAAAAACACAACTTAATCAACGGTCATCCAACAGCTCCGTCCACTCCTCAGTTTCTACATCTGACGAAGAGTTTGCTAAATAGATACAGTGACCATTATCTGGTATATCCGTCCATCTATTTCCTCATTTATCTACACTTCCAGTTTTCATGTAATGAAGCCATGTAGTTATATTGATTGTGTGATCAAAAGTGGTCAACATTGATACCACCAAATAGTTACAAGATTTCGTATGAATCTCTGCATACTACATGATGGAACATGCCTTCCTACACAGCACACACACACACACACATTGCCCGTCCCCCCAAACCCGTTCAGAAGGCTTCTCAAAGCAATGAATATCACTAAGAGTTGGAGACTTTTTGAGGGGGGGGGGAGAGGTAGGAAAGACAACTCAGGAATAACTCTGTGATATACATAGGAAACGATAACTTCATAGACCGTAATTCTGAGAATTTGAAATAAGCAATAGGCAATTAGTAATCCCAAAAATATTTATAAATCGTTGGGAATTAACTGTATTTACCGGAATTTTCCCATGAGTGCCTGTGTTCCACTGAGGGAAGCAGCATGTCGCCTGCCGAAAGTACTACTTATAGCACATATGTCCCTAGATTCAAGAGCTGGTACTAAAGAAATAAAACGCGTTGTACTCCAGCCGGATTCGAACACACGACCTTTATAGCACAAGGCAGACGTCTTAACCAATTTTCAAGCAGGTTCATCTTTCTATGTATTTTTTGTAGCTGCATTTCATTCTTCAGTTCTGATCAATAATGTAATCTTGACATTTTTGTATTAATAATCGTTGTATTTCACATGTTTGTGATTAGAATAATGGAAGGAATTTTTGGTCTCCTCCCCTTTTGAATATCGAAGGCATATCAATGTATTCAACAATGGGAACAAATCACACATGTGATCTACGATTACGATGGAAACAGAAGTATACGATTTCCAATTGTACGGATACGGTAATACATGTATGTTGTCACTCATTAGACGTCCCTGTACGACTGTGTTTTTTTGTGTGTGTCTATGTATGTTGTATCAGAAATGAGAAACACAAAATCGATATTTGTAACGCATGAATGTATGTATGAAACGTGAATTTTTCCATGCAAATAAAAATGATAAAATGTAAATAGTTTTCATAGAAGCATACACAAATACTGGTTAATGTGTTAAAGCGATTGGTGTAAGCTTCCTCTATTTAGTAATGGTAAAGGTTAATAATCTTTATTTTTCTTCTCCTATCGTTCTCAAATTCCTGCTTTTTAGCACGTTTAGATATCAGAACGGTAAGCGTTATCGTAGTTTACAGCTTGAATGAGATATCTACGTTTTTCGGCCTGATACATCCGATAATGTAATGGCCTTTGGGTCCCCGACGCTCAATGAGAAAGGTACAGCCAATTTTAACCCCAAGCAATGTTACCTATCTCTTACAATATACATGGCAAATCACAGTATTCCTAATCTGTGTTCCTAGTTAGAGGAGGGCGATGTCACCTTATTCTAAACCAAATGACAAGCAGATAAATGAAATGGGAAACACTGCAAACGTTAACTAATGGACTATTGGAACCACACGAGGAATGGTACTCATTCGTGGAATGGTACTCACACGAGTAATGGAAATTATGTTATTTTTATAACTTATGAATTTTGGAAAAAGAATTAACAAGCCAAAATTATGACATTGAAACCTGCACAAATGAAAAATCTTTGGCAAGGTACCAGCAGCAAAGCCAAACTATGCATGATCAGAACATGCGTATTTCCAGTGGCAATATACGATTGCGAGGCAATGGCATTAATAAAACAATACAATAGAAAATCGCTGCTTTCGAAATAAGATGCTACAGAAGAATGTTACGTACACCATGGGCAGCTAGAAAGATAAATCAAGAAGCGTTAAGATCAATAAACGTCGAAGAGTACGGACTACTTAACAATATCTTAACAAGAAAGCTCTGTTTTTTGGTCATATAAAAAGACATAACAGCATGGAAAGATTAATAGCTGCAGACAATGTTAACGACAACAGTGAAAGAGGGCGCCCAAGACGACGATGGTGCAGTGATATTTCTGATTGCTTAAACATATCTCTAGCTGCAGCAGGTGTACTTTTTGCCCAGAATCGTGTTCAGAGAATCCATAAGGAAGTCCACATTCTGGAAAGAATATATCACATGAGAAGATATACATACCATCCATTTTTTTGTCTGTGAGATAACAGTTCCGTATTGGCACCTATCCATTTAGACATTTCAGAAAACAAATTTGATCCACTCAAGGTAAATAATGACTATCAAATTACTACAGCGTAAAATTAATAGGTAGATAGATTTCCACCTTTTTTGTTTTGCTTACATTTACAATATATACATAATGCATAATATATTATATACAAGATAGACATGTGTGTTCGTCCATCACAAGTGATGATGACCATTTGTTGCATCCACTTTTGAAAATTCAGTTAGAATTATGCCCATTCCTAATAGTTCGTAGATGGCTAATACGGCCTATTCGAGCTGCAAATGTCATTGGACGGTTGCGGAAGGAAATGACCACTGTAAAAGAATTTTAGTCTCTCCGTGATTTTCTAGCTACTCTCCACTGCTGAGCTCCTGCACTTCTATTCTTTTCAACAGATGATGCGTCCTTTTTTATACATAATATACAATATAACGCATGATATGTTATATAGAATATATAGCCTACATAACGCATGATATGTTATATATAATATATAGCCTACATAACGCATGATATGTTATATAGAATATATAGCCTACATAACGCATGATATGTTATATAGAATATATAGCCTACATAACACATGATATGTTATATAGAATATATAGCCTACATAACGCATGACATGTTATATAGAATATATAGCCTACATAACGCATGATATGTTATATAGAATATATAGCCTACATAACAAATGATACAATATAGTCACAGTTGAAAGATGAGTATAACTAATATGGGGTAATATCTACGGTTGGAACGAGCGCCCTCATTGTGAACATTTTTATATCCACTAACTTACAGATTTCACTAATCATCTCCACAAATAGACAGTTTAATAATATACTCACTAATTATAGAGTTTGATATCTGGTGTCCATATGTCGTCACTATTTACCCTCACATTACTGATGTTTCCATACTCGGACTCATTCCATCTCAAATACATGTCGTTCCAATTCTGAATTATACCAATTGATGTTCTGAGAATTTTATTGACACATAAAATAGACAATAACTTACAAATGCAGTAATTCACACATATTTATTATGAACCATTAAATATTAAAATTGGTACTTGTTTTCTTATGTTAGATTTAGCTTAAATGAACCGAGTTGAAAATCAAAAAGTTTGTTTATTAAAAATGAAACAGTTGAATACAGTGGATATGAAAGCCGTTTGGCTAATTTGGCCTTATAATTAAGTATAATCATAAAATACTGGTTATCAACAACAATTTACTGTCCATTTTAGACCTGTAACCTGCAACAGTGCTTATTTATGTTTTAGCATATTCTATAGAGCCGTGGATAATTCGTTTTGTTTCGTGGCAGTACTTACGTTAGCAATTTGCCATTCATTTTTGAGCGGTATGGACATACAGCTTTAGTTTAAACGTGGTACACAATGGTATTCTAAACTGATAGGTACCAGTGTCTCACAATAAACGATATAACAAACAATACATATATATATATATTATACTTGTTCAGGTCTTGTCGGGACGAAATTTATTGGGTTGCTTATCCTGATATGCCTCACATTGCCAATGTGCTTGCCAACCCGGCTCACCATATGGGAACAAAAGCGAGTATGACATCATACAATCCATAACCAATTCATCGAATACAGTTCATAACCAATATTTTATGAAATAATAAATGTTAATGTCGCCATCTTCGCTGACTAAACCATTAATGTTGGTTCATTATAGCGACGTTGGTCAGATTGACGATCGCGCTTGAAGACCATGTTTTCTAATTGGATACTCTTCCAGTTTTAGCAGCATTCTGAATCTCTGTAGTTTCGATATCACGCATTAACTAATACGCCTGTGCTAGTCTATAGTGTTTAAAAAATGTATCGATTTTATCAAGAATTTCTCTTTCGCATATAGCATTTGCTGCGTGTAGTCATCGAAAGTCTGTTGATTGAGTACTGTACAAAACATACAAATGAGAGAACTGTGGAACTTTGTTGTATGGCGGTTGTATATAATACGTTCAATGATAAAGTTGTCCATGAGGTTTTAATAGATATGGACCTCGAGAATGAAAATCCGTAATTTTTGCTTATATTGACGCGAAAGAAAGAGCGCTATTATAAGAGCA
This sequence comes from Meghimatium bilineatum, assembly GCA_034231615.1. Lineage (NCBI taxonomy): Eukaryota > Metazoa > Mollusca > Gastropoda > Stylommatophora > Philomycidae > Meghimatium > Meghimatium bilineatum. Next base: position 37,891,462 of record CM067320.1, on the reverse strand, counting down.
AACATTCTCGAGAAAATATGTGTATTTAGGGTGTGTATTATCAGAGAGCATCAAGCGCAGCAACACAGGATACAAGCTTATTACCATGGATGTCTTGTGGCATTGGAAGCATGATCTTTCCCTTTCGGCAAAAACTTGTAAACTTTATACCTTTAGGACGTTCGCCCAAAAAATTGTAGCACCACAAAACCGACATATAAAATCGAAAATTCCACAATTATGTGCATAAGCATGATCATCCGCAAAATTTGCTGCTTCCTTTGAAATTGCTTGACTTCGACGCATTTGTGACAATGTGTGAGCCTCGGCATCTGCAGCTCGACGTTTCTGCTTTTGCTCAACAGTTTCACGCTGTCTGCGACGACGTTCGTATTCTCATGTCATAGCTTGTCGATTTTCTCTTTGCGCTGGTGATTCTAGAATAGCTATACGCTTATGCAAATCAGCATCCCTAGCACGTCGTGCTTGACTTTGTTGAAGGATTTCTTGAACAATTTTTTGCATCACTCAATTCAATGTATATGCTCTGCAGCATTTGCGGTACGAATCCGAGCGACTCTTGACTTTGACGACTCACACATCTAGCATTTCGCTCTTTTATTTTTGTTTACGCTTTCTTGCGATTGGATCATCTCCATTCATTATTTAAAGCAAATTATATGTATATGTAAAATATAATGTATATAAATAACTTTAACCACTAGCCGATAAAAAAAATGACATGTTAGCGCATCAATAACTTTTGTACACAAAAATGTCATCTGTTTTGAATAATGTCACGACATCAATCGTTTTTATTGGATGTCGTACGGAAATTCTGCGATGTGAATGCGACATTTATAGAGCGTTCCGGAGATGGCAGAACACACCTTTTGTAATATATATATATACGTTTTATACACTTCATGCAAAATTGTGTGTTATAAAATTTCAATCGCTCATAGTGACAGAATTATACGAAAATCAAACTGCAATATTTTTTATATAGAATATGGACTAGTTGATATACCAGTAACTTAACATTGAGAAAATATTTTTTTTTATCAATTGTGTAGCTAGTAGTAAACGACCATTGATTTCAACTCAATTTATGTACACAATTATGTATACAGGCATATACAGACAAGCATGTACACACATTGATAGAAACAAAAACATGTACAAACAGGTACAATCACACACGTATATTATTATCTATGTGCATACACATATATTCTATCCACTAGTTATGAAGGGCATATAACCTACGTATCTGACTCACATATGTAGCCCACACGTTAGTACTGAGAATCTGGTTTCTTTCGTCTAAGTCAAGTATTTGTATCAACGACATCCCATAAAAAATGGTAACAGTATCGTTCTGTTCCTGAACTGGTCGACCCATCTTTCCACGAGCACTGTAGTTGCCGATTAAGTCTTTGATCAGACGTTTCTCGTGAGACATATGAACCACGCCTGCAAATATATACACCACATGAATATCTAAGATGCTAAATTTTCCATTCTAAACTAAGGTAAATATTATATGATGTCAAAGTAGATATATATATATATATATATCACATCATTACTCCGGCACGAATAAAACAAAACAGAAAAAAAATTGAATTAATGTGAATATTTTTTGTTATAATATACGCTGACTTTGATATATGTCAGTTTCCAAATTTTAATGTTTTTTAAATCACTTTGGTGGAATATCCACGGCCACGTCCCTTCAATAATAGACCGAGCTCGTACCAATTGTCGATTTCGGACACCAATGCTAGTGTAACATTGTATCTTTATAAAAGTGTGTTTACTCTCACGTGCGTCATGCTATGTATTATTTTGTGAACGTCGTGACAACAAACGTTACCGAAAAATTCAACGTTCGATTGTATTTAATTTTTTTTGGTACAGAAATATACACGGCATTAGCAAATATCATGGAGACATAATATTCAACATTCAAAAACACATTAAATCGAATCGAAATTCACAAAATATTCACATTTGTTCGAACTGTGTGCCTCGGTCAAAGAGTCAAAGGTAAAATAGTAGTATCATTAGTCAATTTTTGTTAGAATACTAGACATTAATTAGAAATTATGCTAACGCCAATGCTTTCTTTTTTGGAATGTCTTTAAGTATGGCAATTTTCATTAGTGTATGTTACGAAATGGAGGAATATGAAAGAGCAGTCATGGATAACTACGAGAAGACGAGGAGGAAGTCGAACGTGACAATGTACATATTCATAGACTGGTAGAAATGGGAGTGAGTAAAGGTAATGGGAGGAAAGTTCTCCCTCTCCGGAAAGATTAGAAGAACGCGTAATCAGCAACTGACTGGGACACTGAGCTTATACACTTTTAGATGGCTGACGGAACGGCAAGCAGAACATATATGGGAATGCCCTCAGTGCTGTGACGCTTGTTCCTAATCAAGAATAAAGGAATGTATACATCATAAAATAAAACAGATTTACGGAGCTTATCCTTTTACTAGAAGCAATGCCCGGCGATGACCGAGTGAGAATAATCAAAAAAGAATACTAGAAAAGATGCGAATATATTTCGTATAATGTAGCGATGACTTTCATATATTTCAGTTTCTACGTATTGATAAAAAAATTAAATACAAAATTATTACTTGGATCAAGCACCCACGGCACAGTCCCTTCCATAATAGACCGAGCCAACTGAGCTATTCCGTACACACAAAAATTAGTGTAAAATTGTAGCTTTATAAAAGTGTGTATACTGTCTGTCATATGATATATTATTTACAGAGCGTCTTGACAACAATGTTTATCGAAGATTCAAGTAAAATTCTTTTTAACAGAAACGTAGATATAAATATTATTATGCATTTCCAAACGACATAAATATACCCGACATTAGCAAATAACAAGGAGGTATAATATTCAGCCTGTAAAAACATATTTAGTCCAATCCAAATACAGAAAATATTTTCTAGGCCTTTACATGTTTTGACACATTTGTTTGTACTTTGTACACCTGTCATAAGTAAAAGGTCAACCAATCGTATCATTTACCAGCTTTTGCCAGATTATTGAACAATAATTCGAAATTTTGCTAGCGCCAGTGCCTTCCTTTTGTAAGTTTTATAAGTGTGGCAATTTTCATTCGCATTCCTCACGAAATGGATGAACATATAAAACATAACAAAATACAGAGTTACAGAGCGCATCTTTAAGATATATATATATATATATATATATATATATATATATATACATCCTCACCGCTTATGGAACCATCGGTAGATTTCAGTCACACCATTACCCTTGTTACCCCAATATCTCCATGGGCGTATTGCTACTTATTGTTTATGGAAAAGCACAGGTGTCCTTCCACAAAATGCTTTTCGACGCAAATGTCTATCATGGGTTGCTCATATTCCGAACACCAACTCAGATTAATAAGCAAGCAGCGTAAACAACTATCAGGACTATTCGAAAATAGAAGAGACGGCAGTAAAACTGTTTACAATAAGTAAACACTGTCTTACAGGTGTATATATGGCTGATTGTGTTCGCCACTTCCTGCACATGATTATGTACTGACTATATGTACTGACTTCCGGTAGTGATGTCCGTTGATGGAGGGTGTTTCTCTAATCAAGTCTGGTAATTCCGTCGATCGTTGGATTAATCAACTAACATCGTAAAGTCCAGACCGATTTGTGTAAACGAAGTCAGTTCATTACAATTCTTTTTCATTCAAATGAGTTATTTTGTGACAAACTGTGTATTACAACATCGGACATTTAAGAATAGCACATGTGATTTCTCTTCGTCATTGCAGGATTGTCATACAGTTATCTAGTTGCCGATGATATCGCACTATTGAGATGCAAGATGCACAAACAAAAACTGATAGATTAAAACTCATTGCAGGACAAATAGGTCTCCAAATCAACTCATCAAAAACAAAAATTATGGACTTCACCAATTCACCTAACATAATTATTTTAAATGCACAACAACTTGAAAAGGTACACACATTCCCTATCTAGGAAGCAAACTAACACTCGACGGTGATGTAATGACAAAAGTTACAACTCACATTGCACTAGCATCAAGTGCCTTTAACAAACTGTCTAATATCTGGAGATCAAAGTCAATCAGCACACACACTAAAATGCGCTTATTTAATTCCTGCGTTATTCCGGTGCTATCATATGGTTGTGAGAGCTGGGAAAGCTCTTCATATTCAGAAAAGAAATTACTGAGTTTCGAGAACAGATTTCTTCGTAGGATAACTAACACCCATTGGAGTGAATTCAAATCAAATGATAAAATCAGATAAGAGACACATCAAACTTTCATCACAGATGTTATCAGGAAACACCGTTGGTCCTACATCGGGCATGTCCTACGCGCAGACATCAACAGGATACATGACCAATCTCTTTAATGGATACCTACAGGTAGAATAGCCAGTGGTAGACCAAAGAAAACACCCAGAAGAACAATACTTAGAGAAAGTAAAACAATCAATATCCATACAATCCAAGAGCTGCAAAGAATAACTTTGAACCGACAGAATTGGAGAGATCTGACCTCTGCCCTATCGCGTAACTTCAGCGCAAAAGGGAAATGAATGAATGAATGAATATGTACAAGGATATTCGTACATGAATGTGTATCACTGTGTGAATGAGAATGTAAATGTGTATACGTAAGGCTGGGTGTGGTTCTTTGCGTATACACAGCTGTGTAAATGGGACTGTAAATATAACTATGTGAACATACCGAGTACTAGTTAGTCTATTTTGTTAGCAGTACAATTTGTATTTGTGTGTTTTCTATGAATACATCAGGGCCAATAAGACGATCAATCATCAAAGAGACAACGTATTAACTGAATCAGCCCTGAGTCTCTTTCATCACCGTAGTCTGCTTATAATTATATACCATTAGAGAAGCCGATCAGTTGGCATCGTTACAGTTCCAGAAAACAATTGCACCGGATCATCAACACTACAGAGTAAATCGGTTTGTTTCAAGACATTAAATCGTTTTATTTCGTAAGGAAACAGCTCAATATACACTAAACAGCCATCTATATATGCTGGTACATGTCGCATCGCTCATGTGTACATCAGTACATCAGTACATCAGTACATATGTACACCAGGAAAAGCGGTACGGATGGATGAACAGATACACATATTTAATATGCTCTCGTAGATCAATTGAGGATTGAGTATTAACCCATATCTACACAATTTCACTCAGATGTGTATGCGAATATAAACAAACTTTCTACCACAATGACATACATTTAATAACGGGACTGTCTGTATACACATTTATAAATAACTAATAAACCCATAACCCATCAGGTTCGCAAGGTACCACATTGAATGTATCATCCAGTGCTTTCTATTATCAGCGATGGGATGAGTGAGGAAAAATCCTGACACGATCAACCCTTAATGTTGTCTGTACATGGTTTTGTTTTTACTCCTCTGCTTCTTTCATCTTCGATTATGTCATGCAGTATCGTTTTTGACAAGGAATCATGTCAGCATATACATCCAAACCATGGACATTTTGTTGTTTCACTATGGAAATGAATGGTTCATGTGGACCTCTATACATCGGACGAGTTCGTATATCAGTCATGAAAAGATTCTGATACCGTATTCGAAATCACTTGCAGGTAGAAGGGAAACGAACAATTAATTAAATAAAGAAACTATACGCACATATTGGTTAGAAATTTAATACAATCAAACATTCTTCGTAGATGATATTTTTCTTTACAGAAAATATAGGGACGTAGACGCGTCTTCGGCAGGAGGAGGGAGGGATAGCTAAAAAATCTACATTGATTTTATGGAATTTTTGAATGACCGCTTCTGGGGAAACAAATTAAAGAAAAGGAAGAAAAGGGAGGGGTGATGTTGTTAACCTTTTTTTTCTAGCTTGCTTCGTATTACTGAATTTCATGCTTTGACTTCCTAAGGGGTGGAGAGTTTCCCCCCCCTCTCATTATCTACGGACTGGAATATATAAATAACAACTATCATATAACGGGCAGTGACTCTTGGTATCAATTACACAGCCGTAAATGATTTCTCTTGACATATTCTGTGTTCAAACTTCATTAACAATTTCATTGGCGAGCACAACGAGACGTACAAAAGAACTTCTTCATCGTACGATAGTGATTGAAGACACTGCTGTAACCATTATCTGTAATATTGTAATTGTGGATAGATAAGGGTGACGTACTGAAGCTACTTATTGAGCAGACTGAATGTAGATACTGGGATTGAAAGAACGCATAAACGTCGACTGATATTCGATATTAAATGTGGCACTTGTAGCAGTGAGTTTCTCACGTAGAGTGAAGAGTATCTAACCAGTTAACCACAGGAACTAATAAGCATGTATATAATTGATATATACTGCTGGAGACTTGTCAACACTTTGCTGTCCTGTGTTCATTACGTGCCCTGATAACAATTACATTGAGAAGAATTTTTAAGTGTAGGAAAAATAAAACTGTCTGAAACTTCACTACTTTCTTCTTCTTCTTCTTCTTCTTCTGCGTTCAGCATCTGTGGTCATGCTATATCGTCAGGCCTGCGTCAAGACGAAGTCCACTGTCTTCTCCAGGTCAGAGCTGCTGCCCCATAGCTTTTGCCTCAAGTCTGTATCTTCTGGCCAGGTCTGCTGTCTCTAATCTTTGTATGTTGGGCAGTCCTGAATATGTGTTTCGGGTCTGGGTTCCGATCCACATGGACATTCATCTGTGTATGAGATCCTTAATCGGTAAAGGTGACCCAACAGTCTGCAGTGGCCTGTTCTAAGGCGAAATATTGTGGTTTGTTGATATCTTTGGAGGAGAATTATTGCATCATGTTAGTATTCCCCTTCCATTTGTTTCTTCCACTTTGTTGTGTATGTGTTGCGGATTATTGTTTTTACTTCTCCGTAAGACAGTGGGTGTCTGTGTTGCTCCATTTCGCTTCCTGCCTTTGACAGAGCATCCGCTTTCTCATTTCCCATGATTCCACAGTGTGATGGTATCCACTGAAGGGCAACTGCTGTTGATTTTTGGATCTGTCTTAGCTCATGTCTGATGTTTTACAGACGGCTTTCGTTTCTTTTGCTCTGGATTGATTCAGTTTCACTTGAACACGACGGGCTATCAATAAAACTAAGGGGTTGTGAGGTGTAAACAAGAAAACATACAAATTACAATACATTTTCACGTTTCGAACCGTTATATCTTTCTCAAGAATATATAAAGAAAACCGTGAAAAACAAACAATAAAAGCAGTAAAAACAATGCTACCACCACCGAAGCTAGATAAATTATTGATATGTAAAGAATACAAAGTTCAAGGTGACAATGACGTATATGGAAACATGTAGCATGGAAGCGAGTTTTGTTGAAAATTGTACGGGATATGATAACAGATATAACAAATTATTACCCAATACAACATGGATAACAATATCATAAGGACCATACTAACACTTTGTTTAAATTTGTATTGGTGTGGTCCTTATTGTATTGATAGCCATGTTGTATTGGGTTATAACTGATTATATCTGTCCAATTTTCGGTATCATATCCCGTCCAATTTTCACCAGAACCCTCTTCCATGACTACATGTTACCACATACATCATTGTCACTTTGAACTTTGTATTGTTTACATGTCAACAGTGTATCTAGTGCCTCGGTGGTGGTAGCATTGTTGTTACTGTTTTCATTGTTTTTCACTGTTTGTTTTATATATTCTTGAGAACCTAACGGTTGGAAACGTTGAAAATGTCTTATGTATTGTAATGTGTATGTTTTCTTGTTTACACCTTATAACACGGTAGATTTAGTGATAGTCCGTCGTGTTCGAGTGAAACTTTCAAAAACCTGTGTTCTACGTAAGTACTAATGTTGTTCCGTTTCACTGCGGTGGAACTGTTAACTTACAATGACTGTCCTACTTTCATAAATACAATGCATTGTGTGATTATATCATCAAGAGTTTGTACAAGGAAGGAAATGTAAGTTAATACATGGCAGGTGAGTACAAAATAATAATAACACTGAAAATAACTGTAACAAATCTGAATATTAGAACTCGTGTCATCTCGCGAACAATGGAATTCATTTTCTCTGTTCTCATTTATAATTAAATATGAAGACAAACTATCATCGTCTCAAAAAAATCACACAATTGCATCTGTCATTTTGAACAGAGTGCCAAAACAGAGATTAAATCATAGGAAGTCTAGAACGAGAAAATGTGTGTCAAGTGATGCTTTATTGACGATGACATATCTTGTTAACATTTCAGTACAAAACAATTTCCGACTAACGGCAATGGTTGTCATTGATAACAAATGTGGCCGCATTGCCAGTTCATTTGTGAACAGAAGTATACTGGAGCTCAACTTAGATAATGTTACAGTATGGATGACGTTAGCCATCCATTCAGTCCTGATTTTATAGTCTTTTTGTTGGTGTAGAATTGATGGTTCGGTCTGTTTCTTAGGAGTCATCATCATCGTCATCATGTGGCATATTCTTTCCAGAATGTGGTCTTCCTTATGGATTCTCTGAACACTCCACAACTCTGGGCGACTTGACCTGCAGTAGTTAGAGATATTTTTAATCAATCTGATATATCACTACACCATCGTGTCTGTGGCGCCCTCTTCCGCTGTTGCAGTTAACTCTGCCTTCAGCTATTAATCTTTCCATGTTGTTATGTCTCTTTATATGACCAAAAACACAGCTTCCTTGCTAGGATATTGTCAAGGAGCCAGTCCTCTTCGACATTTATTGATCTTACCACTTCTTGATTTGCCTTTTTAGCTGTCCATCGTATACGTAAGATTCTTCTGTAGCATATCATTTCGAAAGTAGCGATTCTCTTTGCTGTTGTTTTACTTAATGTCCATGCCTCACATCCGTATATTGTCACTGGAAATACGTATGTTTTGATCATACATAGTTTGGCTATGCTGCCGGTACCTTGTAAAAGATGTTTCATTTGCGCAAGTTTCAATGTCACCATTGCAAGTCTTCTCTTGATTTGTAGCACAGACTGATGAGAAATTTATGTTTGTGTCCAAATATTGAAAATAAATTTACGTCCTCTAGTTCGAAATTGTCAATTATTATCTTTGGTTGTACTTTCACTTTATCTATTGTCACAATATTTGTTTTCTTAATATTTAAGTACAGATTTTGGGCTATACAGTCTGTGTTCTTTTGTTGACAGTAACATTTGCTTTCGACCATCTCCGTTTGTTGTTAATAGAACTGTGTCGTAAACATACCTGATCTCTGGGATCTTCTGACCGCCGACAGTAAGAGGTTAAATGTCAGAATACATTATGCGATCTTTTACTTACGTTTCGTATTATGTTTTAAACGTAGGTGTTGAACAGGTATCATGATTGTGTGCATCATTGACTGATATTTCCTTTCTGCATATTATTCCTTCAACTTTTACTGCTGCCTCTTGTTCGTGGTACAGCATTGCGTTAAATATGTGAGATGTTTTGGAAATCAAATGTCGACCACAATTTTCCATAATAGATGATGTACTCAATCGAACGTATTGGTGTAACCGATGAAACATGCATGTAGGTCTATTTCTTAGCAATTCTTTGGTTATTACTAAATTTGCTGTTAGATTAATCCTGGTCACTTTTACTTTCAGTGATCTTTGTTTTACGTGATTTTTGTGTTTTAGCTTCTCTTAATGGTTTTTTTTATTCTCTGAACATTTATTTAATTTTCAACGTTAATTTTCATGCAATTTTAAATTCTACCGCATACTTCAGGCAATCGGGACAATTGCTAATTATTTCTTTAGGGATCCGCCATTGCATTATATGTGTGTCCTGCCTCGAACTATTTCCCCCCCTTTGTAAATTCTCCAAGTAAGACTTGTTAGACACGTTACTATAACCATGAAGTAAAGATATGAACATTTTGAATTAGGAATATCGCTAGTAGCTGTGACAAAGCTGAAGTATAACACTGTTTTTTGTGTCATAGCAACTCCGTCTAAGACGAATGTTTCTGGTTTTTGGTGCAAATAATACGGGGACACAACACATTTCCATTATCTGGACTATATTAAGCTGCAAATCTAGAAGGATCATTGTCCTGCTACAAAAGAGACCCAGTGGGATTTTCAGAATGATTTTGAAGAAAAAGGTTTTCAGTTGTATATAGTTTTTTCAGAAAGCACGTCAGTTTTATATAGTTACATATGGCCGGGGTTTCAAGTATTCCATCCTCCTTTCGAGAATTATCCCGCGTACTGATACAACGCAGAGTAAATTATGAAGGCGATCCGAGGTCTAAGTACTTTTTCTTACTACTTTATTTAATGTCCATGCCTTACAATCGTATATTGCAACTGGAAATATGCATGTTCTGATCATACATGTCGCCATTGCAAATGTTCTCTTCATTTCTACACTGCAGTCTCCTAAGCTATTTATGTTTGTACCAAAATACTGGAAATGCGTTGTCTCTAGCTCGAAATTGTCAAATAGTCTAAATTTTGTTGCACTTTCACTTTAAAGGTAAAGTTATGTTCCATGTCCTTAGTTATGTGGTTACATTCGGATTGAGGTTATTTGGTTACATTGGGATCGTAGTTATGTGGTTAAATTTAGAGTGTAGTTATGTGGTTATATTCGAATCGTAGTTATGTTGTTACATTCGGATTGTAGTTATGTGGTAACATTCCGATCGTAGTTATGTGGTTACATTCATATTGTAGTTATGTGGTTACATTCGGATTGTAGTTATGTGGTTACATTCGGATTGTAGTTAAATGGTTGCATTCGGATTGTAGTTATGTCGTTACATTTCGATCGTAGTTATGTAGCTACATTCGGATCGTAGTTGTGTGTTTACATTCGGATCGTAATTATGTGGTTACTTTCGGATTATAGTTATGTTGTTACATTTCGATCGTAGTTATGTGGTTACATTCGGATTGTAGTTATGTGGTTACATTCGGATTGTAGTTATGTGGTTACATTCGGATTATAGTTATGTGTTTACATTCGAATCGTAGTTATGTGGTTACATTCGGATTGTAGTTATGTGGTTACATTCGGACTGTAGTTATGTGGTTACATTCAGATTGTAGTTACGTAATTGCATTCGGATCGTTGTTATGTGGTTAGGTTTCTGTTGTTGTGCAGTTTTCTCAATCTAATCAAGAGACTTCATTTATTTTACGCAGGTTTATTTAACATTGTTGTATGTAAGTATGTTTTGTTTCGCAACTTATTTATTCTAAACTCTTTAATGCCTATTAGTCTTTCCATTTGATTTTTTAATTATTTCTTCCCGAGGTATTGGAAGAGTATTTGTATACCGTTAAGATGAAGGCTCACCTGTCTTGTTTCTGTATATATTGTGCACGTCTTAACCCGCATCAGTTCCCACAATTTAGTTTACCTAGATTTTGTAGTTTCTCACCTGCATACACTATTACCTACCCCAATGTGTTCATTATTACCTGGTTATCTTTATATATTTACGACAGAACTCTCGATAAAATTATACCCTCGCTTATGCCACCCACTTCTACTACAGAATGTCTATCTAGAAGGATGCAGCAATCCTGTACAAACGTTGAAAATCAATTAAACTTATAGATTTCTATCTAAGTTATCACGTAATCTAATATTTTGTATTGATAAATTATTGGTTTTTTGTTAGTACACAACGACGATATTATAAATCATGCCGTCGTGAACAAGTTCTGACTCCAGGTGCCTATGTAAACATATATTTCTGTTATGGTGCACATAGGGTAACTTTTTTCATCCATACTGGGATGGTATTCTCCCTTCCCCTTGTTTAGTTTCGTTCCAGTAGAAAACTCGATTATATTTTACGATATCTCTTTCAGCAGATGGCACATTGTGTAAATATCGACTACAAAGATAACGGGAAATTTAAGAAGTGAAGTTTGATGTTCAAAGTGATAAAATGTATCCATCACGTTACTCATGTCATCATCACCACATTATACTAGTTCCACAACCAGTACTGCTTCATTTGTATAAACAATACATTAACAAAAACTAAGCAAACTAAGCATTGTTTGTCGACTCAATTGTTCGCTGAGCTGTTTTTTTTTCCTAGTCTTACAAACGTTTCCTGACATTCACACATGCGTCACAGTATACAGTAGCCATTCTTCGACGAATGTCGATTGATACAAAACCGTCTGCCACCATGATATGTGTGCATGATATTTATTACTAGAAATTAAGCAAACAGGCGGGTAACTCCAGGCCTAAACCAACGATTTTCCAAAATAGTTCACCACAACTGACAAATATGATTACATTTTCGCAAGAAAATGGATGAATGGCCGTTCTTAAGTAATTTTTTCCACCAACTTACTGAAAACGTGTCTACGACTATGAACCCATTGTATGTACCTAAAGACACGTGATTCAATATTATTATCACATCGGTTCTGCAAATGTCAGGCCACTACTTGTCATACTTCGAAATTATGAAAGCATATCACTGAACATTGAGAAAACACTGAAGGATAAACATCTCAAATTATCATCACATATGTGTTACACTGAAGGTGATAGCTGTGTTATATCTATCTATATGTGTTACACTGAAGGTCATAGCTGTGTTATATCTATATGTGTAACACTGAAAGTGATAGCTGTGGTATATATATCTATATGTGTTACACTGAAAGTAATAGCTGTGCTATATCTATATGTGTTAGACTGAAGGTGATAGCTGTGCTATATCTATATGTGTTAGACTGAAGGTGATAGCTGTGCTATATCTATATGTGTTAGACTGAAGGTGATAGCTGTGCTATATCTATATGTGTTAAACTTAAGGTAATAGTTTTGAAACCACTGGAAAGATCAAAGGGAGAAGAGATAGAGGTCGACAAAGAGAAAAGTTACTAGATGGGCTTGTATCGTGGCACGGTAGAAGCTCACCAACTGAGCTTATTGACAACACAAGAGACAGAGAGTCGTGGAGAAACATGATCGCCTACGCTAGTCGGCATGGCACTTGATTGATTGAATAGTTTTGATACATCTATTTTAATTGTTAACAATATTTTACAGAAATACTGTTGCCCTATCAAAGACAGAAAAAGTTCAAAATAGACCCAATTGTAGATTAATGTCATTATTTAATTTTGAAATATTCATACATAGAAAAGTATGTGACATGATATAATGTTTAATTATTCATATATCAAATAATATGACAGGAACACAGACGACTCAACAGGCATGTGGTAATTACTTCATTGTAATCGAGTTTCCACGTATGTATTCTGCAGCTCACAACAGATAGTCAGTATGGATACGGAGAGTGCTACTCATAACAGTACGTCAGGGGATGCATTCCGAGAGTGTTATTCATAACAGCACGTCAAGATGCATTCAGAGAGTGCCATTCATTACAGGTAACACCCTAGTTTCAAGCGATAATCACCAGGTATCGCAAAACAAATGCACCAGTAGACGAGATGTCACTGTATCGAACACATGACTTCATTAACACAAGACAAACGGCTTAACTAGTATCCAATGGAGATCTCCTGAGACACTATAATGAACACAGATGTAATCAAGACATTGCAAGTAAAGTAGATTGTGTAGCTCTGCAGTCAAGAAATACTCATATATAAGAACATGTTGCGATTTCAATACAACTATAATGTAATTAAGGTGGCCAAACGCATTATATGTGAAAAAAGTAGCTATGTACTTTCTTTTAGGAATTCTTTACTGGCAATATTGTAAGTTCTTTGAGAACTGTATACAATGTCACGTGATTTCTTAATGATTATTCCTCAACTGCCAACCAAACAATAATGCTGCATGTTATATCGTTTATTTTAGGATGATTAAAACAGCGAACATGGAGAGATAAGCTTGCAACTTACTGATCTCTCTATGACGCTGTGCATGTTACGAGTACACACATAAAGATAAAACTGATTATTGTTGCATGTTTGACCTCTGAATAGTGCGTTTTATATCTGGAATATATAATAGTTACACCATCTTAACACTACGTGTTCCACATAAGCACATCACGGGACATTCCAGAAGTTAGATTCATTTATAAAGCAACAACAAAAATATTTATGTTATTGTAAATATTCTTTAGTGTTTTAAATCTATAGACTAAAAAAATTGGTAGCCTTTTCAAAACATAACCATCATGTGTTAGCTACAGAGTTTTTAGACGATAAAAATATGTTCAGTAGTTTGCTATTGCTTTCTGAAGGGTCCAGATGCACAACTGCCAGCAACTGGTTTTGAACCAGGTACCTTGGCTGTCACAGACTCGCCCTGTACGTCGCAGCCAAAGAGCTGGACTCTATAGATTTAAACATCCAAATAGTATTTAGCAACTGTCTCGAAGTGATTAAATTCTCATTTTCCCCATTAATGGGTAATTGTACAATACTGCAGTACATTTATAGAGGATTTTATACAATCTTACATTACTATATTGAAATAGAACATGTTACTGAATCCTACAGAAGATATAACATGTCATGCATGTTGCAAGTGGCGACCAACTAAGGATAATGGGTACGGAATTATTTTCCTCAATCAATGATCTTCCGTGTGATGAAGACTGATGAAGACTCTTGTTTGAAATGTTTAAAGGAAATCAACACTTTTATCTAAGACCTACTTCCAGATTGCCAGAAAATCATGTCAGAGTCTCTATAGAGTAGAAGACTGACCAGCTCGTAGCACTATACCCTACAGTCACATTGTCAATCATCTGGGACGTGTAAAAGCTCTGAAGAATGAACCCATTAAATAAAATGTCTGAGAAATATCAATATGTAACTGAAAGATAAGAGTAATAACTTTTAGGCTTTTGTTGTTCCGTCGTCATCAACTTCATCATAGCTTACCTAAGTCACAGACTAGAAGTGTAAGTTGTTTTATAACTTCAAGAAGGATATCGACACCAGTGTTATGTGACTTCAGGGAGGGTATCGACAGCTGTGTTAAATGACTTCAGGAAGGGTATCGACACCAGTGTTAAATGACTTCAGGAAGGGTATCGACACAAGTTATTATATGACTTCAGGGAGGGTATCGGCACAAGTGTAAAATAACTTCAGAGAGGGTATAGGCACAAGTGTTATATGAATTCAGGAAGGGTATCGATACAAATTGTTATATGATTTCAGGGAGGATATCGACTCCAGTGTTATATGACCAGGGAGGGTAGCGACGTAGCTTGTTATAATACTTCAGGGAAGGTATCGACACAAGTGTTATTTATTATCTGTTACAAAATGTATGAGATCTGGAAAGGGACCTATTAAAGTTTATTGAACTAGCAAGTCACAGAATCAGAGGAGGTGTAATGTCAGGTAGTTGCAGGAGGTTTAAGGATGACGCTACAGTATACATATACCAAAGTATTGTTCGCTTTAGTTGCTCCAATAGTTTGCAATGTTTCACAAGGTTCTGTGTTTGAGATCGTGCCATAAGTACTTATTGAAAGCTTCTATTTTTCCATTGACCCATAAAATTTTTTAACTATTCCTTCTCGGGATAAATGTCTTGCAATTTAATTGTACATAACGTCACTTCTCTTGTCTGATCAGATTGTGCATCAGTAATTGGCGTCACATAGTTATACTCAAATTAACCAATAAAAAGCACAGATCAGTCGCATCAGACACGATAAATGACGCTGTGTCTGACAGTCTTATGATATATATATATATATATATATATATATATATATATATATATATATATATATATATATATATATATCAAAGTATTTGATTTGAGCTGCGAAGCTTCGTGTTGATATATCTTACAGATATATCTCCGTGTTTAGAGAGAGGGAGAGCATATGGTGAAACACGAACACAGTGTAGTCAATTCTTCAAGCATTTTTGAGAATTTATCCAAATTTAAATATACAAACGTAATTAAGAATGATAAAATGTTATACCAGCCAGATACAGCCTATTGTTAGAAATAAACAAACACCGACGTCAATATTTAAAACTGTTGCACCAAAGACAAAGTTCAACCGTATACATCTAACAAATACTAAATCAACGGAGTGGAATATAAATTGGACAAACACATGTAAGAGTGCATGACGATATAGAGACAATTCCCATTCATTCCTACTCTATCCATTGGGGCATACTGAGCAACTATCCATGTAATTATACTACAAAAAAATGTCTGTTGTCAGTCTCCTATATCAAGTCATTCATTTTATTTTACATTTGCCGTGCATGTGTATTTATTTTCAACGTTTAAGTGCATAAATAATTTGTGTCTCAATCTATTTGTTATTTATTGTTTCAATATAATTATAAATTTTTTCATGTTGTTTAGTGCTTTTTCCTAAACAATATATAGATCAGTTAACAAAAGTAAACACGAAGTGTCATTAAGAGATAGACTTAGAAACGATAACATCAGACAGATAATGATAACAGTACCAGTATTGGAACATAGCAAGAGACAACAGATCAAGTGATTTTGACTCGCTTCCAGACTATCAACAGATTGCATGCTACAAATGGCTATGACACATAAACATAACAGATATAAAGTCAGAGACAGACCATGTAAAAGATGGACCACATAAATCAAAGAAGCCACAGGAACAAGCTTACAAACAGCACACAAAAAGGTCATCTCTAGAGAAAATTTCCACCATTGACGCCGCAAGTGAAACGAGGGCCACAGCGTATAGATAGATAGATATAACGAAAGTATGATAAATCAACACCAACTTTGTTGAATAACGTTTCAGAGATAACTGCAAACAATAACCACAACTGATTTTAACATTGTCTCTCGACAAATACAGTCCTGTTGACTCATGGAAAATAATCATTCTAAAGTGGCATTATTTGACTTTTCTAGTGGTTTTATTAGAAAAGCAATATACTTACAGACTAACTGGTTCCATCTTCAAAAGTAGCCGATTTACTTATAGGCTAATTGGTTCAATTTCCTTTAAAAGTAGCCGATATAGTTAGAGAAAAAATTGCTTTCTATCTCATTGAAAAGTTGCCAATTGCGAATTTATTCCAGCTGTCCTGACCCGAAAGAAGCATCGAGGTAGGATATATTTCGGAATATATTTCATTTTTCTTTTTACGTTTTCTTAAAACTTGTCAATATAATTGAATTGGTAACATTTCATTGTTTCCGTAAGTTGTTGAAACAGGAAATAAAGTCACACGGAGCAAGATCAGGTAATGTGTTTGTGGGAATAGTACATGTTGTATTTTGTAAAAAATTATATCGTCGTAATATACCTGTATGTATTGCCATTATTATAATGCACAATCCAATTATCTGTGCGCCACTTCTCAGGGTGATGTCTGCGCACAACGGTGACACTTCTCATGGTAATATCCTCGCACAGCGGTGACACTTCTCAGGGCGATGTCCTCACACAGCGGTGACACTTCTCATTGTGATGTCCTCACACAGCGGTGATACTTCTCAGTGCGATGTCCTCGCACAGCGGCGATACTTCTCAGGGTGATGTCCTCGCACAGCGGTGACACTTCTCAGTGTGATGTCCTCGCACAGCGGTGATACTTCTCATGGTAATATCCTCGCACAGCGGTGACACTTCTCAGGGCGATGTCCTCGCACAGCGGTGGCACTTCTCATTGTGATGTCCTCGCACAGCGGTGACACTTCTCAGTGTGATGTCCTCGCACAGCGGTGACACTTCTCAGTGCGATGTCCTTGCACAGCGGTGACACTTCTCAGTGTGATGTCCTTGCACAGCGGTGACACTTCTCAGTGTGATGTCCTCGCACAGCGGTGACACTTCTCAGTGCGATGTCCTTGCACAGCGGTGACACTTCTCAGTGCGATGTCCTCACACAGCGATGACACTTCTCAGTGCGATGATTACGCGCATCTGTGAGAATCTTTTCGGTTTTTTTGGGGGAATACCAGCTGATATTGCAAAATAATCACCACCCTCTCTTTGAAATTTAGCCTTTGTTTGCTGATATTTGTTGTGATGTTCTTGGCTAGGTCTGTTCTCGGCCTGCTGTCTAGATGTTTCCATCTCATTTTGCAGCTTTTCCAGTTCATTATTCCAGTAGGGTTTGTAGTTCTTGCGTGCCCCCCTGAGTATGGTTTGACTAGCAGCATGTAGTATACATCTATTAAATTCACTCACTGCTCTATTGATGTCTTTGTCCAAGTTCATGTCATTAGCTAGAACACTGGTTAAATGCTGGTACATTTTCCAGTCTGCCCTCTTATAGTTCCACCTAGTGAGCGTGCTGCTGTCCTTGGTAAATTCATTGTGGATTTCCAGAAATACTGGTCTGTGGTCACTACACTCAAGCTGCTTTCCAACGACACGTGTGATGTTCCATTCCAGGCCTGGTGAGTGGAATGCCAGATCTGGTGTAGAGGTGGTGTGCGATGCTCTTGAGTAGAAGGTTGGTGAGCCTGCTGGCTGGTTAATAAGGATGAGATTATTTTCATCCTGCCAGCTCTCACGTTCCTCACCTCTCTTGTCGATATGATCGTAGCCCCAGCTCTGAGAGGGGCTGTTGAAGTCACCACACACCATAAGTCTTTCTTTATATGGAATTGTGTCTAGTGTCAATTGTTTATCATTTGGGCAGTAGTCGTTCTGGAAATGGAATTCTGCACTGTCTGTTTTTAGGTGGAGCATCTGGTATTCTGCCCCTTCCATATATACTTCCAGCTGACATGCGCTGATATTGTTTTTAACAAGTGTCAGAATTCCACCCTTTCGCCTGTCCTTTCTGTCAGATCGGTAGCACAGGTAGCCTCTGATTTTGAAGGCTATGTCGCTGCTGGGGTGTGTTTCTTGGATACAGCATATATTAACTTGTTCTTCACTGAGGACATTTTCAAGTTCCAATTTTTGATGTATCCATCTCTTTTACTGTTGACACCCTCAGCATTCCAGTGCATTATTTTTATTGGTCGTTTGTTTGTTTGGCCAGTACCTCTATTCCACTAAACAAATACAAAGAGCTATCGATGCTCTAACCTTATAGGCTAATAGATGGTGCGTCAGCATTAATACAGATAGGGCAGCACTACACACTTTACCCTCTCACCAAAACAAAACGCCGGTCATATCAAGATAGATGGAGAACTCTTGAAAGAAGACAAACAACCCACATACCTCGGAGTTACTTTTGATGATAAACTTATATGGAAGCAGCACATAAACAAAGCAACAACAAAAGCCAGGATGAAGTTAGCTATCCTGAGAAAACTAAGTGGAACCACATGGGGAGCCAGTGGAAATATACTCAGTAAAGTTTACCAGCAAGGCATAAGACCACACCTGGAATATGGTTCAGCTGCATGGTGTTCTGCATCAAACACCACATTACAAGATCTAGATAAAGTGCAAAACCAGGCACTTAGAATAATGTTGGGAGCAATTAAATCAACACCCATAGCAGAGATGCAGAAAATGGGAAGAATGCAAACACTTGGCGAACGCAGAGACACAAAAGTACTAATTCAGGCAGAAAAGTTTCAGTGTATGCCAAGTCATCCAATGAAGGAAAGATTCCAAAATCTAGCAATGGGGCGACTGAAAAGAAGCAGCTTTATATTCATCAAGCTAAACGACTCCGCAGACAACTTACAGACCTACCTCAAGTTGACAGCCCCTTAAGGTCTGTACCAGAACAAATCCCATGGAGTGAAAGGCATGGAATGCCAATATACATTCAGACCCATGTGAAAGGAATACTAAGCGAGGACGAACAGAACAGTGTGCAGCGAAGAACGGTCACCCTCAGTTTCCTGGATAAGGAATATCCACAATATATATGGGTCAGAGTATACACAGATGGGTCAACACAGAATGCCGTGAGGAATGCAGGTGCAGGTGTATATATAGAATATCCACACAATCCTAGAGAAACCATCAGAACACAGACAGGAAAATTCTGCAATAATTATGATGCAGAAATCCAGGCAATTAGTGTGGCAGCTAAAAAACTTCTGAACTCCAACTTTGACCTACAGCCTGTGGTATTCCTGACAGATGCAAGGTCAGTGCTTCAAGCTGTCTAGTCTGGAAAACTAACCGACTTGAAAAACTACTTAGCGAATTGTCTTACCAGTATAGGGTAACCATGCAGTGGATACCCTCTCACTGTGGAATACCAGGAAATGAAAAAGCAGCCCAACTGGCTAAGGAAGGTGCTACCGAAGACCAACCAGATATACCAATCACCTACCATCAGAAAAAAACAGATGATCAAGTAAATAAGAAAGCCAGAAACACCAACACAAGATGACTATCATATTATGAACAGACCAGAACAAGTTATAATTCTACGTCTCAGAACAGGACACAACCGACTCCGCAGTCACATGAATACAAAGTGCAAGATTGGCAACACGTCCATGTGTACATGTGGACAGTCAGCACAGAGTGCCAAACATATACTTCAAGAGTCTTCTGAGCATGAAACGCGGAGGCAGACATATTGGCCAGAGGAAACAACACTGGAATCAAAACTCTATGGGACACTGTATGAACTACAAAATACAGTGAGTTTTATTACGGAGACAGAATTACAGATATAGACATGTTTCAAGTGAACGAAAGAAGAAGAAGAATCACCCTCTCTAATGGTCAGACATCTTTCAGAGCGTATGCTTCCTGGCATATTATCACGATCTCGTCTTTGTGGGTGATGGGTGGTCTGTCTTGATAGGGATCATTCTCAAAGATGAATGTCAACTTTTGAAAAGGGAATAAGACTATAAAATGTAGATATATTTATATATGTCTCAACACAAGCTGATTGCATTTAAAAGTATTGAAATCAAATTTTTTTTTAACCGAAAGCAGAAATCAATTCATTCATGCTGTTGAAGATTAATGTCCATTTTTGAAATGCGAAGAGAGAATAATAATAAGTCACGTTCACTTACAAGACACCCAGATAGCGCATGCACAAATGATGAACATCCCTGTATTGGCATGTAATCTAGTGGTGATTTATTGTTAATGTCGTATAGTAGCTGATCTGCTGAGCAATAGGGTATGTGGACCTGTAACAGTAGTAATTTTTGTCGTCCTGTAATAGTAGTAGAATATGTGAACGTGTAATAAAAGTAGGGTATGTGGACCTATAATGCTAGCAGGGTATGTGAACCTGTAATAGTAGTAGAGTATGTGGACCAGTAACGGTAGTAGGGTATGTGCACCAGTAATGGTAGTAGGGTATTTGGACCAGTAATGGTAGTAGGGAATGTGGACCAGTAATGGTAGTAGGGAATGGGAATCAATACAATTAGTAGGATATTCGGACATGTAACAGTGGTGGGGCATGTGTAAATGTTTCTCAGGTAACATGGTCACAAGATGAACATTTTATGTTTCTCAGGTAACATGGTCCCAACATGAACATTTTATGTTTCTCATAACATGGTCCCAACATGAACATTTTATGTTTCTCATAACATGGTCCCAACATGAACATTTTATGTTTCTCATAACATGGTCCCAACATGAACATTTTATGTTTCTCATAACATGGTCCCAACATGAACATTTTATGTTTCTCAGGTAACATAGTCCCAAGATGAACATTTTATATTTCTCATAACATGGTGCCAAGATGAACATTTTATGTTTCTCAGGTAACATGGTCCCAAGATGAACATTTTATGTTTCTATTAACATGGTCCCAAGATGAACATTTTATGTTTCTTGTAACATTGTCCCAAGATGAGCATTTTATGTATCTCATAACATGGTCCCAAGATGAACATTGTATGTTTCTCAGGTAACATGGTTCCAAGATGAGCCGTTAATGTTTTTTAGATAAAATGGTCCCAAGATGAACATTTCATGTTTTTCAGATAAAATGGTCCCAATATAAACATTTTATGTTTTTCATATAAAATGGTCCCAAGATGAAATTGTATGATATTCAGATCAAATTGTCCCTAGATGAACATTTTATGTTTCTCAGATCAATTGGTCTCAAATGGACACTTCACGCTTCGTGAATACAATATTTATAGATGTGCACATATGTTCTTAATTGTGCAATATAATTGTATCGGGTACAATTTTCTAACAATTCTCTATCATTCTGTTTTGTCTTATGCTGTCATATCCTCGTTACTCAAGATATATTATATATTTCCAGCAATCTTCTTGGTATTTTTTAATGCTTTTTAAAATTCAATGCGGATTCTAAGACACGACGTGTCTTGGAACAATAAAAATTGAAATGTATCATTTTAAAAACAATAAAATTTTTTTTTAGACGCAGATCTTACTGCAAATGTTGCACAATCATGGATAGATGTAAACGTTTAGAAGAAAAACACTTGGCATGATGGGGAGTATAATTGTGTTCTTGTGCAAGAAACACGTTGTGGACCGAAGAACTTTGAACAAAAATATTTTAATGGAACTGGCGAAAGAGAATAACATTGTAGGTAAACAAAGGGAGAAGCACTAATAAATACAACCTTAAAATGTAGAAAATCACTTTCTTCTTATTCTTTCGTTCGCATGGAATGTGCTTACATCTGAAATTTATAGCAGATTAGAACATGTTATCATTGCTTTGATGCGGGGGAATTCTAGTTGTTAAGATGAGCCTCTTGGCTGGTTTCCTTCTATTACAGCACCTTTACTTGCTAGGGCAGACTGGGGTCTTGCTAGCGTGTAAGAAGGCCTTACAAGACTTCATTTGTTGTCCCTGGTAATATACTTAAGCCCTGTCCCAACTGCAAGGAACTTGTAGTGATGGGGTAGAAAACCACAGTAACGACGTTCCTAAGGAAAGTAATTCATCCCGTTTTTGACGAACACACATAATAATAATGGACTACCAGTAGGAACAATATAAAATGTATACGAAGATGCTGATTAATCAATATCGAACTGTAACTGTTGTCCGCTTCACTATGATGAATTTATTGAGACTGGGACCGGAATACATATGGACCTGTCCTGTGTAAGCTAATGGAAACTCGCAATCATAACGTATAACTAAACTCTCACTATTAAACTCACATAAAGAGATCAAGCATATAGCAAATATGAAAATGGTTGGTTGGTTGGTTGCTAATCCAGCTGTCCATGGGATCATGCCCTTTGACCCAATGCCATTGTGTGACATATGCATGTGTATGTGAGCTGTTGTTTTATTCCATATAATGTGTTCTATTTATATTGCCATGGAAGGAGAAGTATTTTCCTGATGTCATCCAGCGCCGGGCATTCAAAAAGGTGGTATCTATTCTTTTCTGTGTTGCTTTCATAAGACTTACCGGGTCGGAAGTTTTCGTTGCATTATCTCTTAATTGTGTCTTGATTTCCAGTAATTTAAAACTTGAGTGTGGTGGTAAATATTTAACTGTCCTCCGCTGCACTATGATGAATAAATCCAGCCGGGGATCGGAATACATATGGACTTGTCCTGTGCGAGCTAATGAAAACTCGCAAACATAACGTATAACTAAACGCTCACTATTAAATTCACATAAGGAGATTAAGCATACAGCAGATATGAACATATACTTATAGGCTGTTGATGATGTCGGGTTGACAAGACAATGATTATTGTCCCCTTGAACTTCGTATTGTTTACATGTTAATAGTATATTTAGTGCCTCTGTGGTGATAACATTGTTTTTACTGTTTTCATTGTTTTTCAGTTTTTTTAATATATATTCTTGAGAAAGACTTAACGGTTCGAAACGTTGCAAATGTCTTCTGTATTGTAATTTGTATGTTTTCGTGTTTACACTTCATAACCTATTAGCGATAGTCCACCGTGTTCAAGTGAAACTTTTCAAAAACTTGTGTTCTACGTAAGTACTTTTGTTGTTCCATTTCACGCAGTATTACTTTATATTTGCAGATCTTGCACTGTCCTTTTCTAAAATTACGTCCACTTCAATTCTATGTTGGTCTCCTCACGAGTATATTATTCGACGTCTTTCGATACTATACTGCCTGTCCCCAACCATCAGATTTCACATAATCCAAGCATGTTAACATCCATTCTCCTCATTTTTTGTTCGATGTTTTCTAATGTCCCTAAATGTGTCAGGGTTCTCACATTCCATGTTGCTAGGTTGATAGTATTTTTGCAAACAGCGATCTGATTGCCGTTTGTGTCATATTGAAGCATGATTCTATGCACATTACCCATGTAGTTCACCTTTGCTTTAAGGAGGAAAGCATGTATCGACGTTTTTATATTTTTGTATATTCCTTGTTCGGTGTTGTCTCACCTCTGACCTTGTTACAACTCTTTCGGTTAACTCTTCACATAACAGTTAACTTGGCATGTGAAGGTCTATAGTTCTTACTTGTTGTTTTCTGTTGAGTATGTTCAATTTTTGTCCTGATAAAAGCCTTTTGGTCTAAACGTCGATTTATATTTGTTAGTATGTGTGTCTTCAGTGATTAGCAAATCTTTATTACCCTGTTCCTGCGTTTACCTATTAGGTTTCTCCATATGTGATCCACCTCTTTCAGCAAAGTAGTACAACTCCTGCTACAACACAAATAATAGATCGAAACGTTATAGCTTCTGGCGATATTCCACAGGGATCTCCAAAATTATGCTCATGTAAACAAGACGTCACTACCCAGAATCGAAAACGCACATTTTTAACCTCTATGACAGGCTATATTATCAAGGAAGTATATTGTCAAGTCACCATTGATATATATAATACAATATTGAAAGCGAATGGTTTCAGATTATTGGGGCATGTATAAAACACGCAAGATACCCAGAAAGTAAAACAAGTATAAGCAAATAAAGTAGGTAGAAGAACACGAAGAGGTAAGCCAAGAAGAAGATGAATGGGCAATATAGAGGAACATCTGCAAGAAACAAAGATAAGAAATTGCAAAACAAAAGACATAGACATCTATTGAGAGATGGGTGGCAAGAAATTGCACCTCCAGCAATAAGCGTTCATTGTTTGCCAACGGTGATGAAAATTTCATATTGTATTATTATAACACAATATTTATACTCTGTTCACTGTAAGAATGAAGTGGGTCAAAACACACCACCATATTACCCTACGACAACAGGGGATTTTTAAACAGCTGATTACATGTAAAAAACAATATTATTGAAATCATTTAAAAACAATTAAAAGCAATGTTTAAACAACATTAAAACATTTATAAACGAAATTTAAAACAATATTATTAGACAATTAACAATCGATTAATGTGTTCTACGTCCACTAACCAATCAGAAGCACTGACCCTCTTCATTCCTAGAGTGAACAGAATATAATAGAATTGTAGGAATGTCCAAGCTAATTTTTAAGTGAAATACATTTCCAGTCTAGGGGAACACTTTGACATGATGGAATGAGAGGGCTCGGGCAACATGGGCAATATAAAAAAAAGGAAATAGGTCAAATGTACTGCCAATATTTCTGTACACGGCATGCTAACAACAACATGAGGGCAGATGACGTTTCAACTAAAAGGGTTTCATCCGGACAGAGGACAGTTAGAATACATCGAATTCTACATAACAACACAAATATTGTATCACGACGGTATGGACTGTAAAGCAAACGATAGAATTAGATATAAGGAAGAGTGGATAAGATGAAGTGAAAGAAGAAGGAATACATGTACAGCAAGATTAATGTAAAATAGAAAAGCAGACGTACGAATATAATAAAGAGGTATTGAGAGAGTAATGCAAAAATTCTAAATATACTTAACAAATTAAAATTATGAAATTTGAGTGATAATGAAATAAAACTGAACAAGATCACAAGGTAGTGACAAAACCAATCATGAACTATACTTCTTAATAGAATTGTTGTCTGTGCTTCACAAATAGGAATATCCACGTCTATAATTATAAAGGCCTACCAGTGAGCAAATCTCGATAATATACAAGAAGTTAGTTCCAATATATTACATACATCTAGATGCACTTACCTTGGGTTAGTAAAATCTGACAGTTTAGCAGGACGACCATTAACATAAGACCAGATGCGGCCATGTTGAGACGAATCAAGACTCCCTCACAGGTAGAGATGATGGGAAGCACACACGTATACACAGGTGATAGTCATCAACACTATGTGCCTACAATGGTTGTGATATACAAGGGTGAATTGACAAGCTATTCATTATTAATATTTTCTGTATTATTAAAAGAATTTGCATACACTAGATAGAAAACGTTAATATAATACGAGGGGGAGTCAATAAGTAAGTCACAAATGGCTCTTTAGAAAAAAACTGAAGACGATAAAAACCTGAAAACTGTTTATTTTTACACATACATTATCCCTTTACTTCTCAACATAATTTCCACCAACATTGATGCATTTATCCCATCGTTTTATGAGTCCTCCCAAACCTGCTGCGTAGAACTGCGTGCTCTGCTTTTTAAGCCACATTTTCACTTCACATTCAACTTCTGCGTCAGTCGCGAAATGCTTCCCGCCAAGGTGGGTTTTTAGTGGACCAAAAATGTGAAAATCACTAGGGGCTAAATCGGGGCTGTAAGGAGGATGTTCCAGAATTTTCCAACCAAGATTTTTTATTTTCTCCTGAGTTAATCGAGCCGTATGTGGTCTAGCATTGTCATGAAGGAGTAGCACTCCTCTAGTCAGCAGCCCTGGACGTTTTCTTCGAATTGCATCCCGAAGCACTGATAGAACTTCACAGTATGATTCAGAATTCACATTGTCACCTTTCTTTTTGAAATTGGTTAAAAGCACTCCTTGACAATCCCAGAACACTGTCAGCATAACCTTCCCTGCTGATGGTGTAACCTTGAATTTTTGGACACAAGGCGAAGAAGGATGTTTCCATTGCATTGAAGCACGCTTTGATTCAGGCTGGTAGTGATGCACCCATGATTCGTCCCCAGTAATAATCCTGTTCATCATGTCTTCTCCTTCATTTGCGTATTGACAGAGATGCTCCAATGACAAGCCTAATCGGTTCATTTTGTGTTCGTCCGTCAATTGTCTGGGCACCCACCTTGAACACACTTTCTTAAATTTCAATCGGTCATGCATGATGCTGTATGCTGAACCATGTGAGCACCCTATTGCAGCTGCTACAGCGTCTATCGTTACTCGTCTGTCACCTCGAATCATCTCCTCAACCCGCTGCACAGATGCGTCTGTTGCAATTTCAACAGCACGACCAGATCGGATTTCGTCAACAATTTTAGAGCGTCCTTGAGAAAAATTTTTTACCCAGCTGTGCACCGCTTTACGGGACAAACAATTGTCAGCATAAACAGGAAGCATTTCTTTATGAATGTCTTTTGCAGGCAGTCCTTTTGCCCATAAAAAACGCACAACAGCACGTTGTTCATTGATTGTACACTCTGTAAGTACAGTAGCCATTTTGTTTTTTGTGCTGCGCATGCGCAAGGTACAGCTAGCGACATCTAGCGAACATAAACATAAAGTTCTATGATGATATCAACTATAAACAGCTTTAGAAACCACCTACTGCATTTTCCTGCCATCCAACATCAATTTGTGACTTACTTATTGACTCCCCCTCGTATTTTAGCCCCATTATCCGACACGCTGAAGGTATGCATGCGTCATTAGTGGCTCATAAGACCAACCATCATGCACTCGTAGTGGATGACATGCGTATGACCAACCATTTTGCAACAGTACACTCACAGTGAATGACTATGCGAGTGAGACTTTTTTTCTGTGAAAGCTCCGCAGCACATTCTCTATACAACTATGTTTGAAAGCCCTTCTCTGAATAGAATGATTATTGTTAAATCGCTGCACACTGCTGATGGTTGAAGCTTTATGTGCATGAAATGAAGGCTCTGGAAAAATGTTCCCATTACAAAGATGGTACAAAATCTATATTGCTCGTAATTTCTGAGATCGAAACAAATATATAGACACCAATTATAATTGTACATAAACTTGTGTACGAAAATTGTACACAATTCTGTAAATAACTATCTAGCTAAAGGAATGTGCACTTTGTAGAGCATTGTCACCTCTGTCTCTTTGTAAACTCTGTGTTCTGTGTAAGTTCGTGTGCTTTCTCCAGTGTGATATTTTAACCCCTCATTCAAGTCTGAATCTCACCACGCGTTTTGGAGTAAAACGTGTTCTCGAGCTGAACGACCTTGTCCCATTTGTGCCTGAGCCCAACGGGTACTGAACTCTTTCTCTCCGCGAGCATGTTTCGGTATAGGACAGATCATCAGAAGAATTGGGCCAGGGCTAACTTTGTTGTCTCGTGTGTGCCAGAAACCATCGGATACGGACCCCGTACTTTCCGCGGTCATGCTTCCGCTATAGGAAAGCTCAACAGTAGAGTAAGGCCAGGGCTGCTTTCTTTGCCGGGAGCCCATGATTGTGCCTCTGCTCGTAAGGAGTACCAGTAATTAGAAGCTAGTCTCGAGCTAACAGAACTAGTAGCGGTTCTGTACCGGTTGGTAGTACCGGTTTCGTTGGAACGTTTTCCCTTTCTATTTGCACATGGCGCTACCCTCTGGCGCTGTGAGCCATTTCATTGTACTCCGTATATTATCTTTTCGTCTCTTGCTATGCCTCTACCTTTTCGTGTCAATTGCATTGACCGCTCCTCCAATGCTCGGACTGGACTGACTAGCGTCACTGTGTCAACAGTGCCACTGCATGTGTTGGCGCAGTGGTGTCGGGGATATTGACTGTCCCATTTTCAGTCAATTCTCTTTCCATCAACTGCCTCCACATTCACGGACACGATCCCCACATAATCAGCACTAGCAGCTGTATTTCTGTTTCCAGAGTGCACCACGAGGAGGTACTTTTGGCATCTTGGTTATATGCGAATTCTTTATCAGTCGAGAGCAATGGGGTACCATTTGCACCCCTTTTTTTATCCTAACACTTCTTGATTTGTCTTGATTTGTTCATGTTATGCGTAAAATTCGTCTGTAGCATTGCATTTCGAAAGAAATGATTCTCTTTGCTATTGTTTTATTTAATGCCCATGCCTCACATCCGTATATTGCCACTGGAAATACGCATGTTCTGATCATACATAGTTTGGGTTTGCTGATGGTACCTTGCCAAAGTTTTTTCATCTGCGTACGTTTCAATGTCGCCATTGCAATTCTTCTCCTTGATACCTTGAGCTATTTATTTTTGTGTCCAAATAATGAATTTTTTTACGTTCTCTAGTTCTTAATTGTCAATGATTATCTTTGGTTGTACTTTCACTTTATCCGTTGTTACAATTTTTGCTTTCTTCATATTTAAGCACAGGTTTTGGGCTTCACTGTGTTCATTTGTTCATAGTAACATTTGCTTTCGACCATCTCCGTTCGTTAAGAGAACTGTGGTATCAGCATATCGTATTTCTTAGATCTGCTGGCCACCGATGGTAAGAAGTTGGAAGTCAGCATAATTCATGTCGTCTTCTACGTTTCGCATTATGTTTTCAGCGTAGTTGTTGAACAGATATGGTGATAATTGTGCATCCTTGTATAACTCATTTCTGTCATGTGACGTATTCCTTCCAGAACGTTGTCTTCCCAATGAACTCTCTGAACCTCTCTCTGTCGTGGGCGATGTGGCTTGCATTTTCTAGCGATGTATTCATGTTATCTTTAATGTCGTCAGTCCATCGTCTTCTTGGTCTGCCCCTTCTTTCCAGGTACTCTTCCCTCCATTATTTGTCTTTCTAAACAGTTATGTCTCTTTATATGACCAAACAGGCGTAGTTTTCTTTTTGTTATTGTGTTTAGTAACCAACACTCTGGAATATTCAGTGTGTTTATAATATCTGAGTTTCTGATTTTATCCTTCCATGATATTCTAAGTATCTTTCTGTAGCATTTCAGCTCGAAGGCGTTGATCTTCTTTGCCGCTGTTTCTGTACAGTAAACCATTCTGATATTGTTCCGTCCATTTTTACTACTGCTTTTGTTTGTGGTACAGCAATGCGATTAAATATGTGAGATGTTTTGGGAATCCCTTGTCGAACATAATTTTCCATAATTGGGATGTCGTACACAATTCTGGATACCATCCTTTAAAAAAGCTAACCTTTTTAATTCATTGTGTATTTTTACAGCTATCTTCTTCTTCGGCGTTCGCTCTCTGATAAGTGTGAAGTACGTTCTGCTGCTAGATTACAGCATAGCCGCGTTTGTGCACCTCGGACGGCGATTGCGCATAGAAGCTACGCCGTGACAGTATATCACCCACTGCGCCCGTGGACTTTCTAGGCTAAAACATGTCCCTGGGTGGCAGTCTCCGAGGAGGCGGTAATCATGGATTTAGACTTGGGTCGACTATATCTATCTCGCACGAGGTGTTCTGCTGCTGGTGAACTTATCTCGCGTAATTAGACGTATTGTGTCTGTGCCCATTGGATACTGAACATTTTCTCTCCTCGAATATAATTCCGGTTTAGGAAAACGTCGTCGGTAGAGTTGGACCCTGCTTCGTTTGCCCTCTTAGCAGAATTGTCAATCACCGACATCGTGAACCCCTCGTCGAAGTCCGAGTCTCTACACATATTGAAAAGCAATAGGGACTAGAAGCGTGCACTCTAACAGAACAAAACTTTAGTTCCAATTTCCTTGTAAGGTTCTCCCGTCCTACTTGCACAAGCCGCTGCCATCTGCCGCTGTGCTATCCTCTCATTGCATTCAATATGTTATACTTACGGAGACAAGCGCACAACTCTCAATATTTGTGACATTTTCATTGACCGCCCCTTCAATGCTTCAGCCATACTGTATAACTTCAGTTTGTCGACAGTGCCGCTGTATATTTTGGCGAAGAGGTGTCTAAGGATTACCTGTCGTTTTGCAGTAAATTCTCATTCCGTCACCTGCTTCCACATTTACGGATACGAACCCCCAAAGTGTTGACTAGGAACACAGCACTAGCCCCTGTACTTCTGTTACACCACAAGGAAGTACTTCTGGGATCTTGGTTATCTGCTAACCCTGGGACTGCACGAGAGCAATGTTGTAGCCTTTGCACACCTTTAACACCCAAAATATTTTAACTAGCGCGTTTTTTCAGAAGCCAATCTTTATCTCTGTTCATGCCACCGCTGGCAACTCCTTTGGATTGTCTCTCTGTCAGTGATATCACTATTATCTTTATACGGAGTGTATATTACATGCTGATAGTGTATATTTCTTTGCAGATTTAAAGACAAAAAGTCAACCCATCGAGCGAATATCCTTGACATTGATCATGAATTCTTAATGAAATTTTGGTACACAATTATTTTTTAATGTCTATAAACACACTATTCTATATCATTGTTTACTACATTGTGCTTGTATTAAAGTATGAATGTTTTATAGATGGGTTACTTATATGCATGCTTATATATAACTGCATGGATTGCGCATGCTCATTATCATGCTGACAATATGTCATACTTACAACAATAAGTAGCAATACATTTATCAAACTCTACCCTACACGACGTTAGTCTATGATAGGGTGTCTACAGCGTGTCTGCAAAGTCAATGTGCACTTACTTACATTGATGATGATACTACGTTATATGAATTATGAGTATTTATTGTGGATCTGTGAGAAATCCTTGCACATCGAATTTATAGACACTCTATGGAAATGAATGCGAATCTGATGTGTGCCCTTGTGGACATGTTTGATAAAGTGTCGTGACGTATTGTTAGAAAAACACATTTTTTCTGAAGTGCATTGTGATTATGGTTTCAGCTTAAGAATTATGTGCTCTGATCATTAGATTATGTGATCTTAGCAGTCACTTCTCAGATCTTTTCAGAGGGACGGGAACATAAGTGGAACTTGTGTCAAATAAAGTCAATCTGCAATTTTCTAGAAAATTCTATAAGAAAATAATAACTGATTAATCATACAGTAGCTAGTTTTCAATCCGTTGTTTATATGTCACTCATAGAGAATAGCACAGCATATTGTTGCCGTCTTGGTTCTGATTGGGCTGTAGTCCTAGCACGAGACCTTCAGTGGATGATTAATGTTATCCATCCAACCATCACTCATCGCTCTTCCTGAGAATATTATTATCTAATAGTTTATTTAGCTCGAATGTTGGACGTGGCAGTGCTGTTTCACCATATAAAATATTCGAAATGTCTCTCTGAATTATATCTATCTAACTATATATTTGCTAAATCCTTTATTGCATTTAAGCGCTGGTTTCAGACCAATAATACGATTAGAAATAATTTATGACGACGTGTCTTTGCCAGAATAGAGATTGAATATCTGTTTTAATATTTTATCTGTACGTAAGCCATAATAAGCTGTTGTGTGTATGTGTGTGTGTGTGTGTGTGTGTGTTTGTGTAACTAGTATTTGAGAGTAAATTTAAAGATTATAGCATAGAATACCCCCACCCCCCACAAAAAATATATTGAATAGTTTAAAAAAATAGTACGCATTCTTTGATAAAGTATATGCAGGTGAGACAAAGCATTGCCCTCCTAACGAAATCTTGGCATAATTTGTTGTATATCGCCTAGACCAGTGTAACTGTTTTGCCTCGCAAACCCATTTCCGACTTTTCTCTTTTCCATAGAGTGCCAAATATTGAATTTTCCTAAACATATTAGCATCAAATGTGTTTCTAATGGCTGACAAAGTCCTGCTTACTTTTATCCGATTATTTTGTATAGTGGACAACTGTAAAAAAAAACAACAATACGAACATGTACAACTTTTATTCAGAAATTTATTAGAAAGAGTACATCTCGTGCACCTCCAATTTTTATTCTCGATGACATGGACTTCCTGCGAGTCATAATCGATCCTTGGTCTATATAGACAACTTCTGGAACATATGGCATATACTCAATCCATTAGAATGTAACAACCCTATTCCGTTAAGTTTTTACTATACCTATCAATACAGCAAGCAGTAGCAGAAACATGAGCGTCCAGAAGAGATCAAAACATATCTCAGAAATTCCATGAACAACAATCGTCTGCCATGTTTTAATACCTTGGCTATTGAGAAAAAAACTTGTAAGTGCCTTTCACCAGAATCAGCATTTATTTAGAGGATACGGAACATTTTCGCAGAAAAGAAGAATAGGCGTGCAGCGCTGCAATACAAGAGTTTATAAGTTATGTTTCTTTTAAACTAGTTAGTATTGAATATAGCGTCGTAAATACGTGTTTCTTGTGGGAGTGTGGGGAGGGCGGGGGCTACCTACTAGCTAACACTAAGGTCACTCGGAGTCCTTATTATAAAATTCACGCATTGCCACTGACAAATACATAATATTGCTTCCAAACAAACACACACACACACACACATGCACACACACACACACTACTGAGAAACATTTAAATGTAAATGTGTTACAAGAAATCAAAATGTAATAACTGTTTGTAAACACAGGGAGTTCATGTGTGATCTGATGTACAGGGAACGTGCAATGATGTACCATATCTTTGTAAATACTATTAATCTCATTCAGCGTGATTGCTATCTATCGTCATTCATTATGTGTCTTCTTCATGTTTTAATGTTTCCTTTTTCCTTGTGTTTCTTCTCATCGATCTTCTAGCTTAATATTTTACTCCTTTTTTTTGGAACTAGTATCTAATCCATCTCCATTTTTTTCTCTTTAATCTAAGTGTCGTTTAGATCTTTGTCCAATTGTCACCATTTCTTCATTTCGTATCTTGTCCTGCCACCTAACGTTTCTTATGTATTCGTTTTAACAGTTTTTTCCCAAATATCCGCAGTTTGTGGTGTATAGTTTTATCATGTTTACCACCCATAAAGTAATATTGTCTTGACACTTGTGTTACAGATCATGACTTGGCGTGTAGTTTTATATCCGTCGCTCTCCTAATGTTTTAGAACGTACAGACACAATTTTTCGATCTTTACGATTTTTCTGCTCTTACAGTTTTGTCTATAATATAGCAACTCACAATACGCACACACAAATCTACTTGATAAATTTACCAGCAGTCACTTCCTGATGAATTTCCCTGGTGACCATATGATAAATCCAGCAAAAACCAATACTTGGCAAATTAAACAAAACGTTAGATAAAAAAATCCTGTACCGCCATCACTTGTTACCTGTGTATTCTGTCTGACTGTATAACATGAACAATATTATGAGACATTTTCCTCCAAATAACGCAAGATATATGTTTAATTGTGAAAAGTTCAGTGTTGCTTTAAATGATGCTCATTAATTTGATACCGTAGAAGTAAAACATAGAATGTAGGTACAATTATTGGAACGCATAGACATCGATAAAGAGGCACAAACTGATCGGGTACATCCCATATATAACAGACTAATATTGTAATATGCAATAGATGTTTTCATCAGTGACATTTTGTTAGACTTGTTTTAATTTGAGTCTCGCGACATTTTCATAGACTCATGACATTTTGTTAGTTTCTTAACATTGTGGTACATTCGTGACATTTTGTTAGACTCGATATTTTGTTTTATATACCCGTGATATTTGATATACTAGGCGCATTAAGATGAGCTGGTGACATAATAATGATCATGATAATGATTGATCCCCACTAGAGCATGTGCGTGTGACTATTGTGCCATGATGGAATGCAGTAGAGTTTCACTTTCAGCTCTAAGTTATTTTTCTAGCACATTTTTCATCGAGTCGTCTTTAAAGCTTTTCATCATCATCATCATAAGACATTATTTCCATATTGTCTTTGCAACTGATGTCCTGAACACGCCTCTACCAAGTTTCAATCTGCTTGCGACATTCAATGATATATTCATACAGTCTGTTATGTCATCTGTCCATCTTCTTCTATGTCTACCTCTTCTTCTACCCGTTAGACTCAAAGCGTGTGCAGGTCCTAAATGTTTTATTCAATGCAGTTTTAGATTGCAATATCACTAGCTAGACAGTCTACTGTCACGAGCTGGTAAATTCAAGCAGAAGCGTGAGGATAAATGAAAATAATTCTTACAGCTGACGGGAATTGAACCAGGTCTGTTCTAGCGACACCGAATCCTATTGTAGTACAAATATGAATGTTCTATGTGTTCCTGAGGATACTTAAATACTTGTACAGTTTGTTCTTTGATGTTGTAATAGTACTCGTCTCGATTAGTCCGTTCTCAGTTACTTGAGTACACAGGTTGAATGTCTTGACGAGATTACATCTTTTATTCTTGGGGGGAGGGGGTGGGATGTGGTTGGTCAATTTCGGAAAACCTATTTGTTTGAGTTGCAAGGCGACTGAATTATTGTAAAGAATTATCGCAGGAATTATGTCATGAGTTGAACAGTCTTCTGTTAAGAAGAAACAGAAAAACCTGTTTACTTGTGTTGCAAAGCGATTCGGTGCTGGAAGAACAGACCTGGTTTAATTCCCGTCAGATTTAAGAATTATTTTCATTTATCCTCATGCTTCCTACTTGAATTTACTTCTGTCAAGAGCTGGACAGTATGTTGCCCTGGATATAACTTTGCAGTGATTTTTTTCTGCAATCTCGCTGTGTGTAGCCGATAGAAATGGTTACCCCCCCCCCCCCCCAGCAGTCAAATTATGAGTTTTCAGAAGACTTCA
Source organism: Meghimatium bilineatum (assembly GCA_034231615.1). Lineage (NCBI taxonomy): Eukaryota > Metazoa > Mollusca > Gastropoda > Stylommatophora > Philomycidae > Meghimatium > Meghimatium bilineatum. Next base: position 37,855,821 of record CM067320.1, on the reverse strand, counting down.
TCAAACCGGCAACATTTGGTGAGGTATTCAACTCTGAAGGCTTCACCACAGCGGGATCACTGGGTGAGGTAGTAAACTCTGAAGGCTTCATCACAGCGGGATCACTGGGTGAGGTAGTAAACTCTGAAGGCTTCATCACAGCGGGATCACTGGGTGAGGTGAAGCAGTCAATTCCAGACAACCTCCCTAGTTAACTGTTACGACATGCATGGCAAGTCACAATGTTATTATCCATCACTCACTATCAAATTTCGGACCCTGACAGAATTCTAGCGATAATAATGACAAGTAATTAATGTGTATCACACACAGGGTAGTATTATTTATTGTTGCTAGTAAACTATATCCATGCAGTAGCTTTGTCAGTGCTACGTTAACGGCACTACATTCAAGTGCCGTGACCCCAGATCTCATGATGTAAATAGAGATTTCTAATACCCGGGTTATACGAATAGTATTCTTTGTCTTTCGTTGCTTTAATATAAACACGGATATATGTATATGTAATATTATTGAATCGACTGCACCCGTCACGATTCTTTAAAAGAGCGACAGAGACATTTACATAGTTCTAAAAAATACGTTCCAGACGACTATTCTGGTAGGTATCATCAATACCTATCTGAACAAATGCAAGCATGTATGTATATACTTCCAGCAATATACCTGCATAAACAAGTAAAATGCGCGCCTACCCCCCAGTCAAATAAATGTCTGCACCAACAGTAGAATATCTTAACACCACCAGAATAATGTTTTTTCTGAGCTAACAGCAAAATATCTTTCTACATCACAAGAAACATGTCTCTGTACACTAGAGGAAAAATATCTTTCAACACTAATAACAAAATGTCTCTATAATCGAATTCCAGAATTTCGTTAAATCACTAGCAAAATGTATATGTACACCACAGGACCAATGTATTCCTATAACACCAGAACATTTATCTCTATAACACCAGAACAATTATCTCGACAACATCAGAACAACTATCTCTATATGACCATAACAATTATCTCTATAACATCAGAACAATTATCTCTATAACACCAGAACAGTTATCTCGACAACACCAGAACAACTATCTCTATATGACCAGAACAATTATCGCTATAACTTCAGAAACATGAATCTCTATAACACAGGAACAATTAATCTCTATAACACCAGAACAATGTCTCTCTATAACACCAGAACAATCTCTCTCTCTCTCTCTCTCTCTCTCTCTCTATCTCTATAACACAAGAACAAATATCTCTATAAACCAGAACAATGTCTCTCATTTTGAACTATTGTCTAACTTCACTGTGTTTTCACTACGGAAGCCTAACAGGTAGATGCGTTATTCCATACGTTGCTAATGAAATGGTATTAAGTTTCCGTATTTGTGTGTGGTTGCTGCGCCACAGGATGTGTGCGCAACTTCTTTTTCATAACTACATTTTTGAAAAGATTTAGTTTAAATCTGTTCCATGTTTGGTCTCCTGGTGAGTGTTATAACGAATGTGATTCCAAAGAATGTTGATGAATCCGTTTCGAGTATTTTGATTATGTATTTTTTATATGAATATGTTATTTACATGGTGAAAGAGAAAAGATGGTAAAAATAGTTTCTGTCTGATGTATTTTTAAATCACGGTTTATTGTCCAATGTTCTATTTTATTGACTGTTTGTTGTAAAAGATAGGTGGTTGTTGAAATGAAGTCAGAAGCCCGGACTGAAAAATCATCACTGTACACACTGGTGAAGACGTTGTGAAAGCACCACCTATTAATGTAATTTAATGTACAATATAAGAGTGTCGACGCCAGCACGCTTCTTTGGGGGACCCTCCTGTTTAATTTCCCTGTTGTTGTTCTTTAATATAGTTTACTTCTGATAAAATGCAACACCTAAGCGACTCAAACTAAAATGGCTTTGAAATATAATGCATCACCGCCAAAAACCTGCAAAACCCAAAACAATAATCGATGCTGGCTATAATTCCAAGAGTGAAGCAATGATAAATATCTGTAAAACTTTACAAGATACTAGGCCCTGTTTATAGTTCCATGAATGGGCCAGTGTTAAATACATGCAAAACCCCACACAATAATCAGTAATAGCTCCAAGAATGAATCACTGCAAAATACCTGCCAAACATCCAACCAGATGCTATATTTTGGCAATAGTTCCAATAAATAAACGGTAGCAGACAAGATATGAACCAGGCCCTTTCAGCTGACAGCGACTCGCCTCGTAAAGTATCCAATAATTCCTCAATGCTTAGTAGTGATATTATTCATGTATAGATCCAATGTGATATCACGAATACCATGCCTAGAGAACATCAAAAGATACTTTGAAGAGAAATGGGTAGCGTAGCAGTTTGGTCATTCGGGCAATGGAACACGTGTTAAATCTCCGACCACTACACAGTGGCAGACACAATTTGTTCCCCTGAATCTAGACTGTAGACAATCACTTTTGTATGCTACCAGTAACAACTCTTACTAACTAACCCACCAAGAAACGATCTATATAATTCACATATAATGCATGCGCCACTAAGAATAGATCTATATATTTCCACGGCTATTGAGAAGCAACGTTCCAGATAGATCGTGAACTACTAGACATACAAAAAAACCAAAGCATCACAGATTGAGGCGGCTGTTACTAAAAATAGCGTGGATGTCAAGTACAATATTTATCAAGTCCTTTTCCAGAGTGCTCCTGTGTACTGATCTCACAAAGAGTCTCTCAACGTGGCTGGTGTGATTCATCGTGTGTCTCTTTGCATATAATCTGTCTCGCATACAATAAAAAGCACGGGAAAAGTTGGAAATACAAAGACAAAATGAGTAACACTTCACGAGGTCATTCGGCAAACTATCATAGAGCAGTACTTGTTTTATGCGAGATTTGGTTCAAAACGGCAATTTTTTTTTAGTTACAACCGTCAATTACTGTGATTTGTGCAATTTCTCTCTATTTATCTAGAAGTATATGTCCAGATACATATGAGGCCACACTACATCATCACAAAATAGTCGGTTGTCAAGATATGTTGCCAGAATGTCCCGTCTCTGAATCATTTTTCACGAGTATAGACGAAAAATGTGTATGAATTTTATGCACGTCAAGTCCCTTTCTTCCTAATAGTTCTGCGTTCTGATGTAACCAATCGTCACTTATCTTTGTTTATCCAATTTTCTTCTACTTTTCATTCTCTGGCGGCACAAAGGAAATGCACAGCAACAAGTAATCAGTTGCATTAGACAAGATGAGTGCCGCGATCAATATTAAGATCAACATTATCCAAGATGAGTGTCAAGATCAACATTATCCATGATGCGTGTCAAGATCAAGATTAGCCAGGATGAATGCCATGATCAACATTAGCAAACATCAACATTAGCCAAGGTGAGTACCAAGATCAACATTAGCCACGATTAGGACCAAGATCAACATTAGCCAAGGTGAGTACCAAGATCAACATTAGCCAAGATTAGCACCAAGATCAACATTAGCCACGATGAATGTCACGATCAACGTTAGCCAATATCAACATTATCCGAGATGAGTGTCACGATAAACATTAGTCAAGATCAATATTATCCAAGATGAATGCCAGGATCAACATTAGCCAAGGTGAGTACCAAGATCAACATTAGCCAAGATGAATGCCAAGATCAACATTAACCAAGATGAGTGTCAACATCACAATTAACCAAGATGAGTGCCATGATAAATATTAGCAAAAATGAGCGCCAAGATGAATATTAGCCAATATAAATTCCAAGATCAACATTAACCAATATCAACATTAGCCAAGATGAGTGCCAAGATCAACATTAACCAATATCAACATTAGCCAAGATGAGTGCCAAGATCAACATTAACCAATATCAACATTTGCCAAGATGAGTGCCAAGATCAGCATTAGCAAAGATGAGTGCCAAGATCGACATTAACCAATATCAACATTAGCCAAGATGAGTGCCAAGATCAACATTAGCCAAGATGAGTGCCAAGATCAACATTAGACAAGATGAGTGCCAAGATCAACATTAGACAAGATGAGTGCCAAGATCAACATTAGCCAAGATGAGTGCCAAGATCAACATTAGACAAGATGAGTGCCAAGATCAACATTAACCAATATCAACATTAGACAAGATGAGTGCCAAGATCAACATTAGCCAAGATGAGTGCCAAGATCAACATTAACCAATATCAACATTAGACAAGATGAGTGCCAAGATCGACATTAACCAATATCAACATTAGCCAAGATGAGTGCCAAGATCAACATTAGCCAAGATGAGTGCCAAGATCAACATTAGCCAAGATGAGTGCCAAGATCAACATTAGACAAGATGAGTGCCAAGATCAACATTAGCCAAGATGAGTGCCAAGATCAACATTAACCAATATCAACATTAGCCAAGATGACTGCCAAGATCAACATTAACCAATATCAACATTAGCCAAGATGAATGCCAAGATCAACATTAGCCAAGATGAGTGCCAACATCAACATGCAGGGTGGGATTATTCTATAGAAGGTCTTGACAAATAGTGTACGGGGGATTAGATTAATTAAAAAACGCCTCTAGTTGTGAGGTATCCTACGAATTTTTAAACTACAGACCAACTTTCTTATATCAGAGCTTTGTACCATACAAAAATAATGGACCAGCAACAACCTCCGAATTATGAAGTTATCTTGGTCATTGGAGATTCAGTAGGTTGTCTGTTGCTAGTCTAGATGTCTGTGGATTTACGCTGATTACTAATACGGATATTATGTTATGTGTTTGTTGTTACTGAGGATATTTCAATACCTGTACGGGATGTTTGTTGTTGTTGTAATAGTCCTTGTCTCGATTGGTCCGTTCGGGTGACTTTGTGTGCACGATTTGAATGGCTTGATGAAATCGCATCTTTTTTTGGAGATGCGGTTAGTCAAGTACTGAAAAACGCGTGTGCAATTGTTGCTAGGCGACCTGGTGCCGTAGAACGGACTGGTTCAATTCCCCTTTCTTTCAAGAATTTTTAGATGTCTGTGCGCTAAGTCACCAAATGTAGATATGTCTAAACTACCAAATGCAGATATATCTAAGTCACCAAGTATATATGTATCTAAGCCGACAAGTGTGTATTTGTCAAAGCTACCAAGTATAGATCTGTCTAGACTACCAAGTAGCATCATCATCATCATATTGTACCGTCTCCGCAACGAATGTTGGCTGCAACAGATCTCCAACACCACCTGTCTCTTGTTTTGGTGGTGCACTCTGCTAGACTGAAACTGTCCATCTTGTGATGTTACTCTCCCATTTGTATCACTGTCTACCTCTTGCTCGCCTCCCTTTGACTTTACTCTCAAGTAAGGTTTTCAATAATGTGTCCAAAATAGTTTATTTGCCTGATCTTTATTTCTCTTAGTAATTAATTCTTCATATTTAGTGTTTTTTGCATCTCTTTATTTTGTTTTCTTCCCTTCCATGATGTTCTCCCTATTCTCCTATATACCCACATCCCAAAGGCATCAATTCTCTTTTCTAATTGTTTATTTAGTGTACATGTTTCTGATCCATACATTAATATAGAATAGATGTAGCATTTTTATAATTCTCATTTTTAACTTGTTTGTTATTTGTTTAGATGTCACTATTTTCCTCATGTCATTAACGGTACTTTTGGCCATTCCTATTCTCCTTTTAATTTGTGTTTCACATCTGCCATCATTTGTGACTATGTGTCCAAGATATTGATAATGCTTTACTTGTTGTAGTTTCTCTCCATATATGTTTATGTTTAGCTGTTGTTATTCTGTGTTCTTGCTGATTATCATGGTTTTTGATTTTTTGGATACTTAATTCCAGTCCATATTCACTAATTGATTTATTGACTTAATCAATTAATCTTTCTAGTTCATGTTAACTTTCTGCTGAAAGAAGAATGTCATCTGCATATCTCAAGTTGTTTATTATTTTCTCATTGATCTTGAGTCCTAGCATTTCTTCTACATTTTTAAAGATATTCTCTGTGTAGATATTAAATAGGTTTGGTGAAAAAATATATCCTTGTCTTATCCCTCTTCTTCTTCTTCTGCGTTCGTTTTCAAACTCCTACAGATTAGCAGGATGTAGTCAGGAGAAAAATCCGGGTTGTGATTTCTCACTTGACACGACCACTCCTCCAGTCGACTCAGCTGTAAATGAGTACCTGACGCATGAGTTAGGGAAGGTAAAAAACAGCAAGGAAGGGAACTGGCCACCCCACCTAATAGTTGCTGCGGCTTAGTACATGAAGAGTTATCTTCATCCCCGACGGCAGATGCCATGGGACCTACCTTTACCTTTACCTAGTCAGGAGAACGGATGAGTTGTGTCATGTTTACAGCATTGCTGCGATATATGCGCATTTCGGCCTGACACATCCAACTTCAGCATGGCTTTGGGTCACTGACCCTATATGGGATGGGACAGCCATCTCCATCCCATAACCTCCTTAGTCGCCTTTTATGACATGCTTGGAAGGTAAACAGTGTTGCTATTCTTTGGTCCCCTTTCGGGCCTCGGCACCACACGGGCGACACATCTTCTTATTTCTATGTATTTTGAGTAGCTGTTTTCACACCTTATTGACGCAGTCTGTTCCCAGTATATATTTATAATCAGTTTGATGTCTTTTCCATCTGTGACAATTTCTTGTAGACATTTTATTAATTTTTTCATGTTGGACTCTTTCAAAGGTTTTGATGTAGTCTATGAAACAAATCCAGATACTTTTTTGATCTTCTATATATTTATCTATCGCTAGTCGGATACCAAGTATATATATGGCTAAACATAGATCGATCAGTGATATGTCAACAAGTAAAGATTTGTCGAAGTTAACAAGTATAGATCTGTATAAGAAACCAATTGTAGGTCTTCCTAAGCAAACAAGTATATATCTCTCTACGCCAACAACATAAATCTATCTAAGCCATCCAAGCACACTCAACTGTGTTTATTCTATTTCATGAATTTAAATGTGTGTCCCAGAAGAGACAAATATAAATGTAATTTTTATACAAGGGAAATAAACCAATGAGTATTCCTTTTAAGATAATTATCTTCCTTACTTTTTGTCAACAAGATACACGGAATCTTAAGACACGACAAAGAACATTAGTTCTTTGGCTTGGCCTCTCTGAAGAAAATATATTGCTGCCACTGGATACTTTTAGCGGATAAACAAAAAGCACTTTTGTTATGTTTTTAAATGCACCTAATTTTCTGGTCTTTTGTTGTATTACTTTCTAACGCGTTATTTCTCTAAAACATTCTCTATATGAGATTGTCTACAAATGTTCGTTCACGGAATACTCACTAAAAGACTAAACAAAACAACTTTTATATTGTTCATAATATAATTCGGATTCCGTTGTCAACCACGACCGTAGTTATTTTTATGATCACAGCTCTGATATGACCGTGATTTGACTGATGTCCGTGGTTGAAAGTAGCATTCCCTGTACATTTTTTATTATCCCTTGACTTGGCCAAGAAGTAGTGAAAGCAAGTAACTTTATATACGATATTTATAAGAAATTGAAGAGAGCATCAACATTACCATACAAGTAATGGCGTTCATAAGAAATTGAAGAGAGCGCTTCATTTGATGCTGCACTTAATTTTGCTTATCGTGTCAAGGCCCGAGATATCATACTGGAGGGTTTGCGGCATGTTGATACGATTCCCATGGTTGTATTTCTTGATCAGGATGGTGCACGGTAGTGATCGCTCCAGATCGCAGTAGTGATCCAGATCGCCAGGCAGTCCTAGTTACTGTGTCATCATTGAGACACACACAATCGGCAGTTACCAACGCGTCCTTGAGATCTTCCCCTTGCTTGTTGACAACGTCGTTTCCCCAATGTCTTCCTCAGGCATTGAAGTCTCTGAAAAAATCAATGTGAAATGTACGCTTTCTCACATCATTTTGTCTAACTTGCCATTGTGAGGATACACGTTTACAATGACCATAGGTACCGGCGCTTGTATCCTGACAGTGTGAACATGCATATTGGTGCAGTTACACACAGGCATATCCATCACATATGATGTTGTACTGCTATGTACCAGGATTTCCTGACCAAGGTGAGCCCGATTGTAGAAGGCTGTAAATCGTGCCTGCCCCAAGTTTAGTCTCCTTAGCCACAGCTCGTAATCCTATGTGAGGCCCTCTCCCCCCTCCCGCTCTTCCTGGCAGTGATTATGCGGAGACACTATCCACGACAGGAACAAGGTTTGTCTCTTTGTAGGATCAAGGAAGAATTGCTGCGCAGCTACCTATTTCCACTAAAGAAGCCCAATTAAAAACAATGCCCAGATCAACGGATATCGAATCATAGCGATGCAGAGAACAACGGGATGACTTATTGAGAAGATTATTACACGCCACGTCTTTCTAGACCTGGAAGAGAGTCGCACAGGCACGCTCGGAGGTTACAGACGTCAGATATAAAACATATGCTAGTATTAATTGTTGAATACTAGCTGAAGATAGTTTGGCACCAGAACAGTTCATAAGGCACTAAGGCAATGATAATGAACTAAATGTATATTGCATGTAAAAGACACTCTATATAACGAAACAATAATTTGTTAACCCACAGATATGTAGACATATTAATAAGAACAATATAAGACGCTACAGTTCAGAGCTGATGCCAATAAACGTTGCCTTATTGTCATCACGATTTATGTCTCGAATTAGTTCTCACTAGTATATCTAGAAAACAAGTCTCACTGATTTCAGCCACTGATCAATTTTTTATGAGTTGCATCTAGTTTGGACATGCAGCATTATTGAATAATTACAGGCTATCAATTATCTAAGAGTCATATCTGGTTCGGACAAGCTACATTATTGAATAATTGCAGCCACTCATCAATTATCTATGAGTCGTATCTGGAAATATCCGCGTGATTATTTACACTGGGAATTAATGACATTTCATTTGAGCGTTTATCCTAGTCTCTCGACAATTAAACCACACTGGGACCTCATTAGGATTTATCCTTCAAAGTGAGGCTGTTTTATTTCCCCATGATTTTCATTGGCCACAATATTTCAACAGCCAATAAAAATCACAGTTAAAGTAAAAAAGCGTCACTTTAAAAATATCACCAAGGAGTCGAAAAAACTGTAATGACGATGGACGTGGTTTATCCCTCATGAATATCAATTATACCCCAGGATGTAAACTGTCAGGATTGTTGATAACAGATCGCAGTATGTTAGTCAGTGATGATGCTCAAGATTTCTCTTCAGTTCGTTCATGGTGTTCACGCTATACAATCCAGTTTTTTTGTTTACGTGCGGATCTTTATAAATAAACAAGATAATCGGAAATGTATTTTACACTTTCATGTTGTGTATTTCTTTTCTTAATACGTTATCATATTCCTGCAGATTAGTAAACTTTAGTCCGGCGATTGGAATGAGTTGTCTTATGATGTCCACATAGTAGCTACGATATGTGCACCTTTCTTGGTGCATGATGGATCCGACTTGAGTATAGCTTATGTCTCGTTTAAATCTTATAATGGATGACACACCCAACTCCACCACAAAAGCTTCTTAGTCGTTTATTGCGACATACCTGGAAGATATTAGTGTCGCTATTCTTTGTTCACCTTTCAAACACATTCACCAAATGAGCGTCTCTATTATTATCTATGTTTTATTATTTATATTATTATCTATGTTTTATTATTTATATATTGTATTATTTTATTACTCCGGCCAAAATGGCGAATGAAAATGAATGTTTTCTCTTCACTGTTATAATTAATTGGATGTTCCTCCTGAAAGCAACGGTAGACTACAGGAGGAATATACCAAGAAACTCGTTATGGACGTGGTGAATGCAGGGATGCCTGCACATGTCCCTAAAGGAGGAGAGGCAGCTTGCTCAAGACCGAGGAGAATTCAATAGATACATGACTACGTTCTGGAAAGAATATGTAACATGATGATGATCCTGCAGGCTCAGGTCTTATAACATAAATACATTCGCATTGTTCTTTCAGGCACACTTATAACAGACGACTGTATCACTTGTATCCAAACGCACGAATCCTTAAATTCTGTACGAGCACTGAGTATCAGTATAAACGAATAGTAAATAGTTATTTGTTATAATAATAATAAATAATAAATAGCTACTTATATGTCTAGTTATTTGTATATCTTCATTGTGACTGAGGTACTGAATTTACGTTTCTTTATCACGTACAACCTTGCCGTGCTATTACAACCTTGTAATAGCAATTACTGATTTATTCTTGATTTATATAACAGAACAGCGATCGTTGCATTTCTCTGATCTCCATATCACAGATTTTGGGATCTTCATTGGAAAGCACCAATCGTTCCATCTAGAAATTGATTCAATAAACATCAGTGGTGTTTAGATCGAAATGTTAATTTTTCATGATCTGGTATAGATGGTCCTAGTAAAGTTAGTGGGTGCGATCTGAGCAGCCATCTCCACAGTTATCTGTCATGTGAATAGTGTCTAGAATGCGCGTCGTTTTATGTTATGTGTGTAGTCTTGATAAAAAGCCATTTGATAAAAACGTCGATTTTTATGTGTTATTATGTATGTTATTATGTGTAGGCCATGTATACATCCTCTATAAATAATTTAATAATGATTCATACATATCCTGTACAGGATATTGTTATTCAACTTTTGTAGAATGCCTAGTCACCACTAAAATATTCAATCGTAACGCTGTGAAATGTGGAAGATCGGTTTTCGAACCATGATCAAGTTTCGCATGTTCCAACTAACCACTCTACCACTGAACCGACTTCTTATCTTCTATCTACTCCTTTCCTGTCCGTTATCATTCAATTTGTATATAGTAGTGAAAAATACAGATGTATGGGCGTCGGTAAATCAATAAATCGATTTTTTGCCAATTGTTTGTGTTTAGCGTTAATTACAATATATCATCATGATTGATGCCAATATATTGACAATGCAAATTATAATAAAACTGAACAGATTTTGAAATTTTGATCTGTTCTATGTATAATATACTACTGAAGTATCGATTATTCATTATGATCTATGTATATGCTGATTAGCTGTAAAAAGTTTTTAAAGAATCAATACTTGTCGCTCGATGTTTGTCTTAACCATGTGTTTTACGGACAGAATGAGGATAAGTGGATTTGGTGGATGCGATTGTCTTAAGTATCGGTGCCTAAAGATAGCAATTTGAAAACAAGTTGACATCCTCACTTCCACGGAGCGACTATTGGAAGCGTGGCTGGAGATACCAGCAGAAATGATCTTTCAGAAAGAAAGTATTGGATACGAGAAAGTGAGACCAATGTAATATATGGAGAGCTCAATGGTGTTTAAGTGAATAACGTATTCTGATATTTCCATGAGAAATAATCAATTCCAAAGATGTATTGGAAGTCAGAAACGTATTCTAGTTTTGAAGTATTTTTATGTAGTGTTACAAGTTTGAGAAGAGAAGTCACCTAAACCGACCCCCCCCCCCACCACCCTCTTCCTCCTTCCTTACTCAGGTAAAGAAAAATATTAAAGTATTCTCGGCTTATTCATGTTACGCACTGTAATTTTTCATAGTGTTTGAAATCCACAGTAGAAATTAATAGTCATGGAAAAATAAACACTTAATGACAATAAAGTGAGAAATATTTACATAATTTGATATGAGGTGTGTTACAAAAGGATTTTTAAATATAATCCACAGTGAAACTGACGAATCAATAAATAGTGAAACATTGCAAATAGAAAAAAAACGGGTTGTAAACCACATCACATCAAGAAGTTCACATCACATCAGGAGGTCCACTCATTAAGATCTTCGCCGGTGCTAACGGAGTGCGTACATCTGAGCTGAAGTCTTCGTGAGTGTAATCGTTGTCACACTGTTTGAAAAATGGCAGCCAATATCAAGCGGCCTAAACGAGGTGGCTCAAAAAGGAAAAGTCACCGGGCGGGTGCTAGAAGAACGAGATTGAAAACAGCTAGGCTAGGAATTAAAAACGTGCGTGTGCTGTTTTGGAATGTGGCCAGTGTACACAAGCGTAGAACAGAGCTAGAAAAGATGTGTTATGAGGCTGACGTCATTGCATTGCAAGAAACACAGCTAGGTGAAAGTGGTAATATCAGGATAGCCGGATTTCAGTGTTTCTACAACAGGCGACATCTTGGACAGGCAATCTTAGTACGCGAGGGTTTTAGTGTATGCGAGGTTGATATGTCCAAGTGGGATAGTGACAATATCCAGTTACAGGCAGTGAGGGTCCAGAGGTCCAGCACCCAATCATGATTGTAAATGTGTATGCCTGCAACACGAGCATTGATCTTCAGGGTTGGAAGATCCTAGGGAAGATAATGGAACAGGAAAAGCAGATCCTCTTTTGTGGTGACTTCAATGCGAAAGGTACATCATGGGGCAATAGTGCTTCGAACAAACAGGGAAGAGAACTTGAGGAGGCCCTGACAGATACGGACCTGGTGTGCCTTAACGATGGCCGTATAACAAGGATGGCAAGCAGGGATGGTGATGATGATAGCGCTATCGACCTGGCATTGGTGTCATCAGCTGCTGTGGCTATCTGCAAATGGGACGTGCTGGGGCATCATGGCAGTGACCACCTCCCATGTGTTGTTCTCTTAAAAAATGACAAAAGTAAGCAGATAAGGCCAAAGGTAAGATCCTTTAAATATGATCGAAGAGGAGTGGATGTTGTGAGCAGAATTCGACAAGACAAACGTAAGGCTCAAGTAGTGGGAAATCTGGTGTGGGATAGGCCCTCCTGGTGGAACGAAGAGGTTCAAAGGGCATGGAGCGAGAAACGGAAAGCAGTATCACTATGGCAAAGGGCACGGAAACGTGTTGCGGCTCAGCCCATGGAGGTCGCACAATGGAAACGGAAGAAAGATATCTTAGTCCAAACATTCAAAGATATTGCAAAGTCAGCAAAGGCGTCAAAATGGGACGAATTTTGCAAAGAGATCACACGCGAAAAGTCACTAAAATTGTTCTGGCGGTTACACAAATCCATGAATGGTCTCACAAGACGCGTGACTATTGCCGATTTCCAGAGCGACGATACCGTCTGGCAGAAGACGGACGACGCAAAAGGTGCGGCATTGCTGGCACACTACACCGCACAAATTGGTCAGAGAAATGTGGAGGCATATCAAGAAATCAGGAAAACGCTCACAGACACGTGTAAGAACTTGAGCATGGAAAACCATATGCTAATCACAGTTGAAGAAATCAGGAAGGCACTGAAAAGTACAAAAAATACAGCAACAGGGCCAGATGGCATTAGATACGATGACATTAGTCGAAGAACGGATGAGGAGTTGGGAGAGTTGGCGGACATGTTCAATAATAGCCTTCTAAAGGGCACAATGAAAGAAGACTGGTTGCACAGCTATTTAGTTCCACTACACAAACCTGGGAAGGACCACACCGGGATACATGGCTACAGAATAATAACTATGCAGAATACGATTGGCAAGCTTTTGGAAAAAATTGTGGCCCGGAAGGTATCGTGTTATCTTGATAGAAATAAGTGTTTACCAACATTGTTAGGAGGATATCGTCCAGGAAAGAAGACATGGCAAAATGCAGCCATATTTGCGCAGGATGTTTTTGAGGGGTTCGATTCGCGCATGGAGACATGTGCGGTCGCAATAAACCTTGAGGATGCGTACAATAGGGTGTCCTTGGATATCTTGATGCACCAGCTGTTAAATCTTGCAGTTAATCCTTTTGTCGTGCGTTGGGTTGGCGCCGCCCTGATGCACAGGGTTGTAGTTCTTAAGTGTGGTAACTGGATATCTACACCAACGGTTATTAGCCATGGCCTGCCACAGGGATCGCCTCTATCTCCTGTACTTTTCAATGTATACACAGTACATATCGCTGGCAATCAAATCACAGGTGTTGGCAGAACGATGTCATATGCCGATGATATCCTGGTGTATAGACAGGGCAGAAATCGAGAAGAGTGCGTCGTGGAACTACAGAAGGAGCTGGACAGACTGAAAAATTGGTGTCGAGATACGGGAGCAGTGGTTAATCCGTCTAAGGCATTCGTGACGTGGTTTTCCTTGAACAATCACATGGTAAAGACACCCATGCCACAAGTTTCGTTGTCCGGGAAAAGTTTAGAAAGAACTAGCACAATGAGATATCTGGGTGTGTTTTTTGACAGAAGCCTGAGTTTCAGGGAACATGTTGACCACATTATCATAAGGGCAGGCAAAGGCTTAGCAGCAATGAAGGTTATGGCTGCTGCGCAATGTGAGCAAAGATTGTTATTTCTTTTGTACCAGGGTTTGGTAGTGGCTGTGGTGGAATATGCACTGGCAATTCTGACTCTTAGCCAAACTCAGATCGAAAGACTGGATAGAGTCCAGAATGCAGCAATGCGTATCATTCTGGGATGCACAAGAGACACATCGACAAGAGCTATGCGATACCTACTTGACTGCCCAACAGCTGAGCGTAGATTACAGTATTGCCGTGCACGGGCGTACCTTCAAATGCATGCAGATAAGGAACACCCGTTGCATTCCGAAATACAGAAAGTTAAAGGCAGCAGACTCAAGAGAGGAAGGTCGTGGATGGGACGTGCTGAAGATGTAATACAAAGCGTGTGCCGATTACAGGATGTGGCAGTTGGTGCGGAATGGATAGGTCTACCCACAGATTTCGAAACTTGTTTGAGAGTAGTAATATCACTTAGCAGGGAATGCAGATAATGGTGTCCCACAGCTGTGGAGAAAGAAGTGCAGGCTTTAATTAGTGAGAATACCATAGAGGGGGATGTGGTTATATACACTGATGGATCTGTAATTAGGCATGTTCGCAGTGCTTGGGCCTTTACAGCTCAGTGCGCAGGTAAAACGATCAAGGAGGAAAGTGGTGCCTTTGCGGTCACTACGAGTAGTATGACCATGGAGACTATGGCGGTGACCAAGGCATTTGAGTGGCTACGTAAACAGAAAGTAACGCAGGTCTGCATCTTGAGTGACTCTATGAGTATGATTAAGAAGGTACAAGTGGGTCTCGTTCGCGAACAGTGGATTGAGGCCTTGAGAAATGCGAGCTTGAAGGCGGTTACATTTATTTTCGTGCCGGGACATGTGGGCGTTCGAGGCAATGAAAGAGCGGATCAACTGGCATCGTGTGCGATTGTGGCAAAGGGCGATGGAGCAATGGATCGCGCTGACGTTTTGAACTCCTTAAGAGATATAACACGTGAGAGTGAGACGAATGTGGATGATGATTCCTTTTCAATGGCTAGGATTAAAGATCAGGGATTGAGATGCGGTGTTGCTAGAGGTGAACATTTTGGAGGGCGCAGAAGAATGATGGTCAACCAGCATAGGACCGGTACTGTCAGCAGAAGTGTGATGGCGGATACACTCAAGGAGAGATCGGAGCAACTATGGATGTGTCCAGTTTGCAGTGATGATGATCCGACGACTAACTAACTAACTAACTAACATCAAGAAGTTATTGTTATTTGTTTTGTTAGTTAAGTAGGGTTTTCGCATCATGTGGTCGAGGCCCGCCCTTTCAACCTAGGACTGGTGGCCATGTTGGTTATTTCGAGGCGTAACACATCAAGAAGATTGCTTGTCTTGGCTATATAAAGATGAGATGTGAAATCCTGAATAATAAAATAAAAAGAAAACATTTTTTTTGCAGGTAAAATGGGAAAGATTGACTAAACCTACAATGATATATTTGTTTCGTTCTTTCGAAGCCCAATAATTGCGAGATATTTGCTCTTGTTTCCTATGTGCAATGGGGTTGTTTCTCCGAGCTTTCTTTCATACTCATGAGACTTACAATGGTAAGATACATCATTTTCTTATTCTCTAGCTTCTACAGATTAGCGTAATGTAATCGAAAAGAATTGAATGTGTTGTATCATGGTTTACAATTCAGTTAGTTTGTTCCATTCGTGCCGCAAGCGACACATAGGGCAGAGGTTTTGGTTCTCCATATGATGCGGTCCGCTACTTGCAGCTTTAGTGCCTGGATGGTCTTACGGTCTCTTAATTCCCCTTCTTTAAGAATGTTGTTTTTAAGGGTTGTTTTAGGTCTTCCGTTTGTTTTCTTTACACTCAGGTGACCACATAAGGGCTTGTTGATTTATTCTGTTTACATGTAGTCGTAAAACGTGACCAAGGTATTTCCATCGTCGTTTTCTTATGATGTTTGAAACATACTCTTGGTGTGTTTTGTCTCTTAGATCACTATTTGTGACGAAGTCGCTCCATTTTATGTTCATCAGTTTGCGAAGACACCTGTTTTCGAAGCTGTTTAGTTTGTTGTCTGTTGCTTGAGTTGATTTCCAGCTTTCACTACCATATGTTAGCACTGAGACAATAAATGAGTTAAATAGCTTTAGTTTGGTGTTTGTCCCTAGCTCTTTTGATTTCTAGATATTAGTTAATTTAGCTATTTCACAATTTGGTGCTATTGTTGGGGGTGGTTTATTTAGTAGTTATTTAAAATGCTCTGCCCATCTATCAGTTTGTACTTGTTGATAGAGTAAAATTGCGTGGTTTTTGTTTTTCACAACTCAGTAGTGATGGTAAATAATAAAATGAACATGTATGGAATTCGGAACCATCCATAAAGAAGACACCAGTCTGCAATAATTTTGTCTGCTGTAGAAGAATTGCAGGAAATTATTTTTCAACGTTCCTATTCGTTTTAAAATTTTTGCATTTCTCCATTTTATTTGGAAGATAAACTAACTGTTCTGACATTGTTTTCCGTATGCTCTCCTTGTATTTCCGCCTTACTTCTTTTCCCAATTTATATTTATTTGTTCACTCAGAATAGAAGTTTCTTTTAACGCAATGACAATTTATTAACAAATGTTTCTGTTAGCGCAATGACTAGTTGTTTATAAACAAATTAAAATAATTGTTACAAATCACACACGTATTTTTGTTGTACAATTATTTAAATGTATGTTGCGTAAACACATACCTGAAACTACACACAAAACTCATTTGTGTTTAAGAATCCAAACATTTCACACCAGAATTTTTTTGTTTTAATCGTGCATGTCATAATAAGTTGAAAACAATGTTCACAAATTCAAAAGTCATTATTTGAGTTATTAACAATTTTCATCCTTTAATTGTTATAGTTTATACAAAAAATATTGCTATTATCAAGAAACACGTATTTGGCATAATAAGATTATATTTTTTTTTCGTGTCGCCTTCTTTCTGTGATAATAGGCATTGAGACATTTCTGTGCTCGTTTTCTAACTACGATTGGTTACTAGGACATAGTCCGTGTAACGGAATATTTTGTCACCGGTTACAGATATTCTACAATATCAAAGTTTGTCTGTATGAAACACCCGACTTCAGCATGACATTCGTCGTCACTACTTTGATCCTACAGTGTGAGCTTGTCATTATGCTCATACATTTTAGTTCCCTTTTGCGACTTTCATTACGTCACAATATGACTATTCTTTCTTTGCTTTCGTGACCCGGCGATACACCAGGGATTTATTTAGAGTTTGATTCTTATTTAAACATGGATACTTGACAGCATAAAGTAATAACCATTCAAAAATAGATTATAAAATGTATGTGACACATTCAGTAAACTGACGATGACTGAACGTCTTTGCGTGTCGTTTGTTTTATTTTTACACAAACTTATTTAATTTTAGACAATCTTTGAACTCCTTGACTTGAACGAGGAACAATAGTGATAAAAGCCGCATTCTTTTGGCTGTCAATATGTAAATATTTGATACTAAATGTAGATCGATGAATAAGAATAGAAAACTCAATCACTTTTAACTGGCATCCCTGTAGGTAGTATCGGCATTCAGTTTGTACTGTCATGGAATGAAGTTAATCTTATTAATTTGTGCTTTTCTGTATCTAAGCAACTGATGCCGTCAGGGAGTCTCTAAATACACAAAAAGTGGAAGAATCGCAGAGAACAGATGATATTTGTTTCGTGCACTCGGAAGGTTGTTGTTTATAAAAACATAAATCTAATAATAATTCTATAAATCAAGACCATATGTTATGGATCAAGACCATATGTTAAGAACAAATTCTCACCAACATTTACATTGTCTTTAGATTTCCTCTCCTGGTGTTTCGATCATCCAAGTGTTGTCAGTATTGCTTACATCTTTTCCAAGATTAAAATTATTACTTATATTAAATAGGGATATTCTTCGTGCAGTACTATTAAAACTTTGACTATAAACATGTGTTCTGTAATCAGAGTTTCTTTTCACATTGTAACCATTTAAGAACGGAGGCAGACGCATAATCTAGGATACTCCATTTAGATACTGTAGGTGACACAGGCAAAAGGTCTTCCAAGTGGGTGAGACATAAATTCCAACAGCCCCCATGGTGCAATAAAGAGACAGAGGCAATATGGCTACTCAAAAAGCAAGCGATAAAGGATTGGCAAATAGTAAAGCAAAATGAATTAAACAGGTTACTAAAAACACTTACCTTGCCTATAAATAAAAATATATAAAAAAGTATATATAAAAAAACATACAATAAAACTACACAGGACAATTATCCACGTATTGGTTCAAATGGAACCTTTTTCAAGAGACAAATAACAATAAACAACACAATAATAAACAAAATAGATGACTTAGATTTCATCAAGCCATGTCTCCATGACGCAGGAATGGAAACGCATCTAGTAAAAGAGAAAAGGCGTGCATTCATTATAAACAAACTGGAAAGTGGGAAATTAGAGGCCATATAGATGTGGTTGGGGTGTCTATAACGAATGCAAGAATAATATAAGAAAAAACCTGTTTTGTCACTATCAGACAGGCAGGTTTTATGAACATAGTCACAACAGGCAAGACTGAAGGGAACAGAGACAGATGGGGACAACGTGAGAAAATATTAGTTTGACAACCTATCAAGGCATGGAAACAACAACGATCCTGATAACAATACTGTGGACAGAGAGCCATGGTCGCCTACGACAACCAGAATGGCATATGATATTGATTGATGAGTAATGATGAGGTTGTGTGGTGGTGGGGTGAGTGGGTTTGGGGAAGGAAGGATACAAGAAGAATCATCATTTGAAAACGCATGGAATGAATGTGAAACCAAATATAGACATATATAGACCGAGGAGGTCACTGCGGACAAAGCATTACACAAGTTTTGGAAACTACACAGGTCAATGAAGCGGAGAACAGAAGCGAAACCCAGTACAAGCGTGAGGGACGACACAGGGCAGACATATCAGATGATATGAAGGGCAGAGCTTTCATTGATAGATATCTTCAACAAACTAATCAGGGTGACTTAGATCAGCGCAAATAAATGCTGCATATCCTGACATCCATCACGGATTTTAGGGCCAAAGAAGACCAGCTTGCAGATGTTAAAGAAGTGCAACTGGCTATTAAGAATGCATCCGATGGCGCTCCAGGTCCGGATTGAATCAGGTACAGCTTACTCAAGGACATTGGGGAGAATATGCTAGCTAAAATAACAGATGATTATAATGCGAGTCTGAAAACAGGAGTAGTACCAGAGGAGTTGCTAAGGCAAAGATTCTACGGACTTAAAAGGTTATCGCATCATCACACTGTAGAATGTGTACGGTAAGATTCTGGAACGAATTTTGGCTAGACGCATAACCAGGGAACAAGAGATAAAAAGCGAAACCCAGATAGCATCCCAAATAACCTCGGGGCATATAGACCTAGACGAGACACAGTCACAAATGCAGCAGTTTTTGCATATGAAGTTTATGAAGGTTTTCAGAACAAAGAAGAATCTGCAGTTGCAGTGATAGACCTGGAAGATGCATACAATAGAGTTAACTACACCCATCTCATCGACATGCTAAGGGAACAGGATATCCACCCCTGGATCATACGCTGGATAGCAAATGTGCTGATCTGTAGAAAAGTCGCTCTGAGGTGTGGATCCTGGACGTCTGAGATCAGAACAATAGCACCTGGTCTGCCACAAGGATCTCCCCTGTCCCCAGTACTGTTTAATGTGTATACATTGAGAATTGCTCAATTGCAAACTCCCAGAAATTGTAGAGTTCTAACATACGCTGACGATATCCTACTATACAACATGGGCAGGAACAGGACAGATATTGCTGACAGTGTACAAAATGGACTAGATCAATTGTCGATATGGTGCAGATCATACAAAGCTGTGATCAATCCCTCGAAAGCAAAGGTCGTCTGGTACTCCTTAAATAATAATCTGGTCAATGACACACTGCCAGCTGTTAGTTGCATGGGCTCATTCATTGAAAGAGAACAGGACCTTAAATATCTTGGGATAATCTTTGATAGAAGTCTCTCATTCAACAAGCACGTCGCAAATATGATTCAGAGGGCTAAAAGATGGATCAGTATAATCAAGGTTGTGGCGACCTTCGACATGCAGCAATGGGTATTTTTATGCTTCTGCAAGTGGTGGTGCTATCTGTAATATATTATGGCCTCGGCCTACCAACTTTGTCACAGACACAAGTCGATAGATTGTAATTAGTTCAAAATGAGGCAATGAGAGCGGTACTGGGGTGTACTAGAGATAAACCCATCTCTGTTATGAGATTTCCGCTTGATCTCCCCAGCATTAGAGTGCGACATCAGGTAGCACAAGTTAAGTCGTACCTTAAAGTGACAGAATACAACCATCACCCATTACACCATCGTCTAGATGAGTCAAAGGGAAAACGAATCAAGCGTGGCAGATCATGGGTGGCAAAGGCTGAAGACACACTGCAAATAATATGTGAATTGGAAGAAATAGGAAAGGGCAGTGAATGGGTGGAGGTAGACACTGAGAAGAAATCACTGACTAAAGTAATAATACAACTAGATAAAGCGTGTCGAAAATGGACAGCAGTCAGGGCTCAGGATACAGTGCACGAACTCGCCCAACTACACTCGAAACCACAAGACATAATTATATACACAGATGGCTCTGTTAGCAGAAACACAAATAAAAGTGGTTGGGGTTTTGTTGCCTACAGAAACAGCGTGAAGTTGGTTGAGAAATCTTCAGCATATTCTACTGTCACATCGAGCATGAGGATGGAGATAGAGGGAGTTACAGCAGCTCTTATCTGGTTGATAACTGATACATCAACATACGCGGTAATACTCACAGACTCACAAAGCATGTTGCGCAAGATAGAAAAGTTCATGCTAAGAAAAGAATGGTGGGACTTATTGAACAACTCAGTTGTCCAGAGAATTACATGGATATACTGCCCTGGTCATGCTGGGGTCAGAGGTAACGAGAGAGCCGACTTATTGGCAGGCAATGCTGCGAGAGACGTCACATTGCTGAGAAGAGATAAAGCAGATTTAATAAAGGCAGTAATAAATTCATTTCAAGATGCAGATGATGTCAATGAGGTTGAGAACGTACGCATACAGAGAATGTTAGAAATGGGAGTATTCAGATGTGAGTAAATTAAAGAAAAGTAAATTTTTTGGAAAGTCCCGAAGATCACACAATCAACACCTGACGGAACTATGAGACTAAATATACTGCGATAGCTGATGTAGCGGAGGGTGGAGAACTTATGGGAATGTCCCGCGTGCTGTGAAGTCAGTTTCTAATCAAGAATCAAGAATCAAGAAAGGTCTTCTTAAGTGCCTAAAGGGCAGGCGTATTTATGTGTGCCGTCCATTCATGGAATCCTGGGGGCTGAGAATTGAATACAATAACTGCCCTATTCATCCCGATTTGCGAGAGTTATTGTAACGTTGTAACAACTGTATTATGATACTGAAGATCGTCATACAAGCTACACTCGTTTCATCAACGATCCTTCTTCCCGCTATAGCAGAGAAGCCCCACACGGATTTCCCTCAAAATGTTGAAACATAAACTTCCTTACTTTGTCTGAGTAGATGACAATGTCGACATCACCAGAATTATCCTCACACACACGCACACGCACACGCACACGCACACTCACACGCACACGCACACGCACGCGAACGCGCACACGCACACGCACACGCACACGCACACGCGCACGCGCGCACACACACACACACACACACTCACACACACACACACACACACATACATACATACATACATATATACATACATACATACATACATATATATATATATATAGCTTGAATCTGTTTGAAAGTTCAAATATTCCTCAAGATGTTACTTTTGCGGCTAAAGTAGCGGAAATAAAAGTAAATGTCTCTTTAGTATCCGAAATAAACAGATCCCTGATATTAATTGAGAGATATTTGTCTGCGTGTTACCATTACCCGAAACAAAATCATATGAAGCATGGTGCACACTGTGACTACGGACTTATAGCATTGGAACTGGTTGTCCCATCCCATAACAAGTCAAAGTGAACTTTAAGAGCCCTGATGAAGTCCGTATATGGCAGACCAAAAGGCACGGATGCCGAAGAAATGTTATAGACCATGACACACCGCATTCCGTACTCTCCACTACATTCTGTTAATCTGAAGGAGTTTGATAACTAACACATAAGCAGAACAATTTCGAGATCTTTAGTATCGCTAATTTAGGGTCTTAATTTAAGATGTAATTACGCAATGTAGGTAACTAATTTAAAAAGTAATTACGCTATGTAGGTAACTAATTAATAAAGTAATTACGCAATGTAGGTAACTAATTTAAAAAGTAATTACGCAATGTAGGTAACTAATTTCTTCTTCTTCTTCAGCGTTCATTCTCAAACTCCTACTGGATCTCTCCTGTAGCAGTACTACTAGCTCTCCAGCAGGATGCAGTCCTGAGAATGGAAATGTGTTGTGCCTCCGTTTTATTTGCGTCAATGGCCCGACACATCCATCTTCGGCAGAGGTAACTAATTCAAATAGTAATTACGCAATGTAGGTAACTAATTTAAAAAGTAATTACGCAATGTAAGTACCTAATGTAAACAATAACTAATTAATTCAGATAA
The DNA here is from genome assembly GCA_034231615.1 of Meghimatium bilineatum. Classification (NCBI taxonomy): domain Eukaryota; kingdom Metazoa; phylum Mollusca; class Gastropoda; order Stylommatophora; family Philomycidae; genus Meghimatium; species Meghimatium bilineatum. The sequence continues at coordinate 37,832,758 of CM067320.1, read as the reverse complement.
CTAAATTAAGAAATAATTAGGTAATGTTGGTACTTAATTTAATAAGTAACTAACAATTTAAGTACCTAATTTAAGAAAGAATTAAGAAGTGTGGGAAGTTGAAGCATATTAGAGGGCTTTGATTATGAAATTAAAAACCATATGGAAAGACACCTGAAAATGTTTATGCAGCGAAACGATGAATTCATGAAAAATAGAGATTTCTTCATTAGTTGTAAGAATAAATCTAGAAAGTACAGTTTGTCGATACGTTGCTGATAACAGCAACTCTAGTGCGCCGATGCTGATAATAGCAACTCTAGTGTGCCGATGCTGTTAACCGCAACTCTAGTGTGTCGATGCTGATACCCGAAACTCTAGTGTGTCGATGCTGTAACCGCAAATCTAGTTTGCTGATGTTCGTTCTCAAATTCTTGTTGGTTAACAGGATGTAGGCCTGAAAATGGTATGCATTATACCAAGATTTAGAATTATCAGTGATGTCTGCGCCTTTCGGCCTAACACATCCGGCTTGAACATGGTATTTTATTTAACTTTGACCTAGGTGATGGTGATATCAATACTCGCCACAAAATCTCCTTAGTTTACTCTTACTACATGGACATCAGGTCCAGGTGTTGCATTACTGGCTCCCTTCTCCCCCCTCCCCCAACTGGCATCATACATTGTTTACTAAACTATATAATTTTTATATACAAAATTGTGCTGGGTTTGTATTTTGTGTGTTTACCTTAAACGACCACTGGTACCACCCAATGTTAACAAACGGGCATCAGACCAAATCTTTGAAGTAAACTATTCCCGTCATTATGCTGACCATATTGCCCCTAACGTGATGTTTTTAAATAAACATCATACGCACTAAAAGCTGTGTTCAAATGTCGCTTCAACAGTGCATACAACAGTATTTTTCCCTCCTTTAAAAATATCTATGCACGTACAGGAAGTAGACTAAATACCGTAAAACTTTCAGGATTAGTGACAAATTAACGTTAATAATTTGACAACTGCATATCCGTCTTTAGTGATTCAGGGGCCAAGTTAAATGTATTTGAAATCAATAATAGAACATACCAGATAACACAGGATGGAATGAGTTAAAATAAACGAAAACTACGAGTACATAGATTATTGGGTTCAGGTATATTCGTATATGTTAGTAAACGTATACACGATAACACCTTTGTACACATCATCATCATCATCAAGTGTCATATTCACATAGAAGGTCAGCTGTAAAAGACTTCTAGTGTCGTCTGTTTATGCCGTGGTTGTGCAACGTCGGTTAACATTTCATGTCATGATGTTGACTACTTCTTGCTTGCCCTCTTTCAACTGTACCTTCAAGTAATGTCTTTAGTAAAGTATTATGTATTTTATTATACCCAATACATCTTTTTTCAATTATCTGTCCTTTAATAGTTATTGTTTCCATAAGCAGTGTTGTCGCAACCTTTTTGTTTATTGTCTTCTCCTTTACGAAGTTCTATCTATTCTTTTATATATAAAAGTCTAAACGGCACAAATTCTCTTTTCTAGTTCTTTGCGCATTATCCACGTTTCTGAGACATGCATTATTGCAAAGCAGATGCAGCACTTTAAAATGCCTATTTGTATTGTTTTATGCTTATTTCCAAACATATTAGCGATGCTGTATCCCTGAAACTAATCAACAGAGACAAGAGGGGATTAGTGTAGATGAGCAAGGCACTTTCTCCATAAAACATGGCCTGGCATGCCATCATGTATGAAATATTGAAGATCTCATAGTACATTTGAAATGTTACGCAGATCTTCCCTACAGCATGCAGTTATGTATAAGGATTTCACCATAGTAGAAAGAATCAGAACAAGGAAAGTGGAAAAGAACATTGAAACTGTGTTTCTTGAAATATATATCAAGAAAAGCAAAACATAACTATAGAGTTGCAGAAGTTTATAGACACAAGAAGGATAGTGTAGACGTGAAAACATTTTTTTTTGGTTGAAATACGACCATTAATGAATAATAGTAATAATAATAATAATAATAATAATAATAATAATAATGACTAAGAACGACTTCAAATTGTCTTGAAACATATCATGGATCGATACAACCTGATACAAGTAATACAGGTTGGGTTACGTCATGAAAACAGTCGATTGTGAGCAACTGGGTGTTCCCTTACAGCTTGGGTTTTCAAATTTTTCAGACAGCGAGAACCGCCCACATGTAATCGTTAGTGCTCGCAGGTACTTGTTAACTCGCATGGATTGAGCACATGTCCTTACGATAACCAGGTTGAGAATGCAAATCTTAAAATATATACATTTTCTAGCTGTAGGGGCTGTACATAAATAACGTCAAAAAATAGGAGTGGGAAGGAGAGGTCTGAACCAGTTTGACAGTTGTTGACAAGGGGAGGGGTTCATGAAAAGTTGACAATGTTATAATTATATAACTAAAGTCACATTTATTCAGTACATAATTTAAATTTAAACACAATTATTTGTGTCCATGGTACGATAACATATCATGGGCTTACCTACGTTTTCTGAAATGTGGACAAAGTTCGATAATATGTGCAGTTACATTCCACGTGTGTTATAGTGTGCACAATTTTCATGACATCACTGAAATTACGTCACTAGCAGACCATGGTGCAAAAATAATAAAATGGCTAATTTTAACGGAGATTAAATTATGTCACGATTTAATGCCACGAAGACGTATTGTAGAAGAAGGGATGATCCTGAACTTTTGGGCCAGGGTTAGACCTAATACCAACCCAGACATCCCCCCCCCTTTTCAAACTATATACATCTCTGTCTCAAGGGAGACAAGATGTTTTCTTTCTATTTTAGTGATGCTTTCCACAGGCTACATTTATACAACAATGGATGGATTTGGATTTGAAAATTTGTTTACACGAAATTTTATTTAGGAAGATTCTATTGGTGGGAACATTCTGAGGTTAGGGAGAAGCACTCCTCGCAACTGCAGCACGCGTAATGCATCCTTATCAGTCGAAGTTAAGTTCAGCATAGATGCGGCACCCATTTCGCTAATAGAAATGAACCGGAAGAATGACGTCACAAACTACCACAAAATTGCAATCGGCGATAAATTATAATTTTAAAAAATTAGGATCGGCGCATAATTCGTACAAACTGAGTGTCGTAAGTCCGAGATATGTGATTGTACCTATTAAACATGTTTCTATGCTGGGTAATGATAAGTATACATCCTGAGCCAAGATGGCAATGCTGAATAACATATTAACTTGCTGTTACTAAATAGTGGAAAATGAACGTGCGATACTATCGGTTTTGCCAACAAATTCCTAGATTTCTAGCCAGTGGTTGACCAGAGATCAGCTTATTCTTCAACAACTTTGAATGATGCAATTTCTGGGCATTCTTCGAGAATAATATATAATACATTGTTCATGGTGGCTAGGTCGACCACATGATTATTGTATAGTGACCACAACCCCAAATTTCTCCATTCTGTTGTGGTATCAAAACATTCTATTGATATGGTATCCCTAATAGTTCTGTTGTTGTGGTATCCCTAACAGTTCTGTTGTTGTGGTATCCCTAACAGTTCTGTTGTTGTGGTACCCCTAGCATTCTGTTGTTGTGGTACCCATAACAATTCGATTGTTAATGTATCCCTAACATTATGTTGTTATGGTATCCTAACATTATGTTGTTGTGGTATCTCTAAAACTCCGTGGATCTTATCTTCGACACTGGGTTAGTGAATTTAAACCATGACCGCTTTGTTGTAGTCAAGCCCTTAGATAGTAGACAAAGAAGGATCAGGACTTAACACCTCCTGAGAAACTAGAACATAACATATAGTACTAGAAAACTAGAACATAACATATAGTACTAGAAAACTAGAACATAACATATAGTACTAGGTAACTAGAACATAACATATAGTACTAGGAAGCTAGAACATAACATATAGTACTAGGAAACTAGAACATAACATATAGTACTAGGAAACTAGAACATAACATATAGTACTAGAAAACTAGAACATAACATATAGTACTAGGAAACTAGAACATAACATATAGTACTAGAAAACTAGAACATAACATATAGTACTAGAAAACTAGAATATAACATATAGTAAAGGAAACTAGAGCATAACATATAGTACTTGGAAGAAAGTAAAATGTCCATCTCCCCCTCCCCATCTATTAAAGCATGTCTCGAAATGATCATTGAAAACCATCAGAAATATAATTAGGAATAGGGTAATAAAGTTTTGCTAATACTTAATAACACACATAATGACACACACAAATCGATGTTTCGACCTAAAGTCGACCTAAAATCTACCTGTTGGATTTCAATTTTGCGTAGTAAATACATATTATAGATATATAATTAAACAGGGGAATCCGTTAATTCTTAATGGTCAGTTGACAAGTAGTTTGCCCTATAAGCTTTCGAGAGCAATAACTTCCAGACGTGTTGGAAGCCATACGAGAAGTGAGCATTCAAAGAAGGGTAGCACTGTATCATACCAGGAACAGAAAGAGAGATATGCTAGCCAAAGATGTAGCAACTCAGAAACAGAAGAACCAAGAAATACAGAAAAGAGGACCATCACCATAGCTATTAGGAAAATCGATCACTAGACAGAAAGACAACTATTATTAATTTGACTGAGCTGAGCAAGTTATCTTTCACATCAGGATAGCAAACAATGTAATAAACAGTCACTTAAATAGACTAAAACTGCTTCCATCACTTCAGTGCCCATGTGGGTAGGCGACACAGACCACGGAACATATCCTGCAAGAAAGCATTACACTAAACCAGTTATGGAGGAGCACTGGTCCATAAAGACATATATTCACAGAAAGCTGTATGGGAGCAGTGAGGAATTTTCAAATACAGCACCTTTTATCAAGAAAATAGGACTTGAATAGATTTGTTAAACTGCGAACGAGAAGAAGAAGACAATGATTGGAAGGGAGGAAGTAAAATTGGCAACAAACTGTTTATTCATGGAGAGCCTCACAGCATTTTTTAACTTTCAAAATATACATATTTCAACATGACATAAGAACAATGCCCATACATTTACTTTTTTGTTTTGTATAATCTATGTAGTGTGGCGCATGGCTGAGAGGTTAGAAAGATGGTCTCATAATAGTGAGGTCTGTAATTCGATCCCAAGTAAGGATTGGGTTTTTTTCTGTCGGAGTGTAAATTAACTTCTTAACGGGAAGCATGCAGTTATTTGAATTTTTTTGTAATATATATATATAAGACATGCATGAATATATTCCATTTGTGAAACATGTAATAAGTATGAAAAGCTTCAAGGCAACGCCCTATATGTAACGCACCTCTCAAGCACACTGGTGTGATGTGGTCCACTCGTATCACTTCAAAGCACATTTGGGTTATGAGGCACACAGACTTCGGTGCCCTGCTTTATTTTACTCACTCAATCACGCATATTAAGATATACAGAATAAGAAGATAAAATAAAACTGCTAAAATGAAAGAAACTAGAAACGTAAACTAGAGATAGTATTGCATTCCTCTGTACAACTATGCACATTTAGTACAGACTACAGTTAAACTTAAAACCTACAATGGAATCCTTATATCTATTATCCTCCAAGCAGATACAGACAACGTATCCATAGCTAATGTTCTGATTATCGTTAACTTTGTGTAGTGCTGCTAATTCATCATAATATACTTTCTTCGCGCATCAATCATGATCATCCATTTTTGGCTATAATTAGATCATGGGGACATAATTCTGCTTGTCATCAAGGTTAACTCGGAGAGATTTATTTGCTCTTGCTTGAGAGTTACTGTAATCGTTCGTTTGGATTGGTAACGATGCTAAATTCAGGATTGTTCACGTTGCTAAACTCTTGATTTTTTACGTTGCTAAACTCAGGATTATTTACGTTGTTAAATTCAGGATTGCTGAAGTTGTTAAACTTGGGATTGTTCACGTTGTTAAATTTAGGATTGTTCACGTTGTAAAACTCATTCACAACGTCACGTCATGTTGTGAGCATGCTGTGTGACTTCTTAAACCCAGGACCATGCGGTAGATTTTCACAGTATGATGCAAGTCTTCGAAACGCTGCCACCACCCGCGCCTCTGCAACTTGTACATTCTCTGGAGAACAACCGCATACAAATAAATTGAAAAGAAGCACCACTCTAGAACTGAAGGGAACGCCTGGTTTAGGAAACGAGTGTAGCAATTGTGTTTTTCTACTGAGTTCTGTCATTATCACCATCATCATCGACTCCGAATAGCGACGATTTCTTCTCCAATCACTTTCTTACAGAAGCAAATTTCAGTCGCACAGCACAAAATCGGTAGCTCCGGCAAAGATCATGGTCTATTTTATTCCCTGTTTTGTATTTATTTATTTTTTTTAAAGTATTCTTTTAAAATATTTTAATTGACTTTTTCAAAACCTTTTCAATTTCTGAAGTCAAGAGTTTGTAACATGCTTATATTTCACATAGGATCACCGACAAGTATTATAGATAGTAGTTTTTTCTGTGTTTCGATGACAGTTATATCAAGTATATTCTATATAATATCCAGATCTCTATCAATTCTTAGCTTATATTAAAACTTACTAAAACACGTAACATCAATAGATTGCATGGTGACAGATTACTAGGTTATAAGTCTACTGCCTACTGTTTACAATAGATATTTTTGCTGAATGAGCATCTGTTTTAGGTAATAAGTAATATTTGATAGAATTTAATAGTGATAACTAACTTGCTTATTTGATATGAATACGGGCAATAAATTAAAGATATCCTTTTACAAAGTTTGGACTAGGCTGTCGACAACGATACCATCTTTCGACTGGAGAACTTTTATATAAAAATGGAACCATTGAACATTGACTCATGTGATAGAGGGTGAAAGCAGGTGAGCTAACGGAAGCTTACGAAAACTATCGCATAAATTAATTAATCTATTTGCTGAAACCTACTGTGAGCAGGCCAAATGTGCAATAAAACTGTTTATATTTAGAAATTGATTGAATCGAATGCATTATTCAAAAAGAACATTAATTAGTACGTAGTCCTCAGGCTCTAAACAATATGGTGTATCAAAGTTCAATATGAACCTGTCATTTAGAAGTCTTGAGAGTTCGTTAGAGTTACATACAAGCAGTGATTTAGTGTGAATTTTTAGAGTAAGGACGATGTGGGGACCTTTTATTTTAGTAGGTTGGTAGTTCTTCCCCAGCACCCACTCCACCTCAAAAACACGTATTTACAGCCCTATAGTTATTAGTTAGTTAGTCGTCGGATCTTCATCACTGCAAACTGGACATGTTCATAGTTGATTCGATCTTTCCTTGAGTTTATTCGCTATTACACTTCTGCTGACAGTTACAGCTCTATATAAAGTATTAACTAGTTGTTTTTTTAAAAAAAAAACCCTACCTTATATAATTTTGTAATGCAGCTCCATTCGCCATTTTTTTTTTTTTTTTGGCGAAATTGTTCAGTATTCTCTTAATTAATGTTGATTCTGATAAAAGGGATCTTAACAGTTTCTTCTCAATCACCAATGAATTCAAACATGACAGACGACTGTTGTTCGTGGAATTTCTGAGATTTGTTTTCATTTTATTCTGGGTGCGTATACTTCTTTCACTGATAGCTGTAGTGAAAGGTATATTGAACACTAAACGGAGTAGTTTTTTTACTTCCTGATAGATTAAGTCTATGTCATTTACAACAAAATATGCCAGGTGTTCTTTATGAGGCAAATGCTTTGTATCATCTGCATGTAAGTTATGAAGTTTATTCTCTAGTAGGCTTTTTCCTGTATGAAATTTAAAAGGTGATCAATATGATTGAAAGAAGCTTCGAAAACACACAGCAAGTATACACAAATTGGGATTTCCATGTATTTCCTGATTCCTACTATGCAGCTAACAGTTCCATTAGTCCACTCACTGTCTTCATTCGTCAATAGCTTCATTAAAACGGAGTATAACTCTTTAAAATGTTTTTTTTTAAATTGTGAATACTGCTCTGGTATGAAAATTACATCCCGTACTGCAAGCATGTGGCAATTTGAATCCATTTCAGTCAAAAAAATTGTTCTTTTTTAAGATTTACTGAAAAACATGTCAAAAGTAGTCAAGAAACAGAAAAATATACGAACTTTATTAAACTATTAGTTTTCGAACCATGCAAAAGTATCAAGTTCAGTTGGTGAGAATAGAGCATGTGGATAAAGAGAGCATGTCGGCAAAAGTCCTTCACTACTGCGTGTCTCCCTCTATTAATTCCGAGGGGCCATTATATGTCTACAGTACAACTATTTATTCATATACATCCCAGTAATACACAACTTGCCCCGTATGATTTCAGATAATCCAGCAGCAGATCTGTCCTTGGAAACGTCGTAAAAACCAACAATTCTTTCTTATATTCTATCCTTAAAACAATACCTAAATATTATGCTCATTTGAGCCTTACATAACACAGCTAGTCTCGTCAGCTTGAATAGAAATACACGGAGACTTTTTTTTATCAAATTTGTTACTCATATAAAGCATCAGTTATTGGCTTTTTAGAAGTGAAGATAAATGCAAGTGAACTCTTGCCATGGACTCATTTTGAGCAATCAATTCTAATAATTCTAAATAATGTCCTTTGTTTACGGCAATTTCATCCTCACTGCGTCAACGGAATGCTAGCACTTGTTTACTTAAAAATACTACCGACTGAATGAATCGCTGCAAGTATTGTCTGTTTGAAGACACAATATAATTATATTTTATTGCTTGTAGTCGAGCAGCTTCCGATAACACATGTTCGATGTGTGTCTTGTACAGCATATGAAATGCCTAATTGTGCATAAATTATGTTTTGAAGACTGGTGTTTAACTGTTTTTCGAATTAAGTTACGCTAGTCACAAATTCTTTCCTTGCACCATTAATAGTCTTTAGCCCAAAATAAACGACATGCTCAGAAAACCTTTTTTTGTGTGTCAGCGCAGCTGTTATCCAATGAAATTTGTCAAAACAGGACGATGTAGAATTTCGATTTCTTTGTTTACGAAGTTCTTTAATTGAAAAACGTGGCGTTTTTCTTTTAAATGTCAACACGCATCACTGTCCTTATGATAAATTACAAACATGAGTTGTCAAAAGAAAGTTAAGAACATTTCAGTCTGGTAAACTTACTTTTGCAATATGTATATACACTCACAATTAATTACACATTAAAAACAACGTATGACCTATGTACAGATTAATTAATATAACAGATAGGGACAACATTTTTAATGTCTGAGAACTACAAATGATCATAAATTATTTCTAAGGGTATGATTTGTCTGAATTCAGCGTATGAAAGAACAATTAAATCGATATTAAAAGAGCTAAGCTCAGGTCTTCAGCGGTCAATTAACGTTAAAGCTTTGAAGGAAAACATACGCTAAAACGCTTCATGGACGGATAACTTTAAAAAAAATTGACCTGCGACATCTTTCTGTAATGTTTGTAGTTAATAACTATACATTTGTTTGCGCTATTTAAGTTGTTTAATTATGAGAGTGACGCAGAGCATTTTGAGCACTAGAGACACACATAATAACATACACAAATCGACCAAAACGCCTTCATCAAGACAAAAATTGAAGGAAAATTAAAAAATACAACAGAAAAGGGACAGTAAGGATATGGACGTTCACATCTACATGTACAATATAGACTGGAAGAGGTGAAACGACAACGGAAAAGGAATATACAAAAATGGATGCATACATGTGACATGAAACAAACATAAATTATAGAACATATTTATACGAGAATCATACATGAAATAAGCGCCCATTGATGACGTCAGGTTTAAGTGTGCCATATTGGTAAATGTAGCGGTTCTCAAGCGCAAGACTGGTCAGGTCGTCAGAGTAGCTATATTAGTATAGGAAGATATATTAATATGGGAAATGACTGACAGCGCACGAAACAGAAGGATGTTGATAGACATGTTAACTAAAATCGCACGGCATGGACTATACAAAGAAGAATGAGACGTAGTTGCTCGGAGAATATTCATGACGACAACGGGCACGATTGAACAAAATGGGGACAGAAGAAGAAATGGTAAGAAGTAGATTATATAGTTTAACACCGTTATATACGCATGTCGATAATTATCTGGAAACAATATGCTAGCTACACAGTTATAGGGATGCATGATCGACATTTCATTATAGTGCAATTGAGTGAAACCGACAATGTAAGTGAAAAATTGAAGCATATATCGTGTCTTACCAAAAACATAAAAAGGTTATTTAAAGTAAGACTTCCTGATAGTTTTGGTGGAGATTGTTCAGTACATACTTCGATAGACCAAAAACAAGAAAAGGTTATATAAAGTAAGAATTCATGATAGTTTTGGTGGAGATTGTTCACCACATACTTCGATAGAGAGTTACAACTCTGTTCAGCTGACAAAACTAAGGTGTATACGTAATCACAGAAATTGTTCCCTATGTTTTCCGTGGTTACAAGAGAGAATCAAATAATAGTTACACTGTGTTGGATCAAGTATACCGTAAGAGACAATAACGTTGGTTGGGCGTAACGTTCCTTCTCTTGGCATACAGTCTTGTGGAATCATTGGTAATCATCCATCAAAAGTGAGCCTATTTGATTAGTCCCGTTATTTTAATTTGCTGTCGACACGAAGTTTCCACAATGACTAATGACAGGTGCCTCGATAGAGTTAACTACTCGACCCCCCAAGAAAGTAAATAATGAGAACATCGATAAGAAGTCAAGAAAGTATTACGTGACGAGTCTTGATCTGGAGTCCGCAAGGAAAAATACAAGAGGAATATCATTAAAGATTCAGAGAAAAAAGTTAAATATAGACATACACTAATGAGTAAAATATTTTTAAAACATAGAGGAAACCATAATGTCTGTCTATGAAATTATATGCGAGTTAACAATTGGGGAGTGTTTAATGAATTAGAAATGTTATTCAAATATTGTGTTTTTTTCTGCTGGATGAAAATATGATCTATGTAAAGATAGAATGGAATGGAAGATACATGTATTCAGTGAGGCATTCTTTTTTCAATTAAGTCGCTCCGAGACCGTAGGCATAGAAGACATGCTCGTTAAATGAAGTTGGACGTGTTTTGGTCTAATAAATCGCCTAGGCTAATTTTGACGTGCGATTCCAAATATATAAACAGTAACCAACTGAAAGTCAAACAATAATCGAAACACGTAACGAGTGGGATCCAAATTCATTTTGCGAACAGGTCTTCTATACTGTCTCTCGGTCACGATCCATATTAGTGTATCAGTCAGTATCTATGACAATAAACAATGCAGGTGCAAGTTCATGCTATCATAGAGGTCAACGAGTCGATTGACTAACAGGTTTCCTTATACGGCGTTTTATTGATATACGATAGATTTGATTTTATCCAAGCAACTAACTGGAACTTATACACTTTTAGATGGCTGACGGAACGGCATTTATGGAAATACCCCCAGTGCTGTGACGCTTGTTCCTAATCAAGAATCAAGAAGAAGCAAGGTGTTGTATTACTGAATGGTTACACAGGGCTGCTTATCATTGAATCAAATTGGCTATCAAGAGTTAATTGCCCGTCAAATATGATTCGTACTTGCTTGAATGATCCACATGTGCTGCTCACTGATGCCGCACTGAAACAATGAATGATAATCGATTGTAATTGGAAACTGGTTACACTCAACAACTCTGTTCTCAGAACAAATTGATTTATATACAGCAGGAACAAACTCTGTCGAAATAATGCCAAAGAAACACCAATCATCTGTTATTAGTTAAATTTCGATATCAGAAAAAAATGAACAAACGTGTTCTTCCTTTAAATTATGCATTCACCATTATCATCTTATTCATGAACATACAATTGTCAAATGTATGTTTGATATATATTTCGTAGCTCAACTAATAATGTATAGTATCAGTTGTGATCCCTAAGAATAACTAATCTTAAAGAAGGCAGTACAATGAGCAAACATAAATAATAACGAAACTGTTAGGCAATATTCAACAAGGTAGAGAGTGCCGCAGTAACACGAATAAGAAGCGATCTTCTTCTCATACGCAGTTTAAACTCCCCCTAAACGCTGTACCAGAGCAAACCGTTTGGAGAGATGATAGTGGTTACCTATTTATATCCAAACTGAATTAGAAGAAATAGGAAAGGGCAGAGAATGAGTGGAGGTAGACATTGAGAAACAAATCACTGACTAAAGTAATAATACAACTCGATAAAGCGTGTCGGAAATGGACGGGTGTCAGGGGAAATGTTACAGTACATGAACTCGCCCAGCTACACTCAAACAACAAGACATAATTATATACACAGATGACTCAATTAACAGAAATACAAATAAAGGCTGGTGGGACTTTGTCGCCTACAGGAACGGCGTAAAGTTGGTTGAGAAATCTGCATTCTCCACTATCACATTGAGCATGACGATGGAGATAGAGGGAGTTACATCAGCACGTAATTGGTTGATAACTGACATATCAACACACTTAGTAGTATTCACAGACTCTCAAACTATGCAGCGCAAGATAGAAAAGTACATGCTGAGAAAGGATTGGTGGGATTTATTGAATAACTCATTTGTTCAGAGCAATACCATATGCAGTGGATACTATTACATTGTAGAATACCTGGAAATGAGACAACATTTGCAAGGAGGTTGGCTAAGGAGGGAGCTGCTGCTGATCAACCAGATGTACCAATAACGTACCATCAAAAGAAACAGATGTTCAAGGCAATTAGAAAGCCAACTCTAACACAAGAAGACTATCAAATTATGAACAGATTAGAACAGCTTGTCATTCTGCGCATCATAACAGGACACAACCAACTACGCAGCCACATGTACACAAACAAAAATCAAGATTGGCAACAAGGCCATGTGTACATGTGGACAAGCACCTCAAACAGTGAAGGATGTTTTCAGGAATGCTAGAAATATGGAATGCAGATCCAAATAAACAGACCCAGAGAAATAACATTGAAACAAAAACTCTACGGACCTCTGTGCGAGATACAGAACACAGTCAGGTTTATACACGAAACAAAACTTCAGATATTAGTATGTTCCAGGCGAACGAATAAAGAATAATATATATATATCTTCTTCTTCTGCGTTCAGCATGTGGTCATGCTATACCGTCAGACCTGTCGTCAAGACGAAGTCCACTGTCTTCTCCAGGTCAGAGCGGCTGCCCCATAGCTTTCGCCTCAAGTCTGTATCCTCTGGCCAGGTCTGCTGTCTGCTCTTTGTATGTTGGGCAGTCCTGAAGTATGTGTTCTGGAGTCTGGGTTCCGGATCCACATGGACATTCATCTGTGTATGAGATCCTTAATCGATAAAGGTGATCCAACAGTCTGCAGTGGCCTGTTATAAGGCGAAATATTGTGGTCTGTTGATATCTCTGGAGGAGATGTATTGCATCATGTTCGTATTCACCTTCCATTTCTTTCTTCCACTTTGTTGTGTATGTGTTGCGGATTATTGTTTTTACTTCTCCGTAAGATAGTGGGTGTCTGTGTTGCTCCATTTCCCTTCCTGACTTTGACAGAGCATCCGCTTTCTTATTTTCCATGATTCCACAGTGTGATGGTATCCACTGAAGGGCAATAGCTGTTGATTTTTGGATCTGTCTTAGCTCATGTCTGATGTTGTACAGAAGACTTTCGTTTCTGTTGCTCTGGATTGATTCCACTAGGGATCTGCAATCTGTGAATATGGCTATCTTCTTTGGTCTTGGCCATCCTGGTTCAGTGAAAGCTTTCAGTGCTTGATGGAGAGCAACTGCTTCTGCTCTAAAATTAGAGGAGTATTTTCCGGTTGGAAAAGAAATAACACTAACGGACTTTGAAGAGCCAGGCAATAGTCTTTAGAATGTCTCCATCATAACACAGGTTCCTGGAATAATTAATAAATAATACCAAACTCCACCTCAAAATACCAAACTCCACCTCAACTTAAAGCATTGGCACTGGAGATGATAGAAATTTAAAAAAAAGATATATATATATATATATATATATATATATATATATATATGTGTGTGTGTGTGTGTGTGTGTGTGTGTGTAAACAGTGACACATGTTTAGATATATGCAAACAGTATTGTATTAATTAAATGTTATTAAACCCAGCCCACCACCCGCCCTCACTAATTTTTTTAACGCTGTTTATTCATATCCATATCTCCATATTTTTGTATGATTGTACACATATGCACTGTTATGTGTGTTTGCATATGTATATGTGTACATTTAGCATCTTTGACGTGAAGCATGCACTTAATCAGGTTTGACACTATTTTTGTAGCATTTCACTGGACTAGTTTTATTTTTATCAATTGATATTGTGTATAATTCAAACAAGCACCGCTATTGCTTATAACTAAAAATGGGTGCACATTTTCTCTTCTTATACAATTTAATGTGGCGGTCAGACCATTCTATTGTTGTATTGTTTGTTAGTTAGTTAGTCGTCGGATCAACATCACTGCAAACTGGACACATCCATAGTTGCTCCGATCTCTCCTTGAGTGTATCCGTCATTACACTTCTGCTGACAGTACCGGTCCTATGCTGGTTGACTATCATTATTCTGCACCCTCCAAAATGTTCACTTCTAGCAACACCGTATTTCAATCCCTGATCTTTAATCCTAGCCATTGAAAAGGAATCATCATCCACATTAGTCTCACTCTCGCGTGCTATTTCATTTAAGGAGTTCAAAACGTCAGCGCGATCCATTGCCCCATCGCCCTGTGCCCCAATCGCGCATGATGCCAGTTATTCCGCTCTTTCATTGCCTCGAACGCCCACATGTATTGTTTGTGTTTATTTCAGTTCGTATCTGATTTGATTGGTGTTACACGGAAATCCGTGACGTCAGCTAAGTAAAAATATAAACAGTTCGTTATTTATAGCACAGCGAGTTAAAAGCAAGTTTAACCCAGGATCCAACTTACTAAACGATAGACAAACCTATCGGTTAAACTGGTAACGTCCCAGATAACATCACTAGTCAATACAGACTCTCATAGAGATCAATGACTGTCTACAACGGAACTAGTTAACTCCATCCTTCACTTTGGGCAAACCTTATTAGCTCAGATCTCTGGGTAGAAGGAAAAATTGCATGTTTGCCAATGGTACATTAACAGTTGGTTGTAAGCACAAAATAGTGTTGCATGTTCCCTTAGAATACATAAATGCTCTAGCTACGGTGTTGGAAATTATTTCAATGGCGTTATAACCAGTTTGATAGCTTGTCACCGGTGCCGCTCTAAACTGTACAAAAAGTAATAGTGCACTAAAGGAATTCCCGGCAATGTTTGTTAACGTTATCTCAAAGTGACATATATGTACTAAAATATTTCCTTACATTAACAGATGAATATTTCTAGTTAAATTTTGAATGAATGAAGTTATTGGTTGGTGTTTTTAAAGTATACAACAAGTAACCAATGAAAAACTCGAAAAAAATCGTGTCTGCCAAGATGAGTGACACAGTTCGCATGACCTTTATTAGGAAAAATACCCTGGCGAATATACTAGGAAAACACTAAAACCCAACCGTAAGACGGAACAAAGTGGAAGTGAACCAAACGATTCACAACTGACCAGCAAGGTATACTTAGGTGGAAATACATCAATGTCAATTTGATACTTTCAGCGAGTTCTAAGTTTACACTAACAATATGTTGCTTTATTTGTAGAATCTCGTAAAAGTGAAAGTGATATATCTATATATTTGTATATATCGTCTTCTCTCTTCTTTTACCGTTAACCTGGCAGGCTTGAATACCGATCTGTCTTCGGATATGATACCACTGGCCACTTTATATGCATTAAAATTGTGAAATCTCAGAAAAACGGTAACTCCTTCAATCCATTTTCTTTTTGGTCTGCAATTGCCACTTGTTGTTTTCATTATCATGTTATATGCTCTTGCTGCTGGCCAATAGTCATTCATCCATCCAGTACTAGGATACAAATACCACCAAGTGAAAGTAATACCGGGATAACATTCTAGGAAGATTGTCAGGTCTTGTTTTATTAGGTTTTTAAAAAAAATACATGCAAACTGTCCGGCTCTGTGGTGGGGTGGTACAGAGCACCTTTGTGATGGCCAAGGTACTGAGTTCAATCCACACTACAGGAAGTTGTGATCCTGGACTGTTCAGAAAACAAAGGCACACAACTGAACGCATTGATATTGCCTAGAAAATCACTATAGCCAAAAAAATGATTGGTTGATGGCTGCGTCCTGAATAGGATACGCTATACATAATTTTTATTCGAGAAAAACTAAATTCATTAATATAATATAAAGAAATATATTAATAGGTTTATGAAATAAAAGTCATGTCATAAAAGGCGCCTAAGGATGTTATGTGATGGAGTTGGTTGTCCAATCACATACTGACGTTGAATGGGTCAAGTAAAATAGCACTCATTTGTAAACCATGACACAACACATTCCAATCTCCGGTCTGTGTCATGTGACGTATTCTTAACAGAATGCAATCTTCCTTAAGAATCTCCTGCATACCAGCGGTCTCTGGCACGTTCTCCAGGCTAGATATCTCTTGTCCAGCGACGTCTTTGTTGACCTTTGTCTCTACTGCCTTCTATCCCCCACACCCCCTTCCAGAAAATACTATTTTTCCATGCCATCAGGACTACATCATACTAAATCACAGACATTTGAGAATGAATGCACAAGAAGACAATTAAATGATTAAATTATGCTTTCCTTATCACATTCCTATAAATCTTGACTGCCTGACTATTATTATTGATATAATCTGTCTTTTACAACAGAATCTTTGATGACTAAATATTAATTTGCTTTGATTTTCATGGTATCTTTAACATTATTCTCAGATACCACATCTCAGTAACCTCTAATTCACATTGAGCTTTTCTTCTTTAAAGTTCAATCCTCATATTCCTGAAAAAGACTGTAATTTATATATATATATATATATATATATATATATATATATATATATATATATTATATATATATATATATATATATATATATACGCATCAATATGGTGGCTTTCAATTCGAAGTCACATAGAACGCGCACTAAATATAATTAATATGACGCAATCATCACAAATGTAAGTAAGTGTACAGTAACTTTATATACAACACGTGTGTATATATATATATATATATATATATATATATATATATATATATATATATATATATATATATATATATATATATATATATATATATATATATATATATATATATATATATATATATATAATATTATAAATAAATTGAAGGGTCTATACAAAAGTCAAACACGTTACCTTTTATTGTATCTTGAAGTGCTCGTTAGTTAGTATAACACTGAAGAGCTAAGTAATTGTTAGAGCGCACATACAATCAGGAATCCAAATCAATGATTACTGATTGTAGAGTTAAATGTATGCCTTCAAACGAACACTTTTCCTACAGCACCGGACAGTTAGCTTTAAAGAATAACAGAGCACATTCATCATGCATTATGTGCTAGAAATGTGAATGTTGTCTGTCTCTGGGGTACTCACGGCCAATTGACTCAGTCTAGCTGATGGGCATAAAATTGTGGACAGAACCAGGCGTGAAGTTTATATTTTGTGAGTGATCTGCGCCTGTCGAAGGATGCCACAAACAGTCTGTGGTCTCACTCACCCGTGCTATTAAATTTCTTATTTTGAGTTGTGCTTGCGTGCATGTATAGCTTCTACTGAAACGATATTATTATTTAATTTAGTGTTGGGGAGAGGGGCTGCGATCGACTGGTGAAATTGGAGGAAATGAGAGGTTAGCTAGTCGAAAGAAGATTTAATTTTGGGGACTTGCTGATATTCTAAAAAAAAAATGTTTAATGTTTTAAGAATTTTACGAGATTATGTATAAGGTGAGTGTCCATTAAACCAGGCGAGTGTCCATTTACAGTTCTAGACTTATTACTATAATTTACCACATCAAAAAATCATAAACAATAATGTAGATAAATGTTTGTCTATGGCCCTTTGCGCCTTCAGAAGGTCATTTAGCAATAAGAAGAACCGTTGATTATTTTCTCAGAAATTGTGACTTTTCAAGCGATCATATCATAGCAACGGAAGATTTTTGTTCCCGTCTTTCTCTTTTTTCTTGTATATCTTTAAATATATTATTTGTTTCTGCTTATCTCTTGACGAGTATTGTTAATCCCATATGGCTTGTATGGAGACAGTGCCCTACCAATTTTGCACTAACCCCCTCTCGGTTTCGCTGATGAAGTTTAAGGGAAATGCAAAGCTGATACACCTGGAATCAAGCAGAACTACAGGAGATTCCAGAGGATGAACAATACGTGTGTTCTATCCTACTAAAATGATGACTCCACAGATAAGAAACATATGAGGTAGATCTGCAGGTATTACTATTGCCCTGCCAGGTCTACTACCGTAAAATATTATATTTCTAGTATATAATATTACTATATAGTCAGACTTCTCTTTCAGTGAAAATCCTTCAAAAATCATCTTTCAGTGATATGTTCTGTTGTCTCTAGTCATGGATTCAATGCATGTCTTATTTATATTTCGTACTTTTGATTTACATATTTTACATACAAAACTTATCATTTATATTGATGAGGTAGAGATGAAATATGTCGTAATATGGACATAAAGAGACAAAGTAATATCTACAATTTTCAAATCAACACTGTGTTACCAGTGTCAAACATGGTTTTTAGCAATCTCGTAGCAGAGAAAAATCATCACGTGTGAGATGAAGTGTTTGAGAAATGCTGCTGGCGTCAGCAAACTAGACAGAATAAGAAATGAAGATATCAGAAGAAGCATAAGAATAATGCCTTGTATCGATAAAGTGGTTTGGTCACCATGTAAGAACAGACCCGTACCAAATACAATTGAGAGCTTATAACAAACGATCATATGGATACACAGCAATAGGTAGACCAAGAAAGAGATGGGTTAATAAAATCACGATAACACTCTACAAATACGAACTCAGCACCCCTCAGGCATCACATCTGGTCTCTTGAACAGAAACTTTCAGCTCCCACCCCTACACTTAACGGCAAATGTGGATACTGTCAACCAGCTTCCACCCGGGAAAAGACCATAGACAATAGAGATGCTAACAAGTAGACATTATACTTTTCCTTTTGTGGTGGACGGAATTTCCAGAGGTACTATCAATGCAGATGTGTCACCAACTCGAACGGAAAAAATGATTAAAATGTTGGTCCAGAGGTATGTATCACGATCCTTGTAAGACGTGTTGATCGTTTGATACTGTCGTTGCATTACCTACCCTCGGGTTTCCAACATGCCCCCATAAACTTCCTAACACAATCATGACTTTCATGCAACAAACTGTACACAATCTCAGTTACATCATCAACATCATCAAAGATGTCAAGAAATAGTATTTTAAATATTAAAATGTAAAATAAAATAGAGATAATTTTGGGTATCATTAATGAAGTGTTATTATTTATTATTTGACTCCTTGTCAACAACAATACTGCAGGGAACGGTCGAGGGTGGAAGAAGCAGAGGAGGTAAAATAAAGACATGGACAGACAACATCGAGGACACGTTTTTTTCTCCCTCATCGGCATTGGTGAGAATAGAAATCGCTGAAGGACTCTGTGTGCTGTAGTATCCAATATGGTACCCCTAATACCCTGAAGGGATACGGGTTTACGATGATGATTTAGTACATTCTAAAACGCATTCCGATAACATCATTGAGATGGCTGCCGGAACGGAGGACGAAGCACTTATGGGAATGCCCCACGTGCTGTAAAACTAGTTTCTATTCAAGAACTCATTCCGGCAGTTTTCAACCGATATCTCAAGAACGCCTGCGTTTAAAACAATGAAAATTGCATGTGGAGATCCAACTTTACCCACACCATTAGGAATTCATTATTTAAAATTGTGCAGAACTTGATATTACTTAAACCGGAAAGTTTCTTTCATTGATCGTTGTCGACGAGATAATTATTTTACTCCTGAAATTTATAATTTACTGTAAATTAGTCACATTTAGGGAGTAATAGAAACATTTTTATCCAATTTCAATTTTAAATTCACTGTAGCATCCTTTGTAACTAAATTCCCCGTGTAGTACATTCTCCATTAGATAACTTATTCTCTTAACCAAACGCGAAGAGAACACCGGAAATTATTACCTATTCTTTAAACTTGCACATAATTTTTAATAAGTTATGCAAATTGTGTAAACATCAACAATCGACTTCACATTCATCTTTTAATTATTTCACACCACATAACAATCTTCAAGTAAAATATTAAATTGTATGTCTTAATGATACGTGTTACTTATTTACATGTCGCAAATCAGCACACAATTTAATACAACTTGTTTTCAATAAAAAAGCATTATAAACTTAATGATTTCTGACAGTTTCCATTCCGAGTGCCATCAACTTATGTCAAATGTTTGTTGAGTTATAGTTTTTTGTTTTAAGAAGGCACACATTTGTAAACGAATTCCAGTAACATTGGACCTGGTCAAAATACTGATTTGTGGGAATTACCGAAAATGCATTTCCGCTTTCTGAGCTGTCCATAAATTACCCAAAAATTAGAAGGGTGATGGTGGGGGAATCGTAAAAAGCCTGACAGTTGTTGACGGGTAGGTGAGAGGTGTGACATATGTAGACGTCAATCATCTTGTTTTTATATACCAATATAATTGTTTGTACATTGCATTTTTTTTAATGTGAAAGAAGACATGAATTTTTATCGTACTTGTTCTTTTAATAATTAATTAGGGGGTGGATTGGTAACATATTTTTGATATAATTAAGAGGGGTGTGGGATCCCGGATTTCTTGTGAGTGGGAAGACAAGGTGGGGGTGGGGTAAGAAAGTTGGCAAGTACTTGTTGACATCATTTATACACGTCCATTTCATTTTTGTGTTGCTATCTGCGCTCACTCTCAAACTCCTGCTGCGTGGCAGGAAGTAGACCAGACAACTAAACTAACATGATCATTACTGTGAGTTCTGCGTTGTTGAACCTGATACATCTGACTTTGTCATAGCTCTGTTTTGTATTGTGAACTTCCACTGATTAGGGTAATTAACGTTACACCAAACAATTCTTAGTAACCTTCATATTGCATGCATGGCAGGTGATACTGTTACTGATCTATGTTATCCTTTCGGAGCAAGACCAGAACCAACATACATTTTCTGATATGTGGATCTCTACAACAGGTAAGACTGCAGTAAGACAATAATAAGACCTGACATATTATTACAGGACGACGAAATAGCGTTTTACTTGTCACAACCAATACACAGCAAACCGACGTTTCTATCAAAATATCTTAGAAGAGATAATAAAATATAAACAGGAAGAGCACAGAGTAATAGGAACATACAAAATACGATAATTGTATGGAATCATCGTCACGATAGTTGTAAATCCAAAATAACGAAAGAAATATTCGAAATGTTAAATCTTGTTAATCAGTAGAAGTCTGATGAACGTAGACAGACAACGATATGTATGATTTAATGAATCTAACTTGAACATTAAGTGCACCAGAAGTTTCGTACTACTGAACGAAAGTTTGGTTGAGAACGGGGTCACTACAATATAGTGATTATATCTTGATTCTTGAGACGTCATTGATGTGATTTAACTTATTACAAAATTGCAGCAAGGATGATTAACATTCATAGCTTCAATGTGTTTCTTACTAGAAACTAAAATAATATTTAAGATATATTCTTTAAAAGACGTTGCTTAATGATCAAATATTGTTCTATTTTAGGGACCTTTAGTTGCTTTAGAAAATCGACCACTCAATCCATCTCTATTTTAACAGAGCAGAACAAGTGTTCATGTTTCGTACCAGAACAAGATTCACCATTTTAAACAGTTACTTACCTGGATTTAGACTGGAAGATCTCTTTGTTGTTCATATAGATCGGCAGCACAGACGGAGAAACATTAAACAAAACAAGAGTTCAGTACACTAAACCAGTTGTGGACTGCGCCGTTGCGTACAAAGGCAGACATTCAAAGTAAGCTAGATTGGAGTATTGAAGAACTTTTAAATACAGCAACATTTATCCAAAAATCTTAGGCGTGCTGTCTAAACATATCTATGAGAATACTAACGAGAAGAAGAAGACGTAATGTTATCAATGTTACAAGAAACTGCATGACGATAGCGGCGTTCTATCCATGACCAACTAGGATTTTCTTACTGTAAACAATTTCGCCAAATAAAAAATGACAAGGACTAAGTAGGAACGGGCACGGAATTTAATATTCTGTCCAGTAGATAAGAAATTAAGAGTGGCCCAACGCTGTCAGAATGATAGTATGTGTCCGGTTGAAAGGCGATTAAATCGTTGCATACAAACGTTGGACTACCTGAAACTCCAGGAGTTTGAGAATCATGTAGAAGAAACAGAAGACAAAACTCATAAAAATAAATGAAGCAACTCGCTACGTTTTATGTGAAATAAATGAGGATACTTGCTACGTTTTATGTGAAATAAATGAGGATACTTGCTACGTTTTATGTGAAATAAATGAGGATACTTGCTACGTTTTATGTGAAATAAATGAGGATACTTGCTACGTTTTATGTGAAATAAATGAGGATACTTGCTACGTTTTATGTGAAATAATTAAATGGTGCAATTTCGGTGATATTGAGCTCTATCTGAAACCTGGTCTCAATTCGAGTTGTTCGAACCAATGGCAAGCGTTTCTGTTGGAAACACGACAGAAATAGATAAAAGTGTTACTTCATTTTATATTTGCCTTGTGTTATCTCAACCCGCAACCCTCCCCCATCAGTTTTGGTTGTTATCCGAAACTGGTGCTTATTTCTTGTTGGAAACATGATTAAATTAAAACGCAGAAAAATATATAAAACAAATAACAGCAAACGTTGGATCAGTAATACCTAG
The DNA here is from genome assembly GCA_034231615.1 of Meghimatium bilineatum. Classification (NCBI taxonomy): domain Eukaryota; kingdom Metazoa; phylum Mollusca; class Gastropoda; order Stylommatophora; family Philomycidae; genus Meghimatium; species Meghimatium bilineatum. The sequence continues at coordinate 37,809,664 of CM067320.1, read as the reverse complement.
CAAATTCAATATGTAAATTAAAAGTAGCGCCAACAGGATAGGGGCCTACAGAGTTCTTACTTTAGACGTGTAGTTCTTACTTTTCTTACTTTAATGACAGCTCAAGACAAAAGAAAAATAGTGACAGCAGAAATGACATGTCTGCGAAGAATACTCGGAGTGCCATTAAGAGATAGAATTAGAAACTATAACATTACACAGATAACCAAAACAATACCAGTATTGGAACACAACAAAAGACAACAAATCAAGTGGTTTTCACATGCTTTCAGATTACCAACAGATAGCATGCCACAAATGGCCATGACACATAGACATAACGGCTGTAAAGCCAAAGGCAGACCATAGAAAAGATGGATCACGAAATCAAAGAACCACAGGAAAAAGCTTACAAATAGAACACAAGAAGGCCATCTCCAGAGAACTCTTCCACCCCTGACGCCGCAAGGTAAACAAGGGTCACAGCGTATAGATAGACTTTAAACGTGTGTGTGTTATTGGTTTTCTTTGAAATGTTTATATAGGCCTATAGAAGAATACGAAGAACATCATGGAAAAAGTAGAAAACAAGCAAAGAGGTTGTAACAACACGTAATATAAACAAAGAATTATTAAAGGAAATAATAATTGATATTATTATGTCCTTCATTACGAGGGTAAAGTCGAACGGTGGTGAGTAAGAGGTAGACTAAGATACAGGTTTGAGGGTACTGTCGCAAGATCGACAGGTTACAGTCTAGCAGAGGGCACCACCACAACAAGAGACATGGGATGTTGTTGGTCTATTGCAACCAACCTTCATTGCGGAGACGGCACTTGATGATGGTATAAAGACATAACAATATGATAAAACTAGTAATGAAAAGCGTAGTTACTGATAACAGGGGCAATGACCCCCAAAAGACAACGATGTACAAAAGATGATTCAGTGTTTAAGCATTCCGTTAGCTGCAGCAGGTTAATTCGACAAGAATCGTGAGTTGTTCAGAGACTTTGTTCTGGAACGAAAATGAATAAACAATTTAAAACCAACTACATAGTGAAGGCTCAAATTACAAATCTCTGTTAAATTTCCACGTTTTTGTTCGTGCCAATGCTAACTTTCATTTTATGGAAAGAATGTGAGATTGTAGTAAAACCATACACCATGTATGTATATTTAAAACAAACAGTAACATAGTTTAAATATGTTTCACAGATATCCTACAAACAGAACAAACCGACTAAATATGTTTCACAGATATCCTACAAACATAACAAACCGACTAAATATGTTTCACAGATATCCTACAAACAGAACAAACCGACTAAATATGTTTCACAGATATCCTACAAACATAACAAACCGACTAAATATGTTTCACAGATATCCTACAAACAGAACAAACCGACTAAATATGTTTCACAGATATCCTACAAACATAACAAACCGACTAAATATGTTTCACAGATATCCTACAAACAGAACAAACCGACTAAATATGTTTCACAGATATCCTACAAACATAACAAACCGACTAAATATGTTTCACAGATATCCTACAAACAGAACAAACCGACTAAATATGTTTCACAGATATCCTACAAACATAACAAACCGACTAAATATGTTTCACAGATATCCTACAAACAGAACATACCGACTAAATATGTTTCACAGATATCATACAAACAGAACTATCACCTTTAATGTACCTATCGAACACACGAACAGTTTGAGAAGCCACATAATTCTACTGTATAAGGAGATAATAAAACTCATAAACAGCTAAAGACTAGTACGCTTGTAATAGACAGCTAAAGCGTATCACGCTTGCATTAGACAGCTGAAGAATACCACGCTTGTCATAAACAGTTAAAAGACTATCACGTTTGTCATAGACGGCTAAAGATTATCAAGTTTGTCATAGACTGCTAAAGACTATCTCGCTAAGACAGTTAAAGACTACCGTGCTTGTCATAGACAGTTAAAGACTATCGTGCTTGTCATAGACAGTTAAAGACTATCGTCCTTATCATGGACAGTTAAAGACTATCGTCCTTATCATAGACAGTTAAAGACTATCGTGCTTGTCATAGACAGTTAAAAACTATCGTGCTTGTCATAGACAGTTAAAAACTATCGTGCTTGTCATAGACAGTTAAAGAATAGCGGGCTTGTCACAGACAGTTAAAAACTATCGTGCTTGTCACAGACAGTTAAAAAATATCGTGCTTGTCATAGACAGTTAAAAACTATCGTGCTTGTCATAGACAGTTAAAGACTATCGTCCTTATCACAGACAGCTAAAGACTATAACGCTTGTCATAGACAGCTAAACACTATCACTCTTGTTGTAGACAGATAACGACTATAATGCTTGTCATAGACAGATAGAGCCTCACGCTTGTCATAAACAACTAAAATGTATCACGCCATAAACAACTTAAGACTGTCACTTGCCATAAATATTTAAAGACTCTCACACTTTCATGAGAAAGGTAAAAGAACAAAACAATTGTTTAATAATACGGAGGATGTAGACATAATTATTTTAGGCAACACGAAGGATGTAGACATAATTATTTTAGACAATAAATTGCGAAAGCATGGATTTCTGGCAATGGTAACAACTAGGGAAAATTAAATAAAGAAGATTTCCGTTTCTTGCTGGAACCTGAAAGATAAGCAAAGAATAGCAATAATGTTACCAGAAACGCATGTCATAAGAGGTGCATACGATTTTGGGTTGGCGTTGAATGTCCATTAGAATGAAGGTGATAAATGAGCCATGTTAGACCATGGTACAAAGCATTGCATTTGCTGGACTACATCTTGTTAACGAACACAAGAGAAGAAGATGGCAGCACATCACCATAGTAAGGTGAAATATTATAAACTAAATTGCATTACACATCAGAGATAAAAGCTATTTTGACCCATAATCAACAACATAAGAAATGTAGCACATGAAGACGTGTAAAACGTTTCTGGAAGATGCTCAGATGATATAGCTGTGATCGTATTGTTATTAATATCTAAACAGAAGACGATTGAATAATCACATGATTATTTACGAAAATCGACCAAGAAACACTTCCATAATTATCATTAGATCAAACATTTAGAATATATCCTTTCTGGGAAGAATCTCATGTTTATTATATTGCTTTATCATATATCATATTTTTCAGCGTTCTTGTTCTTGTTTGCATAAATTATTCCTAAAATTATTCAGAAATTGGGAAGATAAATCGAACTACATACATAAAGGTCAAAGGTAAATCTTAGTGTCCTAGAAAATACTCACTGCATGAAAATACCACGTAAAATTATGTTTTGAAACTAAAAAATAGCTTCTGCTACATTCCATCAAAATATTTTCACGGTACAAACACAAAATGGCAAAGAAAAAAAAATACACATAACCGCGCAGATTTTTTGGAGGTGTTGGCTTTATTGGGGCAGTATCTGCCAAAGTCGACATGAGGTCTTCACTGGTGCAGTAAAAGTTCGATTTAACATACCAGCTGAACGTATGAGTGAGATTTTAAAATTCTAAAATAGTAGAAGATAAAGAATATGCTTCTATCACAAGGTGTTATTATTTGTTGTTGTTGTTGTCAATATCCAAATGCTGAGGAGTAATTATATTCTTGTCATCACACTGACATTGGGTTTGATTGTTTCCTGCAGATATCTCCATCCTGAATAATGACATGCACATGTCTTCCTCTATCTGAAACTGGTTGTGTGGTCAATTGTCATCATGAAGTCTCCATGAAAAATATTTGCTTTTGGGATTCAGGTGAGGTTCACAGAGGTACATCCTCTACTGGTCACAAGCACTCGAGAAGCAGATCTTGATCTTTTATTCTGTAGCTGAGTATTAACTGAGACCATGCCATGTCCTGCATCCTATGCCGTCACAGTTCTCCCCAGCATCGAGTTTCCAGATTCCACATGAGTGTTTTTAACCCTTCTCAAGATTAGGACATGTTCTGACTGAAGGTGTAATGTAAGTTTTCAAGACATTCTCGATGCAGGCTGGGACATTAGGCAGGGCCTGATCCACACAAGGTAGAGATGTTGCTCCTCGGCACTCAGGATTCTTGGTGAGGCCGTCGAGATTAGACAAGAGTGTGACAGGCAAGAAAAGAGAAAAATTGGAGAGACCTGGATATACCGCCAAGCACTGGGTCGCTCCCCATAGCAAGCTTTGTTTATATACGGGTACAAGGTGAAGGTGTTGCTATGGGTGTGTTTATGCATGATGCATTTGCTTCAAGAAGCTTAGTATCAGCCGGACAGTAGCTTCCGCATCAATCGGCTACACCTAGACTGTGAGCTCTTCAACAAGTCATTGACTGTAAGCGGGACGTCCAGCCCAGACCCTGCATGTTTCTTCCACCCCCTTTATTATTATTTAAGACGATTAATCCCGCAGCTTACGGAACATATAGCGTACTCATGACACTGGGAACATTTGTGACTCCTTCAAATATTCAACCTGGCACTTTGTATATTTAATCAGTTTAATTTTCCTAGATACAGATATACAGACACACAGACACACATGTATATATAATTGGTGGCATATCCTTTTCAGGATTTATTCATCTACTCATAATGTTTAGCTGCAATATTATTTTGGCCATTTTTACGGTCAATAGTTAGCCATCGATTTGTGAAGAATACAGATGCACTATTGCCTGAGGCGGTATTTGAATCCGGGTACCATGGCCGTCAACGATTCGCTCTGTACTTCGCCGTCACAGTGTGTCATGTGACGTTTATTTCCACAAAGTAGTCTTTCTTATGAAATTCTCTAGCGACATGTGCATGCATTCCTGAATATCTCTTGTCCAACAACGTCTTGTTCGGCCTTTGCCCCTACTTTCAATTATTTATTATTTATACTGGTTCATTTACGTATCATTTATTATTCATACCGGATAATTTATGTATCAAAAACTACAGATAAGAAGAAAATAGTGACATATTTGGAATCAGTAGGTCAAATATACACGGAAAAAAAGATATAATAAACTAAGGCTTACACAAAAATAAGTTGCTGTTTTTGAGACGTTATCAATTCCTGCTTTTTTTTTAAATGTTTGTTTTTACACGAATAATGTTTACATGCTGCACTGTTTGCATCATTGCACAATATTTTTTAGTGTCTCTTTCGCTTGATGTCTTAGGGAATCAAAGCAGAAAACTATCTCTAAAACCAGTCTGTGTGTGAACATCGACGCGTAGTGTCGTTTCGTGCTTCAGATATTTCTATAGTCCACCTTAAGCGTAAAAAGACTGAGGATGAACCATAAAGTCTCAGTATTATTTCATATAGATAATTGGTAATAATTGTAGCAATCTTCTTCTTTCCTTCTTCTGTTACCCTTTACGGGTGTCGAGGGAGATACAATGTTCTTGTTCTCGCTTTTCTGGCAACTTCAGATAGTGTTATTTGATGTTCGCGTAATGTCCCTTTGATGTTGTCGATCCAGCGTACTCTAGGTCTACCATTGGCTCTTCTTTCTGCTTCTCCTCTCTTCGTATATGCTTTATCCCCATCGAGGCCAGCACAGTGCAGCGGTGATGGTGCTTAGTTCAGCCATCAGGGGCTGGAAACTAAGACTGGTCGGGCAGTCCCACTCGAGCAGGACCATAGTCCTGCCCAAGTAAGCAGAGTGCTGAAGACGGAGGAATCCAGCCAAAAGGCGCACAGATAATCAGGATGCCACGCACAAAACACAATGGAAACATGTGTGTATTTATAAATAGTTATGGTGCCTGCCCTGTGTCTGACGTTCAAGCAGGGACGGTGCCAGGCCCTATACCTCGAAAGGTCCCAACCTCAGTTACTGGAAGTCCTTCTCAATTGCCCCGAGGAGCCAGGAGGCAAGGGAATAGAGCTACTAGCCAAACAATCAAACGACCAATACAAATAATGCACTGGAATGCTGAGGGGGTCAACAGTAAAAGAGATGGATACAGCAAAAAATTGGAACTTGAAAATGTCCTCAGTGAAGAACAAGTTAATATATGCTGTATCCAAGAAACACACCTTAGCAGCGACATAGCCTTCAAAATCAGAAGTGACAGCAGAATGTACCAGTGCTACTGGTCTGACAGAAAGAACAGGCGAAAGGGTGGAATTCTGACACTTGTTAAAAACAATATCAGCGCACGTCAGCTGGAAGTATATATGGAAGGGGCAGAATACCAGATGCTCCACCTAACAACAGACAGTGCATAATTCCATCTCCTGAACGACTACTGCCCAAATGATAAACCATTGGCACTAGACACAATTCCAGACAAAGAGAGACTTATGGTGTGTGGTGACTTCAACAGCAATTCTCAGAGCTGGGGATACGGTCATATCGACAAGAGAGGTGAGGATCTTGAGAGCTGGCAGAATGAAAATAATTTCATCCTTATTAACCAGCCAGCAGACTCACAAACCTTCTACTCGAGAGCATGGCACACCACCTCTACACCAGACCTGGCATTCCACTCACCAGGCTTGGAATGGAACATCACACGTGTCGTTAGAAAGAAGCTTAGGGGTAGTAACCACAGACCAGTATTTCTGGAAATCCACAATGAATTTACCAAGGACAGCAGCCCGTCACTAGGTGGAACTATAAAAGGGCAGACTGGAAAATGTACCATCATTTAACTAGTGTTCTAGCTAAGGACATGGACAAAGACATCAATAGAGCAGTGAGTGAATTTAATAGATGTATACTACATGCTGCTAGTAAAACCATACCCAAGGGGGCACGCAAAAACTACAAACCTACTGGAATGATGAACTGGAAAAGCTGCAAAATGAGATGGAAACACCTAGACAGCAGGCTGAGAACAGACCTAGCCAAGAACATCACAACAAATATCAGCAAACAAAGGCTAAATTTCAAAGAGCCAAGTTACAAGCCAGACGGAGCAGCAGGAAAGAAAAAAACAAGAGTTGCTGAACCTAGAAAGAGATAGTAGGAAATTATGGAAACTTGTAAAACAACTAAATGATGAAGGTACAGGGAGAAATGCCAGGATCACACTTTATAAATATAAAAACATTTTAACAGGTAAACATGCAGCTGATTACTTTGCAGATTCCTTTGCAGAAGACAATAACGTCAAAGTCAGCCCAGACAAACAACAGGAGGTTCGAGCGAACCAGCAAAACATTGGACAAGGCGAACCTATGCCTGAAGTCATGGAGGCACCAATCACAATAAGAGAACTGGAGCATGCAATATCCAAATTGAAAATGAAAAAGTCCCCTGGAGCTGATGGAGTGTCCAATGAAATGATTTGAAAGCTGGGAATTGCAGCAAGATCAAAGCTACTGCAGATCTTTAACAAAAGCTGGTCCACAGGTAATGTACCACAGGCGTGGAGAGAAGCAATAATGATACCACTCCTCAAATCAGGAAAAGATGGCAACACAGTCTCCAACTACAGGCCCATCAGCCTCACAAGCTGTATATGCAAAACAATGGAACACATTATCAATCTTAGGATGCAGTGGTACCTTGAAAGTGAAAACCTTCTGGTATCACAGCAAGTAGGTTTCAGACAGTGCTACTCTACTGAAGATCAGGCAATTTTATGATGGTATATATATATATATTACTGACATGTCTAAGACAGAATTGTCTCCCTTCATCAACTCGCTCAGCGATTTTAACCCTGCTGATTAATTCACATTTAACATCTCTACTACTTTTGTCAACTATCTTGATATAATTTTCACAATTTCTATCTCCTACCTTAGCATATCTATATGCTACAAACTTACAGATTCACGTAGTTTTCTGCTTTAGATTTTTTCTCATCCACCTGCTTTCCGCAACTCTTTGCCATTCTCCCAACTTCTTCGCATCCGTCGCTTATGTAGTAAGGATGGCGACTTACTTGATAATATATGAGAATATATATTTCTATATTATGCAACTATATAGTATACATAGATTTCAATTTGTCCTCACTCTTCATCCTCATAGTTCTACTGTCCGTAGAATCTTGTTCAAACAGCATTCCCTTCTCCAGTCTGATCCTCAAACTCGTGACATCTTCCAAGCCTTTCACGGGTTGCTTATAGGCGTGTCAAAAAATCTTAACTTCAAGTAACTTAGCCCACAGTAACGTAATGGTTCTTTTTTAGACCATTTAGGCACGGTTTGCTACTACACATGCCCCTATGTTGTTCAGATAAGCTCCGTTTAATTTCCTATGGTCACTTTCACTATCAACAATACTTTCAGAAATGAAACCCGTAACGTTATTTATGTTATCATGTGTAAACTTTGCGACAAGAAATATATAGATAAAATTGGCAAAAGACTAAGAGACCATTTCACCCTACATCTTCGTATCATTAAACATAGAACACGTACTCCTGTCGCTAAACATTTCAATGACACTGATAATCGTTGTACCCTTAATATTCAGGTCACTGCATTAAGGCCATGCACCACTGATGTCAGAGCTAGATACACCCTTGAAATATATATTGCAGTTTGTTACCCTTAATCCGTTTGATCTTAATACCATCATTCTTTATTTATATTTTGGAGGGTGGATCTTTGTTGTGTTGTCATTCATGTTGCTTTCAGGCAATAGTTGATTTGTTGCGTTCTCACTCCCCATGTTTTGTTAATGTTAGTCTCTATGACAATACTTGTTTATACGTACGTCATTGTTACCTTGAATATCTCTGCTGTTAAATGCCTGCCATTTAATGCTATTTTGATAATAATTCTTCATAATATTTATGTTTACCGTTTTTTCACGATATATATTGTGCTGTAAAACCTATAGTGTTTTACGTACGTTAAATGCCGGTAATTATGTAGACCACTTCATGGAGTTGCTTACTGAACACTCACTGTAGATTATAATAACATACCAATAAATTGTTAATTTTTGTTATATAAAAAGAAATTAATATTCACAAAGTATGCATTATAAAAATAGTAGGCTATGGAAATTTGTGAATGTCAGAGTAAAAATACAGTTGGAGAAGCATAGTTCTAGCCAGATATAATTCCCCTGTGTATTTAAACATTTCATGACACAAAAAGGATAAACCATGAATGTCAGCTGGAGTGTATACCATAAACAGGTAAGACTACCCTGAAGCTTCTCGACAGTTGATAAAAAATCTGAAGTTTATTGTTGATGTACTGGAGGCGGTATGTACATCAGCATTGATGTAGTAAAATGTAAGTTCTCTATGGGAATACAGTTCATATGAAATATGCATTTCCTTATGTAAGACAGGTTCTTGAACTAACGTTGTCTGTATGAAAATACATTTCATAATATAAAAGATATTTTATATGTTAACATAGTCCATATATATATATAAATAGTTAAGCTCAGTAAAATTTCACGAAGAAGAGGACGGCCCTAGAAGAATGTCCAATTAATGCCTGTGTGTCCAACAAAAGGTGACCAATGATTCGATTGAGTAACCTTCTACCTAAGGCCGTTTAACAAAGGTAAAAATTTGTAAATAAATGGCAATAACATTTTATGCTTACTGAGTGGTAGAAATATGTATTATTGCAATTTTATCGGCGATTGATCTGCTTCAATTGAATTCTACAATGTATTCATATGGTTACTATTGTTTCAACTTGCTTTATACTTATGATATTTGATTGTATGAAATGAATTTTTTAATATCTGTCTCAAATCTGTCGCAGAAAGCTCAAGGTCACACGACCTTAAACACATGTAACGATTATAAGCCTTCCTTCAGATTTAAATTATTATAATAGCTTTTTAGTCAATTAAATGTGTTTCAATTGAAGTTTACGATGCATTGATAGGTAACCTACTGTGTCCATGTGCGTTTTAGCTATTGTTTAGATAGTTGATTCTATCCAATGAAAAGTTTCACATGTTTATATTTCACGCTCGATTACCAACTCACTAGCAATCGCGTCCCGATTAGGCAAAATTTGTATATAAAGATAAATTCTACCTTATGAACTATACGGTTTATGTTGTAAAGTCAGTATTGGACATTAGGGCCATAGTTGAAGTTCGATCTCCAAAAGCATTGTCTTAATTTTTTATATTTAAAATCTTAGGCCTACACAGATCTTTGCCGCATTTGAATAATAATTTATGGCATTTCTTTTTTGCTGTTATTATTTTAAAGGTATTCCTTCAAATCAGTGTATGCCTATCCTATATAGTAGCGCTAGCGTGTAGAAACTGAAACATGTCAGTCATCGTTAATTTATAAGAAAATATGCGCTTAATGTATTTTTGTTTTACTTTCGCCTGTTCAATGCCAGACCTTGCTTCTAGTGACATATATATTTCTTTATATAAGACAGGTTCTAGGTTTAAATATATAATTGATCTAATGTAAAATATGTTTTACTAGTGAACCCTTTTTATGAAATATAGAATTCTTAATGTAAAACAGATTCTTAATAAATGGAGACTTAGAGAGATATTGTAATGGTGTAATAACGATCTCGATTTCCATCCTCATAGTTGTCTAATATAATCCGCCACACTCTGCCATAGTTGCTTTCTTATTTGCTTTCATTGTATTCTTAATATAATAGAATACTTGACTTGTTGTGTTCACAGTTTGGCAATTTTGTGCAGTATTCTGCGATCAATTACTATGTTTCTAGTCGGTTATTGTCGACTCGAAGAAAGAGTGGTCTTCTGGCCCGTAACATAAATGAACACAACTCGGTCGAATTTTTCATGTTTAGAAATCCAATCGTTCATATATTCTACTAGCGATACAACTAGACTCACATGTCAGGATCTGACATACTAAAGAACTTGAACCACACCTTCCCCCTACGTATCTACAGGCTTGGTTTCATAAAATCAACTTGACGTGGATATCTTACTAATATAAACAAGTATCTGAGCCAATAGAAATTTCTTCACTGTAAAATTGCTTACATTTAAGTATATTCCTGAATTAGGTAAGCAGGCTTCTGGCTAAAGAAAACACAAGTTTTGGCGTTTTTCCACGCAGTAAATGAGACGCATAAGTGACGTTTGCAATAAACAGGGATTATACATGGACTCCTAGTGGAAGGTAAAAAGATGGGACGCCCACGTAAATTGTGTGGTATATTTTCAATGTCAAGACAATCAGTAATTCCAAAGCAGGTATGTAAGATCAGGAGAACTGTATACATATGAACACGATGAACAGGTATATAATAATAGGGTATCACGTTTATAAGAACACGATAAAGGGGTAACATCAGGAGAATCATGTACATAGGAACATGTAAAAAACAGATATGTAAGATCACGAGTAGCAAGTATATATATATATATATATATATGAATATAACTTATGCACCAACTACAGATTACACTGAAGAAGAAATAGAACAGTACTACGAAGATCTACAACAACTACTCAAACCAGTAAAATCAACAGACATTTTAATATTCATGGGAGACATGAATGCAAAAATAGGGAAAGGAAGACATAAGAACATTGTAGGGCAATTCGGACAAGGGACAAGAAATGACAGAGGAGAAAGACTTATACAGTTCTGCGAGGAGAACAATATGATCATATGTAATACATTCTTTGAACATGAAAATAGAAGATTATATACATGGAAAAGCCCTGGAGACAGAAAGAGGAACCAAATATATTGCATTATGATTAACTATAGATTTAGAAATAGTGTCTTAAACATCAAAACATACCCAGGTGCAGATATCAACTCTGACCATAATCCAGTGTTGTGCAAAATAAATGTCAAACTTAAAAAGATAGTAAATAGAGGAGTCCAAGAACCACAGATAGATGCATCAGCACTAAAACAACAAGACATACAACAAAAATACCTTGTAGATGTAAGGAATAGATATGAACATCTAATGATAGAGTGCATGGAACAATACAGAAGGGAAAATCCAGAAGAGAAAATAGACAATAAATGGGAAAGCCTAAATGAAAGTATTCAAACATCAAGTAAAAATTTACCAACAAGAAATACCAAGAACAAACAAACATGGATGGCAGATGAAATATTAGAGAAAATGACAGAAAGAAAGAAAGCTAAAAATACACCAAAATACTCAAGTATAGACAAGGAGATACGTAACATGTGCAGAACAGCGAAAAAACAATGGCTAGAAACAAAATGCAGTGAAATAGAGGAGATGTCCATACAACAGAAGACAAAATTAATGCATAAGGAGATAAGGCTGATCACAAATAAGAAAAATCCTATAAATGGGGGTGGCTGTATTAAAGATAAAAATGGTAAAATAATATTTGATAAAACAGAAGCACTCACAAGATGGGCAGATTATGTAACAGAACTGTTTGACGACCAACGAAACAAAAAACCAACAATACACAACAATGATGGACCAGCAATACTGAAATCAGAAGTAGAACATGCAATAAATTCAATAAAATGTGGAAAAGCTGCAGGCTCTGACAACATAACAGCAGACATAATAAAAACTCTAAATGAATTTGGTGTAGATACTATCACAGAAATTTGCAATGACATATACGAAACAGGCCATATACCTAAAGACCTAACATCATCAATATTCATACCACTACCTAAGAAGCCCAGGGCTGTGGACTGTACAGAATATAGAACAATAAGTCTAATAAGCCATATAACTAAAATACTTCTCAAGATAATACATGAAAGAATTAAGAACACGATATACATGGAGGTCGGTGAAGAACAATTCGGTTTTAGGAAAAACAAAGGAATCAGAAAAGCTATACTGAGTATCCGGCTAGTGATAGATAAATATATAGAAGTCCAAAAAAGTATCTATATTTGCTTCATAGACTACAGCAAGGCCTTTGACAGAGTCCAACATGAAAAATTAATCAAATGTCTTCAAGAAATAGGCATAGATGGAAAAGACATCAGGCTGATTAGAAATATATATTGGGAACAAACTGCATCAATAAGGTGTGAAAACAGCTACTCTCCATACATAGAAATAAGAAGAGGGGTAAGACAAGGATGCATTTTATCACCAAGTTTATTTAATATCTACACAGAGAATATCTTTAAAAATATAGAAGAAATACCAGGACTCAAGATCAATGGGAAAATAATAAACAGCATTAGATATGCAGATGACACTGTTCTTTTAGCAGAAATTGAACATGAACTACAAAGACTAATAGATCAAGTCAATAAATCAAGTAATGAATATGGACTGGATATAAACATTCAAAAAACAAAAACCATGATAATCAGCAAAGACACAGAAGAACAGGAGGTAAACATAAACATACAGGGAGAGAAACTACAACAAGTAAAACAGTATCAATATCTTGGACACATAGTCACAAATGATGGCAGATGTGAAACATAAGTTAAAAGGAGAATAGGAATGGCTAAAAGTACCTTCAATGACATGAGGAAATTATTAATATCTAAACAAATTACAAACAAGTTAAAAATGAGAATTATAAAATGCTACATCTATTCCATATTAATGTATGGCTCAGAAACATGGACACTAAATAAACAATTAGAAGACAAAATTGATGCCTTTGAGATGTGGGTATATAGAAGAATAGGGAGAACATCATGGAAAGAGAAGAAAACAAATAAAGAGGTGCTAAAGACACTTAATATGAAGAATTAATTACTAAGAGAAATAAAGATCAGGCAAATAAAATACTTTGGACACATTAAAAGACATGACACCCTATTGAAGACCTTACTTGAGGGTAAAGTCAAAGGGAAGCGAGCAAGACGTAGGCAGAGATACAAGTGGGAGAGTAACATTACACGATGGACAGGTTACAGTCTAGCAGAGTGCACCACCAAGACAAGAGACAGGAGATGTTGGAGATACGTTGCAGCCAACCTTCGTTGCGGAGACGGCACTTGATGATGATGATGATATATATGAATATGATGGCAAGGTATGTAAGATAAGAAGAATCAAGTCTACTAACTTTGTCACAGACACAAATCGATAGATTGGAAAAAGTCCAAAATGAGGCAATGAGAGCGGTACTAGGGTGTACTAGAGATACACCCATCTCTGCTATGAGATTTCTGCTTGATCTCCCCAGCATTAGAGTGCGACATCAGGTAGTACAAGTTCAGTCGTACCTTAAAGTGACAGAATACAACCACCATCCATTACACCATCGTCTAGATGAGTCAAAGGGAAAACGAATCAAGCGTGGCAGATCATGGATGGCAGACGCTGAAGACACACTGCGAAGAGTATGTGAATTGGAAGAAATAGATAAGGGCAGTGAATGGTTGGAGGTAGAAAATGAGAAGAAATCACTGACTAAAGTAATAATACAACTAGATAAAGAGTGTCGAAAATGGATGGAAGTCAGGGCTCAGGATACAGTTCACGAACTCGCCCAACTACACTCGAAACCACGACATAATTATATACACGGCTCTGTTAAAAGAAGCACACATAAAATCTTTGGGGTTTTGTTGCCTACAGAAACGGCGTGAAGTTGGTTGAGAAATCTTCAGCATATTCTACTGTCACATCGAGCATGAGGATGGAGATAGAGGGAGTGACAGCAGCTCTTAATTGGTTGATAAAGGATACATCAACACATTCGGTAATACAGACTCTGAAAGCATGTTGCGAGAGATAGAAAAGTTCATGCTAAGAAAAGAATGGTCGGACTTATTGAACAACTCAGTTGTCCAGAGCATTACATGGATATACTGCCCTGGTCATGCTGGTGTCAGAGGAAACGAAAGAGCAGACGTATTGGCAGGCAATGCGGCGATAGGCGGCACTTTGCTGAGAAGAGATAACGCAGACTTAATGAAGGCAGTAATACATTCATTTCAAGATGCAGATGATGTCAATGAGGTTCAGAACGTACACATACAGAGAATGTTAGAATGTTAGAGGTGAGGGAAGGAAAAGTAAATTTTTTGGAAAATCCCGAAGATCACACAATCAACACCTGACCGGAACTATGAGTCTACATACACTGGGATAGCTGCTGGAGCGGAGGGCGGAGAAATTATGGGAATGTCCCGCGTGCTGTGAAGCCAGTTTCTAATCAAGAATCAAGAATAATCAGGTACATATGTGAATACAATTAACAAGTATGCAAGATCATGAGAATAAGGTATATATACATATATATATGTGAATACAATTAACAGGTACGTAAGAATATGACGGTCATAAATGTCATTATCATCATCAAGTGTTATCTACTCATAGAAATATGTCTGCAACATGGCTCAAACATTTTCTGTCTCTTGCTTTATGGTACACTCTGCTAGACTGTAATCTGTCCATCCCATGATATTTACCTTCCATTTGTATCTCTGCCTACCGTGTGATTGGGTATGCACTATCAGTATAAATAGGAGTATAAGAACATGGTAATCATGTTCGTAAGATCGGGAGAATACTATATATAATAACACGACCAACAAATATTTAAGATCATGCTTATTATGCGCATGTATCTAATTTCAGGAAAAGCAGGTGTGTAATATCAGGATACGCAGCTGTGGTACATCTAGATATAAACTGATGTGTAAAATCAGTTCAAGAGGGTATGTAAAATCATGAAAAGAAGGTGTGCAATTTCAGGACAAACAGGTGTGCGATATCAAGATGAATGTGTATCAGGTGTGTTAGGGTAAGATCATGGCTTGCGGGTATGTGAGGTTTGGACAAACAAGTGTATACGATCAGAATAATCATGTATGTAAGATGACAACAAGCAGGACAAGTAGGTAATACAATCAAGAGAAACAGGCGTGTAAGATCAGGACAAGCGAGATAAATTAGGTAAGATCATCTTTCTATCTTTCCCTACCCCTCTTGCCCTTCAACATGCATGTTGTTATAATGTGTTCAATCTTTCATCTTCTCATGATGTGTCCATAAATGTGGACTGTCACTTTCTTATGCGGGTAAACAGCTCAATTTTTAATTAAATTCTTTCAATATATCTATATTGCGCTTTTTATCTGTCCATGGTGTTCTTAACATTCTTCTATAAATGCTCATCTCTGCTGTCTCTCTGTAATGTTTCACTATTCTTTTAATTGTCCAAGATCCACTTCTATACATCATTATTGCTTCTATATAGTTTCTAAGAACCATAACTCTCACTCCCACTTCAATTGACAAATATATATTACATAGGATATTCATCTTATGAAATTTACTTTTTCCTAAACAATTCTATATTTGACGTTTTTGATGCATTTTCCATTTGATGTTTATAATGTACCTAAATATTTGAATATGTTAACTGATCCCATCTACTTTGATGTTACATTCTGAAGGACATTTATTCATTAATATTACCACAATTCAGTTTTTCTGCTATTCCGACTAAGCCTTTGTTGTGACTTTTCTGTGCAATGATATTCATCTGTTTTTTTTAAAATGTGTATTATTTTCGGTTAGATACATGTACATAACCACAAACTCAAGACAAGCTCAAATTGTATCCTTATTTTCTAGATCAACTGCTGACTTGCGATTAAAATTATAGCGCGCTTCACTAGCTGTGCCTAAATTTAAAATGATGTATCGCAACCAATGCATAACGCATAAAATAGAAACATTTTCCGTATGATTTTGAAATGATATAGGTCAGTGTTTCCCATCATTTTTTTTAAAAACATGCCCCACAAAAGTCTTTCTCAAATTCTTACCCCCCCCCCCTTTTTTTATGTAACAGATACAATTGCACCTGGTTTTTTAATATTCATAATTGTATAACTTCCCCCTGAATTGAACCCCCCACCTCCTACCAATCGAATTGTCCCCCTAAACCATATAATTGCCCCCTGTAGAGCGTGGGCCACACATTGGGAAACACTGGTATATACCGTACGAATTAAATGTTTCTTTCAATTAAATTGTTTCAATTTTCGTTTATTTCTAAATATATATAGAGCGGTAGAAGATCACCAACCGAGCTTATTGACAACACAAGAGACAGAGAGTCGTTGAGAAACATGATCGCCTACGCCAGTCGGCATGGCACTTGATTGATTGACCACAGTACACGAAAACAAATTGAACAACATTGAAGTATTTCAAATCTCCACAGCATTGAAGTGTTTCACACTTCTATGAAAATAATTATCGCAAACGTGTTTTCTTTTTGCATAACTTTACAAAGAGTAAAGACATCAGAAAATTTTTACATTGTAAGGTTCTTTTGGTGTACAGACAACATTAGAAACGTTTGTTCTCGCACAGACATGGAAACAGTTTACAGATTAATTATTGCAAAGCTGAAATAATATTACACATTTCTATCCGTTTCCTACTTCAAAAGTTTTAAAGAAAACAAAACAAAATGTAATGGTTTTAGCTATCGCTCTGATAAATGAGGGATACATTTTATTTCTGAAAATGTCAAACAGCCCTAGGGACTATATATTTTTGTTGAATCATGCCAGAAACAACAATATTTTCATGTCAATAAAATAAAAATGGGTTTTTTTTTTCTTTTTATAACTTGGCTGCCAAATTATAAGGTTGTCCAGTGAGAAATCCACAATGATTGAGTTATTTAGTAAATATATGCGGTAATTATGCAGCTTCTTACATTACGTGAGCTATTGGTTAATAAAATCTACGATTATCTTAAATTTCCGCATGCGTTATGTCTGAAAGTCTTACCAGTGCTCCACCAGACCAACCACCCTGAAGCAGCAAACTCCACATAAATGACATATTTATATAACGAGACGTTTATCTTGTCGACGGCTCACATCACATCATATGTAGGATTACTTTTTCCTCTCCTCCTTAGAATATGAGACATATTCTCAAATCAAACCACACCACTAGATTAAACAACACCACTAGATTAAACAACACCACTAGATTAAACAACACCAATAGATTAAACAACACTACTAGATTAAACAACACCACTAGATTAAACAACACCACTAGATTAAACCACACCACTAGATTAAACCACACCACTAGATAAAACAACACCACTAGATTAAACCACACCACTAGATTAAACAACACTACTAGATTAAACCACACTACTAGATTAAACAACACCACTAGATTAAACAACACTACTAGATTAAACAACATCACTAGATTAAACAACACTACTAGATTAAACCACACCACTAGATTAAACAACACCACTAGATTAAACCACATCACTAGATTAAACAACACCACTAGATTAAACAACACCACTAGATTAAACAACACCACTAGATTAAACAACACCACTAGATTAAACAACACCACTAGATTAAACAACACTACTAGATTAAACAACATCACTAGATTAAACAACACTACTAGATTAAACCACACCACTAGATTAAACAACACCACTAGATTAAACCACATCACTAGATTAAACAACACCACTAGATTAAACAACACCACTAGATTAAACAACACCACTAGATTAAACAACACCACTAGATTAAACAACACCACTAGATTAAACAACACCACTAGATTAAACAACACTACTAGATTAAACAACATCACTAGATTAAACAACACTACTAGATTAAACCACACCACTAGATTAAACAACACCACTAGATTAAACCACATCACTAGATTAAACAACACCACTAGATTAAACAACACCACTAGATTAAACAACACCACTAGATTAAACAACACCACTAGATTAAACAACACCACTAGATTAAACAACACCACTAGATTAAACAACACCACTAGATTAAACAACACCACTAGATTAAACCACATCACTAGATTAAACAACACCCCTAGATTAAACAACACCACTAGATTAAACAACACCACTAGATTAAACAACACCACTAGATTAAACAACACCACTAGATTAAGCAACACCACTAGATTAAACAACACTACTAGATTAAACAACATCACTAGATTAAACAACACTACTAGATTAAACCACACCACTAGATTAAACAACACCACTAGATTAAACCACATCACTAGATTAAACAACACCACTAGATTAAACAACACCACTAGATTAAACAACACTACTAGATTAAACAACACCACTAGATTAAACAACACCACTAGATTAAACAACACCACTAGATTAAACACCACACATTATATTTGGCATGAAATAAAATTATGAAGACATCACCCCATTGCACATAAGAATACAACATCTCTATTCTTCGTAATTACTGGGTATAGTATCAAACATCTAAAATTTTTGACACCAGTAACAATGGTTACTATTATGTTGCTTTCATTTTTTGCAGGCGGATATAATTGTAATATCTGATATTAAAATTGTTTTAGCAGAATAATACGATAAAATGGAACGATGAATACAATATTGATTATCAAGATTATTTAGATCAAGATAGTGTGAAGTAATGGAACGATGAATACAATATTGATTATCAAGATTATTTAGATCAAGATAGTGTGAAATAATGGAACGATGAATACAAATATTTAATACCAAGATTATTTAATTCAGGATAGTATGTGATAATAGAGGGTGGATAAGAATATTGATTTTACAAATGATGTGTACATAATTGGAGAAAATATGAGAAAATGGATTGACAGAATCATCTCGTACTGTTGATTTTAGATCATTAATTTCATATTGTTAACATCATTTTATCTCAGAATGTTAATCTCAGAACGTTGGTATCAGACTGGTTATTTCAGGTAGTTTATCTCACATTATTAACAGCAGAATGTTGATCTCAGATTGTTGATTTCAGACTGTTAACCTCAGATTGTTAATTTCCAATAGTTGTTCTCAGACTATTGATCTCGAATTGTTGATTGCAGGATGTTACTCTCAAATAATTCAACTCAGATTGATTTTTAATCTATCAGTATTTTTCTCAAAATGTTCATCTTTAATTATATATAGTTGATCTCAGACTGTTTATATCATATTATTGATTCCAGCTTGTTCATATGATACTGTTGATTACAGGCAAATACCTTATGTCATGCGACTTAATCCCATACCACTGGCGAGGCGTCCATATACTCAATGTGAGCACTGCTCACACATTTAAATTTGATTATATATCTTACAATGTAACTAAATATAGTATGCAATTATATCATTTTCCAGTAATGTTAAAAGCCTGTACATTGTATAGGAAATACTGGAGTAAAACGACAAATTATAGCAAAAACGAAAATAGATGCACACATTCAAGACTTTTAGTGCATGTGATACAGAAAGTAAAACTTGAACATTTAGTAACCACCGGAAGAACAAGAGAGAAGGGACATAGGAAGACAAAGAGAGAGAATTTTCAAGATGGGTTGTCACTGTGGCAAGAAAAGAAGTCACCAAATGAACATATTAACAACACAAGAGACAGAGAGTTGTGGAGAAGCATGATTGCTTCGCCACTCGACATAACTTGATTGATACATCTTGGTAGAATTGATGTTTGAATCATATATCTAATGCGCATTGGGGGGGGGGAGAGAAAAATAAGGACTTTTTTTCTATGACAAATTTTTGTATTTTGTAATCGAATCTTCGGTGGTTTTCAACTTATGTTTGTAATGCAAATAATGTTTTTGATGTTTCTTCATGCATGATAATTGAAAATTTTACATTGTCATATTCAACCGCATGTAAGCAAGTCTCAAACTTCTTACTTAGTGCACACTTCTCTCTATTTGAAATACTGTTACGTATACATTGCTGTAAATTTTACTGTTATACATATACATTATATTAAACAATACTATTTTAAGTTAGAATAACAGAGGTTGCGTGGCCGCATGTTAGGTAGCTGAGCTCTGAAATGAAGTGCCTAGTGTAAGACTCCGATAACAGAGGTTGCGTGACCGCATGTTAGGTACCTGAGCTCCGAAATGAAGTGCCCAGTGTAAGACTCTAATAACAGAGGTTGCGTGGCCGCATGTTAGATAGCTAAGCTCAGAAATAAAATCACAGTATTGTACTCCTGTTAGCAACTATTTTGTTGTTTGGACAGTATATAGAGTGTGTGTTACATCTCTCTACCAATCTATAACCATAAACCGATCTGGGTCGTAGAGATATAACATTGAATGCATCAACACACAGTATTTCAGCGATTTCTATCTTCAACGATGCGCATGTGTGACGGAAATTCTGGACAAGTCCAGTCCTTGATGTTGACTGTCCATATATTTCTTCGGCTCATCTGTTTCTTCCACCTTCGACTATTCTCTTATAGTATCGTTTGTGACGAGAAAACGTGTCGGCGTTCATGTACAAAAGGGGTTGTCAATAGATTACATTAACACATTTAAACTGTTGATATGAAATTGTTTTTCATAGAATGTCGATAACAGAATGTCGATATGAGAAGAACAAGCAAATCGTTATTAAAAGATAAAACGCCATTTCCTCGACAGTGAATACACTTTCCTCATGTAAACTAAATCGTATGTGAGATAGTTTTGGCGTCAAGGACAGATAACTTTCAAGACAAGAATGAATATGCGATTATATTTATGTAAAGTTTATAGTAAATAGCTAAATGTGTGTGCGCTATTTAAGTTGTTTAATCATATGAGGTGACGCAGAGCATTTTGGCGTCCCTTGATTCTACGCCACTGCTATTTTCAATCGTATAATAAAGGCCAAAACAAAAGTTGATACAACAGAAATGAGTTGTCAGGTAGAATGAGTTGAAAAGTAGAATTTCCGGATTAACAATAAAAGACAGAATCAGAAAATAAAATATCAGAAAACTAACAAACACAAAGCGAATCCTGGATTACATCAGAATACAACAGAATATGTGGTTTTCATATGCATCCAGACTACCACCAGACAGAATCCCTCAAAAAGTATTGCTATACAAGTCACGATCGTTACAGAACCAAGGCAGACTACGCAAAAGATGAATTACAGAAATAAAAGAGTCTACGAAAACAAACATATATGAAGCACACAAACATACAGTCTCCAGAAACTCTTCTACCCCTGACGATGCATGCTATAAGGGGGTATTAAACGAAAAGAAAAAAAATCTCAGACTTGATATGAAATTGTTCTCATATTAACATTGCGAAATCAGTTCACATAATCGCATACAATTGTCATGGTCATAAACTATCGTGCCTTAGATATATTTATGACATATTTCTTCAATATCCGTGCACCGAACTCCTTTAGAGTTCGACTATGTTGAACAGCATCAAATATACATACCACACCATTCAAGATTTGCTCATTTCCAACATTTCTTTTTAAAACTGTTAAAAATTCTATTTATGTGTGTACATAGCAACTCACTCAAACAGAACTATATACATATACAAATCTTTCTAATGCTGAAATTCTACTCGATTGAAGTCAAAACATGGCGTAACTTGTTTACATTGTATAGAGACTTTTGTTAGCTTAATGACGCCTGAATCATATTGATCAGGTTCGATTTAATTATTCGATTTATATACCATGAGTTCATAGGTGGGGAAAAGTTGAAAAAGTGGTAGTGACATTGACAAAATAAGTTCACTGTCCGTTGTTGTTGTTTTTTTATTTGTGTGTTTGTTTTGTTTGTTTGTTGTTTTTGTTGTTGTTTTTGTTGTTGTTGTTTTTTTGGTTTTGTTTTTTCATTCTGAGATTATGTGGCTATGATCAATGGCGTTCGGTTGTTGAAAAAGAAGACTTGTCTCCATAATTAAAGGGATATAAAAGTATTCAAATAAGAAATATATTATATAAAGATCCTTTTCACTAAATGTACAATTATAATTTTGACACAATACCTTTTAGTCGTGCCAGAAATGGAATTATATACTGGCATCGGGAGCGATATTTCAATAAACCAGGTAGGAATCAGCTACGAAATAACTAATTTGTACATACCATCGTATGCAAGTTAATATTAGACGAAATAGTTAACATTGTACATACCGTCTTAGACAAATTAACATTAGACGATACCGTTTCTTAGGCAAGGTAATATTAGATGATCCACGATAAATAAAGAGAACAAAACTGTAGATATGTCAATGTTAAATACAGGAGGGGGGGGGGGCCTGATAATAGGAAAAACTGTAATTTCTTCATTTTCTTTAAGTATTTATTGATCTTTGGGAAAAACATTAGGGAAAGGGCTGAGGTGGAGTAGTTACTAGATGTGTTATTAGTTTGCTTCCTATTGTTATGTTCTTTCTAGGAAAAGGGAAGGAGATGTTGAACTTTCTTACACTAACCTATCTACGGGGGTTTTTCTTTAAAAAAAACAAAAACTTTTCGGTAAGTTTTTTTAATGTTAAAGCGAAGTAATAATTAAGTATGAAATTGCCTTCAATGAAGAGATGTGAGAACTTAAAACTTTCGACTGTCACTATCATTTGACAGTGTCTCAAAGACTAACATATCTCAGTGTAACAGTATTCTGAAATCAGTCCGTGCTAAAAAGAGTAAATTACACGATATTCGAGATGATTATTTGAGAGTGATCGCAGAAGAAGAAGAAGAACAAATAACCGAGCAGAACTAAGCTTGCATAATACAATGTCCAGCATAAGAATAACAGGTTACGGAAGTGTGTTCAGATCTATGATGGCTCTAGAAAACTAAGCTAAAATGGTAAGTAGTTATTGTGTCTAACTCTCAGTCGATTCTTTAGAAGGTTTAAAACTAAAGACTGCGATACTGCTTCGCTGATTCAGCATAATGAGAGTGAGGGGAGGGGGGGGGGGGGAATGGCGAGAGATGCTACATGTGAAGATAATACAAAACTAATCCGCAACGGGAACTTTTAGTGCACAAACTCTTTGTTATCTGGTGAAAAGACTGAGCACCCATGTCTTCGCCCGGAGTACATCATCATCATCCAGTGCCGTCTCCGCAACGAAGGTTGGCTGCAGCAGATCTCCAACATCCCCTGTCTCTTGTCTTGGTGGTGCACTCTGCTATATTGTAACATGTCCATCGTGTGATCTTATTCTCCTACTTGTATCTCTGCCTACCTCTTGCTTGCTTCCCTTTGACTTTGCCCTCAAGTATCATCAACAATGAATACTTGAATATTAACGTTCAGATATTATTTTCCTTTGACTGGTTGAACGTTAGTAGCGTAAAATGTGTTGGTTTTTTTTTTCATTCAAGCTTTGACCTCTTGAATAGGAAACCTGTTGAGGAGCGCGGTAGCATCGTTGGTAGTAAGTTTGCTTTCTATCACTGGGTTACAGTGTGCCAGGTTCGAAACCACGTCCGGATAACAACAAACGACACGACCACTCCTCCAGTCGACTCAGCTGTAAATGAATACCTGACGCATGAGTTAGAGGAGGTAGAGACAGCAAGGAAGGTAACTGGCCACCCCATCTAATAGTTGCTGTGGCCTAGTACATGGAGAGTTATCTCATCCCCCAACTGTAGGTTTCAGCGATGGGACATACCTTTACTTATAGAAAACAAGTGCACATACCATTGAGCTAATCAGGTTCATATAAACAAGTGACATTAATAAATGCAGTAGAAGACAGTTACCAATAGGATACATTTATAAAATAATGAAACTAAGAAGGTCATCAATAAATCAACCAAGCCCGTGAATGTTTACACATCATAGGGCACATAGGCCTCCAACAAAGGTTCACAATTTTCGTTATCTTTGAAATTTGTTTTCGCCCATATTGCAAGTGATTTTCATCTCTGTATCTCCTCTCATAAAAGTTTTTTCACTTTTACTAGATGCGTTGCCATCCCTGCGCTATTATGGAGACGGGGGCTTGATGAAATATAGACATCTATTTTGTTTTTTATTTTGTCGTTTTCTGTTGTTTGTCTCTTGAAAAAGGTTCAATTTGAGCCGATACGTTGAGAATTGTCCTGTTTAGTTTTATTGTATGTTTTTTTTTTTTTTTTAAAGATATATTTTTATTAATAGGCTAGGTAAGTATTTTAGTAACCTGTTTACCTGATTTTGCGTTACTATTTGTTCATTAGGTTACTGCGGCACCATCCACTTTGTCGGACACCCTCTGACCATTTGGTTATTTATGAAAGAATCACTACTTTGTCATCAAAATAAGTGTATGAATTTTCCTTGAATATTGTATTTTTTTCTAAGAAAATCAGTGGATACAATTAAAATTGTTATTTGCCCTACAATACTGTACATAATCCGTCCTTGATTTCTATTTACTTTTAACACTCGGTATTTAATTATCACTGCGAAGAAACGTATAGCAATCAGGATGATTAAGAAAACATGTTCTGTGGGCGTGATCACAATTTAAGACTTTAATCGCAGTACAAACAAAACGTGGAGTGGAGTTCAAGAAAGTTTACACAGAATTCAGTGCATTTGGCAGCACTGTTTTGTGATCAAACGTAAAATAATTGTAATGTTGGCATTGTGTATGTTTTAGGATGTTTGTGAGTTTTAAACAGTAGAGTTTCGTGTATACTTTTTTATGTGTGTGTTTTAAGAGACAGTAACAGTAATGAAAAAATGAATCAGTTGAAAAAAACAATTGTTTGTGAAATAAAAATCAATAAAGAGTTCTGTTATGATAATGATGTTGATAATGATTATTATTGTGAAGTAATTCCGTTAGTTTTGAGTAAATAGCTCTTGACAGCCCATTGCCTTTCTGACAAAAGCACATGCCACTCTCAGTGAGTAACCGAAATGACACCATAACTCGAATAAGTTTATCTGTCTCAAGGGCATGCTTGTGTTAGTGGAGTTTATGAATGCGTACATGTTTAGTCTCTCTTGGAGACATTGCAGTCCAGCAGTTCCCGTAATCATTGGATCTTCCATTAGGTTAGCATAAACCTCTGGAATAACCAGATCATAATTATTCTGTCAGATTTGTTAAACCATCTACAGGAGTCTGCCAAAATATGAAAATGGTGCAATATTGGCTGTCCTATAAGGTGTCATATGTGCCATCCATTGGGACCATTGACAGAAGACAAAAGTAAGATATATAGACAAGACATGCAGTGAAAATGATGATTTATTCATAGCTGACAGACAGGCTGGTAGCCTAGTCCAATTCCTACTCTACGCATGTCTTGAAAAGAGACAGATACCCAATTCTGAGCACCCTGAACTACATCTATAAATACAGGAATTATACATTTATGTAGAAATACAGGAATGAAGTGATGACATCAAGATCCCATGTATAAATACAGGAATTAAGTGATGACATCAAGATCACATGTAGAAATACAGGAATGAAGTGATGACATCAAGATAACATGTAGAAATATTGGAATGAAGTGATGAAAGTGATGACATCAAGATCCCACAAAGAAATACAGGAATGAAGTGATGACATCAAGAACCCATGTAGAAATACAGTAATGAAGTGATGACATCAAGATTCCATGTAGAAATAGAGGAATGAAGTGATGACATCACGATCCCATCTAGAAATACAGGAGTGAAGTGATGACATCAAGATCTCAAGAAGAAAAACAGGAATAAGGTGATGACTTCAAGATCTCATGTAGAAATACAGGAATGAAGTGATGACATCAAGATCCCACGAAGAAATACAGGAATGAAGTGATGACATCAAGATCCCATCTAGAAATACAGGAGTGAAGTGATGACATCAAGATCTCACGAAGAAATACAGGAATAAGGTGATGACTTCAAGATCTCATGTAGAAATACAAGAATGAAGTGATGACATCAATATCCCACGAAGAAATACAGGAGTGAAGTGATGACATCAAGATCTCACGAAGAAATACAGGAATATGGTGATGCCTTCAAGATCTCATGTAGAAATACAGGAGTGAGTGACGACATCAAGATCCCATGTAGAAATATAGGAATGAAGTGATGTTATCAAGATGACATGTAAAAATAAGAATGAAGTGATGTTATCAAAAGGACATGTAACAATAAGAATGAAGTGATGACAAGGACATCCTATGTAGAAATACACGAATGAAGTTAAAGACTATTTGAATAAACGGAGGACCTGAAAATAGCATCATTGTAGCTTTAGTATGAAGATATTAAGTGGATCGGAAGAGAAAAGACAGTTCGGAAATAAATAAATAAAGGATTCATACATGATGATAATATTTCTCCTTTACAAGCGAAGATAATCATCATGTTAAAAAAAAGTCTAATTAGGTTTGATGTTTGTGAGTCATCATGTGTCTGAAGAGTCCATTCCAGAATTAAAAACCTGTTTCAGTCCGTGTGAGCGGGAATGAAAGAGGCATTGTGGGAAAACAGTCTGCTCTCCACTTTTTTTTTCAAATCGTCTGTTATATTCTACTTTGTTCACAGCTTTTGAAACCTGCACTAACCTGACCATGAAGTAATTATGTGTATTGATGATCGGCAACTAGCGGCCTTACCAGGTATTTCTCATAATCGCGGATAGCATGTATTTATCTTTTTTTATGTGGCCCCTATGTTCACTATCATTTAAGG
Source organism: Meghimatium bilineatum (assembly GCA_034231615.1). Lineage (NCBI taxonomy): Eukaryota > Metazoa > Mollusca > Gastropoda > Stylommatophora > Philomycidae > Meghimatium > Meghimatium bilineatum. Next base: position 37,782,268 of record CM067320.1, on the reverse strand, counting down.
CAAAATCAAGGAAGCCGGGACAAAACATTACTGTAAGAGTAATAATACAGAGTAAGAAGTTAAGTATCGATATTGTCCGGAAATTTTAAGCGCATTTAGTTGAGTGAAGCTAATTGACACATGAACGGTAAGACGGAAAGAGCAATTATTCCCCTTTTTTCCAAGAAATGTTCACAGTTAAGAACCCATGACACCTCTATGTTCGTTGTAAACTGCATTAACACATTTTCAGAGAACTGATCATTGGCAGTGTCTTCATTATTAACTTTTTTCCTCACTCCCTTTCTTTTTCACTAGCTCTCTAACTCCTTCTCCTTTAAGCTTCATAAATTATAATAACTACAACAGAGTATGACATTTCTAATACACTTACATTAGTTAGTGATAATTATAACCAATACAAGTTATGATATTTCTACTCCACTACCTTCGTTAGTGATAATTATAACCAATACAAGTTATGATATTTCTACTCCACTACCTTCGTTAGTGATAATTATAACCAATACAAGTTATGATATTTCTACTCCACTACCTTCGTTAGTGATAATTATAACCAATACAAGTTATGATATTTCTACTCCACTACCTTCGTTAGTGATAATTATAACCAATACAAGTTATGATATTTCTACTCCACTACCTTCGTTAGTGATAATTATAACCAATACAAGTTATGATATTTCTACTCCACTACCTTCGTTAGTGATAATTATAACCAATACAAGTTATGATATTTCTACTATGCTTACCTTCGTTAGTGATAATTATAACCAGTACAAGTTATGATATTTCTACTACACTTACTTTCGCTAGTGATTTACCTGTTTAAGAGTGCAAGGCGATTTTTTGGGGGTTTTTAAAAATAATCTCGTTGGAAATAATCACGGATTTTATATCACAGATTTAAAAAAAAATGTTTGTAAGATTCAAATTTATACTTTAATATAATTTGAACCCACACTGTAACTCGACTTGGTTGCCTAACTATTCGGTCAATGCGTTTAAAAATAACTCCAATAAAATTGATTTGATTTTTTTAAATTGACGTCTCTATAATCAGCTCCATCTTTTTCAAAATTACAAATTAATTCCGTTATAGTACAGTGACTCGTCATTTCAAAATTGGAACCCCATTCTCAATTTCTCTATGGTAGTTCTCAAACTCCTGCAGATTAGCAGGATCTAATCAAAAAAACGGAAAGTGTATCATGGATTATAGCTTGACTGATATATCTGTGCCTTGCGACTTGAAATGTCCGACTTCAGCATGGGTTAACTGTCACTTCTATCATCTATGAGATTAAATAGCTAACTCAAGTTTAGAAACCTCGTGAGGTGCATATAATAGTGTGTGACATAATGCATTTAGTTCTTCTGACTACAACTATCTAGCGGGAGTTTAAACATGAACATAGAGGATCTCAAAAGTACACTCTCAATAGAACATAAACAATAGAATGATCTATGAACATCATGAAGACAACACTCAAGAAACACGGATTCAACTATGGCACTCTAGGGGTGAGGATATGCTACAGGATTTGTGCGGTCACAGCATTGGCTGGTTGTAAACAGAAATCTTTCTGAAATAGTATTTTGCATTTAAAAGTACACATTCTGTAGTCTTAAAAATGAAGAAGTGCAGGAATAGGATTAACGACAGCAGATATCGCATTGAAACTGTAAACCACGTCACAACTTATTCCATTATCTTGACATCATCTTGTAGAAGAAGAACAAGAACAATTAATATAGCATCTTCCTCGATCATCTCTCATTCAACTTGCGACTCATGAATCTATGTTCAGTGTTATCTATTTCAGTGTTCTCGCTTTGTTATATAATCTTTTTGAAGCTGACTTAGGTGGACCGTTTTCCTTCAAGTTCTACATACTGGGGACTTTCCTGTAAGATACGGTCCGATGTCATATTCAAATAGAATTTAAAGAAAGCTCCCAGAAAGTTTATGTCACTAAGACGATGTAAATACGATATTAAACACCTTTTTGATATGACTGAAATAAAATAACTGTCTAGAACTAAAGTCTTTGAAAAATATATATATAATGATATGATAATTCAAAACTTACTGAAATGATCATTTCATATAATGATTTTTTTTTTAAACTGTTGTTACTGCATGTTTGTTTTCCTATGAAGGAGTGTAGGGAGGCTTTCTATGAACTGTGGAAACTAAGGCCGCCTTGCCATATAGCAGACGCCACGACATGTACAGGAAGGAAGAAAAAAAAATCATGTACCAATCGTGGATTGAACCCGGGATCTCAAGTTTCAGAGAACGGCGTTCTAACCACACAACCATGCGTTCCTAAATATAAAGGTACTCGTCGTCGGGGATGAACATAACTCTTCATGTACTAGGCCGCAGAAACTTTTTCGTGGGGTGGCCAGTTCCCTTCTTTGCTGTTGTCTTTACCTTTCCTAACACATGCGTCAGGTACTCATTTGCATCTGAGTCGACTGGAAGAGTGGTAGTGTCAAGCGAGAAATCACACGCGGATTTCTTTTTGTCCGGACCTGGTTTCGAACCAGCATGCGGTAACCCGGTGATAGCAATCAAGCTCACTATCAACTATGCTACCTCGCTCCCTGATGCGTTCCTACATAATTATTAATGCAGCAAATCTTAACACACTAAAACAATATAAAACATGAATTCTGTAAATCGATCCCTCTTGGCCATCGTAGTAAAAATATAGAATAACCAGTCCTGACAAAGGCAACCATCAATTTTCACGGAGAAAAGACTAACCAAATTAAATGAAATATACACGCGTTAGAGAAGAAGTTAAGGCGAATAATGTATTCATTGAAAAAACAATGGTTTGTGAAAATAATTCTAGTGGAAAAACAAAAAGATATAATATTCATACCACATTATGTGATTCGCTTGAGTCAACTCTGGAACTATCTCTCTCTTTCTCTGTGTTCGTCGTTTCTCACTGCTTTTTTTGTGTGTTTTGTTTCAGAATTTAATTTAATATAGCCACGAAAGTGTTTACGAATACACTCAGAATCCAAAACACCGTGAAATAACAAAGGTGATGCTTCGAACAGATTATGAGAATAATATACTGGGAAAACATCGCAGTATCAGAACATAAACAATAGAATGATCTATGAACATCATGAAGACAACACTCAAGAAACACGGATTCAACTACGGCACTCTAGGGGTGAGGATATGCTACAGGATTTGTGCGGTCACAGCACTGGCTGGTTGTAAACAGAAATCTTTCTGAAACAGTATTTTGCATTTAAAAGTACACATTCTGTTGTCTTAAAAATGAAGAAGTGCAGGAACCCGCTGAAAATAGTTTTCGACAAACATTACAAGATACTAGATGAACGTTAAATTAAGAAAACTCTGGTCCGAGTGTATGGGACAAAACAACAGGTTGTTTACACATGTAACTAAAATATATCTTCGGTTCCACATGACATCTAGCTACACACATGGATAATACAAGACAAGACAACTGAATATATGCACTAAAATGTAAAGCAATCGTTGATAGAGCACGTGCAAAGAAAACACACATGAGCATCTCAACAAACCAAGTTGTAGACAACCTTCGACCGAAGGAAAATAGCTTCCTACGTTACAGTCTCTAATGATTTATCCCAGGAGAAAAGGGCTCCTTCCACAACCAATTCAAATCAGCCAAACTGTAGGAGATCTTAAAGCACAAGAATCATATATTTCGACTTGCACAGATTTCCATCATCTCTATTATCAAATGAGTCTGATATCAAATACAGAGCACGTTACCGTTTTATAAATACACTTTTATTAATCTTTTATATTATTTATATTGCTCATTACTTCAATCGCTGCTACCTTACTAATTTTGAAAAAAATATCCTTCCTATATTTATAAAGTAGATCAAAACAGGACACAACCGACTCCGCGGTCACATGTATACAAAGTTCAAGATTGGCAACACGGCCATTTGTACATGTGGACAGGCAGCACAGAGTGCCAAACATATACTTCAAGAGTGTTCTGAGCATAAAACGCTGAGGCAGACATATTGGCCAGAGGAAACAACACTGGAATCAAAGCTCTATGGGTCACTATATGAACTACAAAAGACAGTGAGTGTTATTAAGGAGACAGAATTACAGATGTAGACATGTTTCAAGTGAACGAAAGAAGAAGAAGAAATAATGTAGATAATTTCCCCTACTTGGACAGCAAAATGATACATGATAGAAATACAGTAAAATGATGCAAGATAGAGATACAGCTCACGCCCGTGTATTGCCGCGGCCCGAAAAGGGAAGCAAAGAATAGCAACACTATTTACCTTCCATGCATGTTGTACGAGGCAACTAAGGAGGTTATGGGATGGAGTTGGCTGTCCCATCCCATATAGGGTCAGTGACACAAAGCCATGCTGAAGTCGGATGTGTCAGGCCGAAAGGCGCATATATCGCAGCAATGTTTTAAACCATGACACAACGCATTCCGTTCTCCGTTCTACCTCCTGCTGATTTACAGGTGTTTGAGAACGAACGCAGAAGAACAAAAAGAAGAGATACAGCAAAATGATGCAGGATAGAGATACAGCAAAAACGATTTCTAAGAGAATTCATTAGTCATCAATAAAGTAACAAACACCTAAAAACAAGAGAATAATTAAATATACTAAATTACGACTGATTAACTCCAATGTAATAATTGTTTTACCTAGATTAAAATTGGTACCAGATAACAAAATAACGTGGATAGACAAAAAGACACTCTTCGAAGAACAACCACGACAGTGTGAATGACATTAGGTCTACACATACAGCAGCATCATATCGCTCAAACCAAAATGGAGAGCACTAGTTTCTGCTCTATACATTCTATTCTGCGCTGAAGGAACATATACAAATAGAGATGTTGATTCAGAAGTTATGTCGAAGAAAAAAACTGAACAGCACGTGGCTATCAGCTTAATCATTTACTACCGTTTCTCATCCTGGCTGCCATAAGTAGACTGGGATGATACACATTATAACTCATAATGATGATGTTTTGCTTGAAGTTTTGAATTGTAATAGGTAGAGCTAGTGATATTGGAGTCTTATGTAAGGAGATAGCTATAAGAATTGATCCTGTTCTTCTACGGGGTTTTGTTGTCAATAATTGATACCGAACCGCGTCATTTGATAAACATTTAGCTATTGGTAACAACATATACTTCGCGACTACGTAGTGGTAACAATATCAACTTCGTGACTACGTATTGGTAACAATATCAACTTCGTGACTACGTATTGGTAACAATATCAACTTCGTAACTACGTATTGGTAACAACACTGACTACGTATTGGTAACAAAGTATACTTCGTGACTACGTATTGGTAACAAAGTATACTTCGTGACTACATATTGGCAACATTATCAACTTCGTGACTACGTATTGGCAACAATATTAACTTCGTGACTACGTATTGGTAACAACGTATACTTCGTGACTACGTATTGGCAACAATATCAACTTCGTGACTACGTATTAGAACAGGACTATGGCTAATACTTCCCATGATTCCTTAATAGTTTTGGTTAAGTCAAATGTACTTCTTATGGTGATATACACTACTTTCTACCGCGAACATTAGTCCAGTTTTATTATATCAGAGCATTACAACCATATAAAAATATTGAAGGTCATCGTTCTGATAATCCAGCCACCACGACCTCCGTACTTATTCCTTGATGGTGACTTTGATGACTGTTTCTGTAGCAAGAAACATTAAAACCTTATTTACTTACAATGAATATTGCAATCGATGTGTCTGATTGGTTTACGAAGAGTGGTCTAGAACCATTTGACATCATTGATTGTGTAAGAGCTAACAATGATGCACTTTAATTCATTCACTGAATTATTTCGCCCCATGGCAATGTATCTCAGTATCAAATTGCCTCCCCGTAATATAGCTGTCCTTTTTTCCGAACTTAGTTTTATTTATGTGGTTACATCCCTTACTAGGCGCGAACAAGGAAGCGACCGATAGCCACCGGTATAAGTGGTAGCTCTGCAACTGGGCAGGGCGGGGCACCCATTTGTCCCGACATAAAATATTGTCAAAGGGAGCGGATACAAATGGATATCCCCCATATGGATGTGGAAAGCAACGGGAAACTACCACATTATTCTTCCAAGATGAAAGTCATGGCGACACACAGAAGTAGGCCTACAGTTAGTGTTAATATAGCAACATGGAACGTCAGATCGTTAGCGCAGTGTGGTAAATTAGACAACATCAAGCAAGAAATGGAAAGAATGAACATAAATATCCTAGGAATGAGCGAAATGAGGTGGACTGGGGCAGGAGAGATACAGTCAGATAAATTTAAAGTCATATATTCAGGAGGACAAAAACACGAGAGGGGGGTAGGAGTATTATTAGACACAGAAACAGGAAAAACGGTGAATGGCTTTATGGCAATATCAGATAGGGTAATATTAGTTAAACTCACAGGAAAACCGTTGGATATCAACATTGTGCAGGTATATGCACCTACATCAAGCAGTTCAGAGGAGGACATCGAAATTTTTTATGAAGATCTAGAAATAGCAATGAAACAGTGTAAAAATCAGGAAGTGACTATAGTAATGGGGGACTTTAACGCAAAAGTAGGTGAAACAGAAATAAAAGATGTGACAGGAAGATTTGGTTTAGGAACTAGGAATGAAAGAGGTGATTTATTGATAGAGTGGGCACAGGCACATAATTTAATAATAGGGAATACATGGTTCAAGCAACATCCAAGAAGACTGTGTACATGGATTAGCCCAGGTGATAATACTCGGAACCAAATTGATTACATTTTAGTCTCTAAAAGACATAGAAACAGCATTAGATCTATGAAAACAAGGCCAGGTGCTGACTGCAACAGTGATCATATACTACTGGTAGCGAAATTGTGTATAAGATTAAAGAAGATCAAGAGAGCACCAAGGAATATGAAATTAGATTTAGCTTTATTGAAATCAGATGCTGACATTAAAGAAAGATACAACATAATTGTACAAAATAGATACAATGCCATTGCAAAGATTCAGAGTATTGAAGATCAATGGAACATGCTAAAACAGTCGATAAACCAAACATCTAAAGAGATAATACCAAAAGTAAAACATACATCAAAGCAAAAATGGATGACAGAAGAAATATTAGAATTGATGAGCACCAGAAGGAAAAATAAACACAAGATAGCGGAATATCAGAAAATACATAAGGAGATACGAGAGAAATGCAAAATAGCAAAAGAAAGCTGGCTGAACAAGAAATGCACAGAAATAGAATTGCATTACAACCAAGATACAACATTACTATATAAGAAAATTGAGATGATAACAGGAAAGAGAACGCAAACAGTTACAGGGTGTCTAAAATCTAAGACAGGGCAGGTATTAATGGGAATAGATCACATAGTACAGAGATGGTCAGAATATATCAAAGAACTTTATGAGGACAATAGACCAGAAATAAACATACAAGATAACGGCGAGGGTCCATCAATACTCACAGCAGAAGTAAGGGAGGCACTAAGACACATGAAATATGGCAAAGCCCCAGGTCCAGACAATATCACATTAGAAGAATTAGCAGCTTTAGATAACTTTGGAGTTGAAATAATCACAAAATTGCTGAATGACATATATAACAGCGGAAACATACCCGATGACTTAATGAGATCCATATTCATAGCATTACCTAAGAAACCAGGGACCACTGAATGTGAAGAACACCGTACAATCAGTCTCATGAGCCAAATAACCAAAATACTGCTCAGAATCATCATGAAGAGAGTGAGAAACAAAATAAAACCAGAAATAAGTCCAGAACAATGTGGATTTGTAGAAGGCAAAGGCACCAACAATGCGATTTATATATTGAGAACACTAATAGAGAGGTCTATAGAGGTAAAAACAGATCTGTACCTCTGTTTTATAGACTACACTAAAGCTTTTGACAAAGTTAAACATAGCGAAATTATACACATGCTAGAGAATCTGAACATTGACAGCAAGGATTTAAGAATAATCAAGAACATGTACTGGCAACAAACAGCAGCAATAAGAGTAGGAAAGCAATTTGGCCCTTTTCAACAAATAAAACAAGGAGTCAGACAGGGATGCGTGCTCTCACCAGACCTGTTCTCTCTATACAGTGAAAACATAATGCGTGCAATAGTAGATATCCCAGGAATATCAGTGGGAGGACATAACATAAATAATTTGAGATATGCGGATGACACTGTTCTGATTGCAAAAAGTGAGGAAGACCTTCAAAAATTAATTAAAGTAGTAGTCACAGAAAGCAAAGAGAAAGGCATCTTCCTAAATATCAAGAAAACAGAAGTAATGGTTATTTCAAAGAAAGAAAATAACACACCTTGCAAGATCATAGTGAATGATATAGTATTAAAACAGGTCCACCAATTCAAATATCTAGGTACAATTATAACAGCAGATGGAAGAAGTTCAACAGAAATAAGATGCAGAATAGGACAGGCAAAAACAACATTCAGAAAAATGAAAAATATACTGTGTAATATGACCTTGTCATTAGAGGTGAGAAAGAGAGTTCTGCAGTGCTATATAACCCCTATACTAACATATGGGTGCGAGTCTTGGACAATAAACAAACTGGAAAGTGGGAGATTGGAGGCAACGGAGATGTGGTTCTACAGAAGAATGCTGAGAATACCATGGACTGCCAGAAAAACTAATGTAGAGGTGTTAAAAGAGTTAAATGCGAAACGGACCTTAATCAACAATATAAGAAAAAGGCAATCTTCTTTTTTTGGCCACTTCATGAGACAGGCAGGTTTAGAGAACATAATTACAACAGGCAAGATTGAAGGCACCAGAGACAGAGGGCGACAACGTGAGAAAATATTAGACAGTTTGACAACCTTGCACGGCAAAGAAACAACAACGACTTTGATACATAATACTGTGGACAGAGAGCTGTGGAGAGCCATGACCGCCTACGCCACCCGGCATGGCACCTGATGATGATGATGACATCCCTTACACTATAATACGATGTCCAAATGGTTTTGTCTGATAAGATGTTTGGATTTCTAGGACTACGAGAAACGGAGTACCGTTGTGTTCTTATCGGCAATATTGTTAGTTGGTGCGAAGAACGGGAAGGAGGGTATGGGTTTCTTGGGAGCTTTATTTTATATATAGAATGAAAGTCTCGGCAATGTGTAATGCTTTGAGAAGAAAACTCCTTCTCGGAGAGAAGAGAAGAGAGTGTTGAAAACGGAATTGTAGACTTGTATATTGGTTATGATACTTTTGTTTAGAAATGAAGATATACAAGTAGAAGAGCAATTTGATTCCACAAACATGCAAGAAGTGTGTCAGTGTTTGTGATATAATGTGGCAACAAGGATAAAATATGTTTAGCATCCTTTTTTTATTACTCACAATTCATTAAGTAGACCTGAACATAACTTCATATTCTTATTTAACGAGTCCCACTTTATTAAGCGCACCAGAACATAAGGTATAACATCATATCCTTATTTGACAACTCCCACTTCATAAAGTACACGAGAACATAACTTAAAACATCCTTATTTGACAACCCCTGCTTCACTAAGTACAGATGAATATAATGTATCATAGCTACAAATAAGTGATAACACAAATACAGTTTCTCCTGCCGTAAGTTATATTGTATGTCGTACATATGCTAAATGGCTGAAGTCACAAAGAGAAATCTTAGTTGCTTAATAGAAGACAAGAGAAAACAGATTTCGAGCAATAAATTTACTGTCAATCTGACTGAAATGAGAACCCAATACGTAAGTATTTACAGATAACAGAGAGAGTGAGAGAGGTAGTGTCTGTGTAAGAGCGAGCGAAAAAAAAAGAAAATGAGATAGAAGGAGTGAAAGAGAGGAAATGTGAGAGATTAGGATAGAAAGTGATGAGGTGAGAAAGTAGTCAAGCAAAATGAATTAAACAGGTTACTAAAACACTTACCTTGCCTATTAATAAAATATATAAAAAAGTATATATGAAAAAAACATACAATAAAACTAAACAGGACCATTCTCCACATATCGGCTCAAATTGAACCTTTTTCAAGAGACAAACAACAGAAAACAACACAATAAAAACCAAATTAGATGACTTTAGATTTCATCAAGCCCCGTCTCCATAACGCAGGGATGGCAACGCATCTATTAAAAGAGAAAATGCGTGCATTCATTATAAACAAACTGGAAAGTGGGAAATTAGAGGCACTATAGATGTAGGTGGAATGTTTATAATGAGTGCAAGAATAATAAAAGAAAAAGATAAGAAAAATACATCTTTTGTCACTTTATCAGACAGGCAGGTTTTAAGAATATAGTCACAACAGGCAAGACTGAAGGGAACAGAGATAGATGGGGACGTGAGAAAATATTAGTTTGACAACCTAGCAAGGCATGGAAACAACGATCCTGATAACAATACTGCGAACAGAGAACCATGGTCACCTACGCCAACCAGAATGGCATATGATAACGATAGATGAGTAATGATGAGGTTGTGTGGTGGTGGGGTGAGTGGGTTTGGGGAAGGAAGGATACAAGAAGAATCATCATTTGAAAACGCATGGAATGAATGTGAAACCAAATATAGACATAAACATATATATAAAACCAAACCTAAACATACATAGAAATGTATACACACACCAAGAGTAAAGAAATAAATATATAACAAAGTGGACACAGATGTGTGAAGGATACCCACACAAAATGCACATGCATGTACATGTATCCACACATAGAAAAGGGCTCACACCAGAATAGGTATATATATTGACACAGAATGGAGATACGTACATTAACATAAACAAGCGCTCACATAAATATATTATATATGTACAATGTACAATTGATGGACTAGGGTACAAAATAATCACATATTGACATACACAAACGAAAGAAGACAAAAAGGAAATATATAGAAGTACGGCAAACAAAAAAGTAATTACTCACGAAAGTGTACAAAGACAAATAATTACAAGAATCAGTGCAATATGGGAGTAGAGAGTATAAAGAAAACGTGGGTCAATTGTATATAATGTACCCTAGTCCATCAATTGTACATTAGAATGCCATTTTGTTATTGTTAAATCATTTACATATTTAGATTTTGATTTCCTCGTTGTTATTGAAGTTGTCTCTTCGATGGGTGCCCACACATGTATAGTTATTTGTATATGCATTTTGTTTTACATGGTTCTATGTATCCACACAATTACTTTGGGCCACACATTTGTATGTATACATATGCAGTTGTTATTATATTTATGTGAACGAACGTTTATATTTACATTAATACGAGTATATGTTTCTATGTGTGCGAATGTTCATGTTATTGTTTTTATTTATGTGAGAAAGTGTTTATGTGGATGCATGTTCATATTTATATATATATATATATATATATATATATATATATATATATATATATATATATATATATATATATATATATTATGTGAGCGCTTGCTTATGTTAATGCACGTATCTCCATTCTGTGTCACTATGTATGCCTATTCTGGTGTGAGCAATTCTTATGCGTGGATACATTTACATGCCTATGCATTTTGTGTGGGTATCCTTCACACATCTGTGTCCATTTTGTTATATATTTATTTCTTAACTCTTGGTGTGTGTATACATTTCAATGTATGTTTAGGTTTGGTTTTATATATATGTTTATGTCTATATTTGGTTTCACATTCATTCCATGCGTTTTCAAATGACGATTCTTCTTGTATCCTTCCTTCCCCAAACCCACTCACCCCACCACCACACAACCTCATCATTACTCATCTATCGTTATCATATGCCATTCTGGTTGGCGTAGGTGACCATGGTTCTCTGTTCGCAGTATTGTTATCAGGATCGTTGTTTCCATGCCTTGCTAGGTTGTCAAACTAATATTTTCTCACGTCCCCATCTGTCTCTGTTCCCTTCAGTCTTGCCTGTAGTGACTATGTTCTTAAAACCTGCCTGTCTGATAAAATGACAAAAGGGGTATTTTTCTTATCTTTTTCTTTTATTATTCTTGCACTCATTATAATCATCCCACCTACATCTATAGTGCCTCTAATTTCCCACTTTCCAGTTTGTTTATAATGAATGCACGCATTTTCTCTTTTACTAGATGCGTTGCCATCCCTGCGTTATGGAGACGGGGCTTGATGAAATCTAAAGTCATCTATTTTGTTTTTTATTGTGTTGTTTTCTGTTGTTTGTCTCTTGAAAAAGGTTCAATTTGAGCCGATACGTGGAGAATGTTCCTGTTTAGTTTTATTGTATGTTTTTTTTATATATACTTTTTTATATATTTTTTATTAACAGGCAAGGTAAGTGTTTTAGTAACCTGTTTAATTCATTTTGCTTGACTATTTGTTCATTAGGTTACTGCGGCACCATCCACTTTGTCGGACACCTTCTGACCATTTGGTTATTTATATGAGGTGAGAAAGATTGAGAGAGTCCGTGAGAGTCAGAGATAGAAGAAGTTATAGAGGAGGTAAGATTGAGAGAGCGATAGTGAGAAAGAGGGACAGAGAAAGAAAGTAATGTAAGTAATACACGCTACTCGTAGACACAAATCATGACAAATATGGAGCAGAGGAACTTACAAATTCACAAAACAATCTATGAGTTTCGCATTATGAACTTGTAGAACCACTCTGGATTAGCCAAAGGCGAAAAATATAGACCATGATATTCCAACACAGTGAACTTGGCTAAGAGCTCAGATCGTATAGAAACAAGAATTATTTTAGAAAAATACACCTCATAGAGGGAGAGACTAACAGAACATCATTTGAAGCAGTTTCCTGTAAGTGATCTTTTACTGTTTCCTTTTCGTTTAGCTTCGTTATATTTCTGTGTGAGGCAGAGAGTTCTACAGTGTTATATAACTACTATACTAACATCTGCATGCAAGTCTGGACAATAAACAAACAGGAAATTGAAAATTAGAAGCATTAGAGATGTAGTTCTACAGAAGAATGCTAAGAATACCATAGATTGTCAGGAAAACTAATGTGGAAGTGTTGAAAGATTCAAATTCGAGACAGAGCTTAGTCGACGATGTAAGAAAAAGGTCATCTTCATTTTTTGTCCACGTTATGAGACAAGGAGGTTTGGAGAACATAGTGACAACAGGTAAGATTGATAACAGAGACAGAGAGCGACAGCGTGAGAAAATATGAGACAGTTTAACAACCTGACACGGCAGGAAAGCAACAACGATTGTGATACATAATACAAGAGACAGGAAGCTGTGGTGAGTCATGATCGCCTGCGCCAGCCGGCATGGCATCTGATGATAATGATGATAATTCTGTGTATTATTCCCCCCCCTCACATATATGGTTTAATATTTCTTGACCCTAAATTCCATTCAGACAGACATTGGTACACAGCCTTCAAATATGAGACAATTCAACAAATGGTAATGTAATAACATCAATGATGTCTGACATTCATCCTCATCATCATGTGGCGTGCTTGATGACGTAGGCGATCATTTATTCCCCAATATTAATCTGCAGTACTTTGTATAAACTTCACTGCTGACACTTCACCATGGCGTGATTGTCAAAATATTCAGTTTTTTTTTTTCTTTGACGTTTTCTCTTGTTATCTCCATTTTGCCTTTTATTAAATTGTAATCCAAACCACCTACTCTTATGATACGACTAATAAATGTGAACTGTTTTTTCCTTATGTTGATAAATAACTAATTTTTAATGCTAATATCCTTTACTACATTTTCAATAGTTTTACCTATCTCCAAGATTTCTTCAGAGCCACATTCCATGACGTGTAGTTTCCTACTTGTTTGGTCGACTAATGTCCATGATTTACATTCATATAACAGAATCTTTGTAATATCGTACGCCTCTAGTACACCATTTCAGGTGTTCAATGATAAAAATATTATTACTGAATACTTCAAGTTTACTAGGCTCAAGTAGGCATAATATGTACAAGAGATATTGAAAAAGTTGTACATAAACGTTGCTACAGTAGCATTTTTCTCTAGAATGTGTTTTGTGGAAAGAAGTTATATATTTACAAAACCGAATGCAGAAATAAACTAAAATGGTCCGGCATCAATACTGCATATTTTATGTTGGAAAACTAATTAAATTTAAAACTAAATAGAAAATTATACCTTGTATAAAATATACACAAGCATTTTTATTTACATCATTTTTGGGGAGACATTTATTTTACAAATGCAATGCATGCCGAATATCATACAATCCTGTAACTTCTTGAAAGTTTCTAAGATTCACGGTAAACACCTGACTTTAAAGAGAAATTGTGAACACAAAAATGACGAAGATATTTTAGGATATTTTATCGAATTGGGTTGTTGTAAATTAAAAGAACTACAGCATGTAATATAGAGTTAATTATATCGATAAAACTATTTCATGTAATGCTCTTCATTTTAGGAACAGCTGATTGTCCATGTCCTATCATTTTTCAGTTTTCTGCAGTGTTTCGGTCCCCCCCCCCACCCTTCTCATGTTATTATGCTTCACATGTATTTTAACTGGCAGAAATGTACATTTACTTATTTACAACTAAAATATTCTAACTGTTTAAAAATAAATCTTTGTTGTTTGTTGAGAACCCCAGGGATTGCGAGCGATTAGCTCTTACTTTCTATGTGTTGTGGGGGAATTTTTCGGAGCTTTCCTTCATACCCAGGAGATTTCGCTTTTCAGCTTAGTGCAATGCCTATTGAAGGACCCTACTCCGAGAGAATTTGGAGGTGTCAGACTTCACACTTTCAGACACTTTCACACTCTATCAAACACACTCATACTCTGTCAGACACTTTCACACTCTGTCGAATACTCACGCACTATAACGCTCTCACGCTGTCAGACACTCTCATACTCTATCAGAAACTCTAACACAAAATCAGATACTCACACACTCTAACAGATACTCTCACATTCTGTCCAGACATATTATAGAGTTTTAGAGTTGTTCTTCCGCGGTCGTCCTCAGACTTTTTCCAGTTAGTAGCATGTGTCTAGAAATCGGAATAGTTTTCAGCGTGACAGCCATAACGATGTCTTTCTATACACACAACATAGCGACTCTGCATTACAAATGTATGTAAATAATATTCACTACAAAAATGGTTCTCATCCTTTCTTATATAGCGCCTTTTTGTGAGCATTGTGGTCGCCTGAGCCTAAAAATAAGAGAAAAATTGTTCTATTTCTTCACCTCTTACTTCACAGTTCATTACTATAAGACATATTAAACATTATTTCAATATTTACCTTCCTATGAGCCCCACTATATGGACATGTCAATGACACTGAATGGATTGTTGGCTCCACTAGACGGGTATGTAGTCCAACTGTATTGGTCTGTAGCCCCACTATACGGATATGTGATCCTACTGTACGGGTCTATGACCCTACAAGAAAAGTCTGCGCTCACCTCCACAATTCATTTTCTATCTCCGCGAACCCACATGAAAGTCTCCGTAGTCCCCTGCGTGGTCGCATGGCCCACGTTGAGAGCCACTGTTCTACGGTATGGACCAAAGAACCAAAATACTAATTGAGCTGTTGCGTGACAGGTCACAGTGTTCCTATGTGTACTCTCTTCCGAACTTGCACATGCATAAATGGGTGCAGGTATATAGAGAACCGTTGTATATGCTGACTTACACATATTGCGTAGTTATACTCGAACTTGGCAGGTTTACATGAACTTCGACGTCAAACATTTTTTATGGTCATGAGTTATGATATAATAAAATTGGATTCATTTACTCGTTTGACAGAGCGCGCCTCCATACAAAAGATACAACTCATAAGATAGATTTATCTCAAAAGTTAGGAAAGATATAAATGATAGAGATACGCCTCAGATTATTATGTACGGAAATTTACTGGATATACCTGGGTTGACTGTACAAATTACCAAGAATATAGTGTGCAACCAAAGACCAATATAGGGAGTGAATTATCAAAATATAGTGCTCAACTAAAGATAGATATAGAGAGTGGATTATCAAAATATGGTGCTCAACTAAAGATAGATATAGCTAATATATTATCAAAATATGGTGCGCAACCAAAGACAGATATAGCGAGTGAATGATTAAAATATGGTGCACAACCAAAGACAGATTTAGCGAGTCAATGGCCAAAAAGATGGTGCACACTCAAAGACAGATATGGCGAGTAAATGATCAAAAGAATTCAAGGGTCAGAAATTGAGGATTTAAATTGGGACAGTTAGAGGGTACTTTAATTCTCTAGCGAGAGTAATAAACGGTCAGAAAGAATAGGTAGATGTACAGAGATTAAACAGATGAACCAAAAAACGATGGGGATAGAGATATCAGGAAATTGTGATAAATTCAAACAGAAATGAGCAAGAAAGTGAAAAGTAAAGACTCGGAGATAAAATCTCATTATAAAATAAAAACTCATTTTAAGAGTATTATTCGTCTGTTTTCACAATTTTGCAGAATTGCAAATGTAATCCAAAGAGCGGAGTTCCTTTTTTTTAAATGGTTTACAGCTTCGTTGTGATTTATGTGCCTTTCTACAGACATATCCGATTTCAGTACGATATTTTAAGATTCGAAATCGTTTTTAAGATAAAAGCTCTTTATTCTTTATAGCGAGTTTTATGTTAATGTTAACTTTCTAGTAAATTATTTTAATATTATTGAGTTTCTATTTTAAACGATTAACAAAAATTATAATAAGTTCTTTACACAAGAAAATTCGTTATAAATTGTAAAAAAAAATCGTTATTAGAAGTTAACACGTAATAAATTAAGAACTCGTAATAGCATAATGCACTAGTTATAATACTTACAGAAGATCGTTGAGATAAGCATCCCAGTCACTGAAGTTACGTGGGAAACATAGGTCATTCTGTGGGAACTTGAAATATATCAGGTACTCCAAGTTAAATCAGAATCAGCAGATCATTGTCAATGATATATGTAAAGTAGTATCATGAACTTTGACTTTAATGGAGACAGAATAGAAGTACCATAACCACAGAATTAGTTATCCAATCTCGTATATACAGTTATTGTTATCCAGGTTTAGTTATTCAGCATTAGTTGTTGGTAACACATTCTATTCAGGACGTAGCGATCAACCCAGAATTATTTGGCTGTAAGAATTATCTAGGTACTATAAATACTTTCAGCAGGATGCCATTGCATCATTATTTCCAAATATATAATTACCTGTGGTGGGGGTTTGAACCAGTTACATTGGCCGTCTGTGACGAGCACTGTTCCTCTCCGTCAGAGTTAGACTCAGCCTTAGTAGATAGCTTTAAATGTGCAATATGAATTGTCCTGAATTGTTATGAATTATGAATTGTTACCCCTGTCTTATTTTTAAGTTTATAAATTATTCTTTCTTGTTTGTCCAGATATAAATCACTAGCTTGTCAGTTATGACCAACAAGAAATGTATTTAGACTTAGTTATTACGTATATATTGTGTTACTAATATATTGCTTAGTTGTCAAGTATATATTGTTACTAATATATTGCTTAGTTGTCAAGTATATATTGTTACTAATATATTGCTAAGTTGTGAAGTATATAGTTTTACTAATACATTACTTTCCTGGGCACAATGTTATAAGAACAATAAGCATAAATTGCATTTACAATGTGCTGAATTATATTGCGCAACTATGTGCTCTCTGAAATAGCCGTCCATTTGGCACCGAAAGCAAACAACCGAAGTCTGTGTTGATATCCACAAATAAGATCACTGCAAAGATATAAATTATGAAAGTTATTATATTTAAACATTTAAATCAATGAATCAATAATTCTACAGCACAGGTTCTCCACCTTCTCTGAGTCTCAACCCTATTTTAAAGAAGCATGTGTGTCAAGATCTTGACACGTTTTAAGAGAAAATGTCGTTTGATATAGTAAAATAAAACACGTTGAGAACATATTTATTGGTGAAATAATATAAATTAATATTTAATTTGCGTCATATTTTAATGTGACAATTAAAATATAAATCAGTAACAAGCAACGAAACTCGTGGCTCAGTTTTCATTAAAATCAACCTCATGACACTCTAAGAATTTTAAACTATACTATTTCTTGGTTTTAAAAAAAAGATGTTAAAAATCTACTCTCATGTGTTTGAGTCGCAATCCTTGAGATGAGAACTCGTGATCTAGAGAGAATTATATTCTCAAAAGAAATATTAGTGCTTAATGTTTCGTCTCGTGTGATTTAAAATGTTAGAGAAAGTTGGGTTTTTTTTCTGTCAAGTGTACTGATAAGCCAATGTTGTGATAGCATTGCTATGATATCGTTTAACCATCTGTTTTTTATCATTCCTCGTGCAATCATGTGTATAATTTAACTTCTAAAAAAGTTATATAAGAAGAAGTTTACGTAAGATACGCAGATTATGAATGATTCATTATGTTCACAGCAGATGTGGTGAAGCTGGATCTTCGGTTCCCATTCAATCGTGAAGTGTGTCAGGAAATATGTTGCTTTAGTTCTGATATTATTGAGAAGACTTTAATGGTATGTGATCATTAAATAAAACCTGACTTTGGAAATGTGTGTACCGAGTGAGGTTTGGTTAATCACTAGAACACGCGAAAACCGATGTTTCGACTAAAAGGATTTTATCAAGACGCATGCACAACAAAATACGACGTGCAAGAACCTGGTTGTATATTTCTATTCAAGAGTACACTTCACTGTTTAAAAGAAAAATTTTAAAATTCGAAATTGAACTATTTCTGGTCAAACGATTATCACTATTTAAAAACAAACTGCTTTTCAATTGTCATTTTTACCTGTTAGTGGTTTATTTGTGTATGTAGAGTCAATGGACCATTTGTATACAAACATACAATCACATGAAGCCTGCAAACACTGGTGGTATCAACGTTGGATTCTTCAGACAACACGGTCGATATGACTGCATTGTTGCAATACTATCACATATTCATTACTAAACAGTGAATGCTTACTTACTAACTGCAAAATAATAAATTATAATTTTTTCGTTCCTTATTGTATCATTGATCTCATTTAATTTCTCTTTCACTACAAAGGAGTAATATTTAACAAATGCATAGTTTACAATTATGGTTTAAAAGGTAACAATTGAGCACCCTTCATCGTCATTCTAATACATAACTCATTACTATTCTCGTGGATTAACTTAAAAACATCAACATAAAATTGCTACACTATCCCGAGTCCGCAGTAAATTTGTAAAAATATATTTATTACGAGTTTTTAATAACACCTTGAAGTCTTTAATAGCATCACCCAAGTCTTTAATGGCACCATCCAAGTCTTTAATAGCATCACCCAAGTCTTTAATAACACCATCCAAGTCTTTAATAAGACCATCCAAGTCTTTAATAACACCATCCAGGTTTTTAACAACACCATCCAAGTCTTTAATAGCACCATCCAAGTCTTTAATAACACCATCCAAGTCTTTAATAGCACTATCCAAGTCTTTAATAGCACTATCTAGGTCTTTAACAACACCATCCAAGTCTTTAATAACACCATCCAAGTCTTTAATAGCACTATCCAGGTCTTTAACAACACCATCCAAGTCTTTAATAGCACTATCCAAGTCTTTAATAACACTATCCAGGTCTTTAACAACACCATCCAAGTCTTTAATAGCACTATCCAAGTCTTTAATAGCACTATCCAGGTCTTTAACAACACCATCCAAGTCTTTAATAGCACTATCAGGTCTTTAACAACACCATCCAAGTCTTTAATAGCATCACCCAAGTCTTTAATAGCACTATCCAGGTCTTTAACAACACCATTCAAGTCTTATGTTGCTCTTCCCTCCCTCCCTCCCCTTCCTCCAACCTTTTCAACTGTCCCCTGCAGAATTGTCTTTGAAATGAAATAATGTGTGTTTTAAAATAGTTATCTTCTTCTTCAACGTACATTTTCAGACTCCCATTGGATCATTCTTGTAGCAGGACCATTGTTCTATTAGATTTCCAGCAAGATGTACCAGAGAATTTACATGCGTTGTGTCACCGTTTTATTTGCACCAATGGCCGACACATCCGTATTCTGCTGAATATATGTCATGAAATATCAGTTTTGATACGCTTCCCCACTGACAACATATTTTATTGTTGGCCAGCGCGAATCTGTATTAATTTATGTCTCACATTTTGGTATTTTGCTTCTGTATAAAATATACTTACCT
The DNA here is from genome assembly GCA_034231615.1 of Meghimatium bilineatum. Lineage (NCBI taxonomy): Eukaryota > Metazoa > Mollusca > Gastropoda > Stylommatophora > Philomycidae > Meghimatium > Meghimatium bilineatum. The sequence continues at coordinate 37,761,935 of CM067320.1, read as the reverse complement.
CTCAGTCTGTTCCTAAACAGTGTCACTTATTTTGACTGCCGACACAAAGTACCAGGAAGGATATGAAAAATAGCCACTAATCAGTCGCTTTAGCCAAGATAAATGACGCTGCGTAGAATCAGCGAACATGACTATTTTGTAGAAGGACTGTCACGTGAGATACACCCATCTCATTTCTAGTCGTAATATATGTGCTCGAGTTGTGAGCACACTTATAATGAACAAATCAAAAAATATATTTTTTACATCTGGTTATGTTTATTTTAGATGACAGTGTGAAATACAAATTAACATAACAGTTCTAAAGAATATTCCCACACATGTAAGACGATATTATTACATACATGTCAAATGTATGCACTGTGTAAGATTGAGAGAGAGGGCATGGGTGATACTAGTAATTTTTCTGGGTATATTGATTAATATATATATATATATATATATGTAGGCGATCAATAACGAAATGTAATAATGCATCAGCGAATAAAAGCTGAGATGAGTGTTGTCTCATCCAAGATTGTGGTTATATTTTGTTTACAACGAAAAATATTTTCAAGAAAATATTAATAATATGCAGTCTTCCTCAATAATTCCCAATTATAATGTGATATTAAGTAATATAACAAGCTCAATAATGTAAAATAATGAACTTCAATATTAGGTCATGATAACCTAAAACAGATAGTACCATACACCAATGCTTTAAATTGACAATTTGTGTTGTAATGATGATGATGCTGATGATGATGATGATGATGATGAACCAACTAACAATTCCCTTGATAATGCAAAAAATATAATTTAAATAAAGTTGTTCAGAGTACCAACAACAAGACTAGAGCGCGAAACATAACAGTGGTAAAAGGCGATTTCAATATTTATATATAAAACAGCAACCATGGAATACAAAGACATATTGTTATAAATAGTATAGGCGATATCCAAAAATGACGGAATATTAATTGGATTTGTGTGAAATGATAAACCGTGTTACAGGCATATATAATCTTTCCAAATAGGAATATATGACTACGTGGAATTCAACATGGAATTCCCTGATGGCAAAACGAAGAACCAGACAGACTACTTCTGTATTAGTAATACAATTCACACATCCGTCCTTGTTGCAGGCGTGTACCATAGTGCAAGTATTAGCAGTTCTTTGCATGACTAAACTATAGATAATATCTTAAAATGTATACCAGACAAATGAAGACTAGCCAGACGTGCAACGACTATTGACAGATAACATATAACTAGAATATAATCACAAGATTCTTGAACATTTCGAAGCTTTATCCAAAAATAAATAACAATATACATATCAGTTGAACTGACCAAATAGGAGCATTATCAAACAGGGATTAAAGCCGGCAACAAATAATAACTACACTATCTTCACAAAGGAGAATGAAAGGGGGATGGGAAGGTAAGTAATGACACCTGGGACAAACTCAAGAACTGAAATCAACAAAATTAAGCGCATGTGCAGTAAAACACCAGATACATATGAACCTTGCAAGACGATATACACAGTATTAAGTTAAGAGTGATCTCGTAGAGATAAAAAAAAAACTGTGATATAGTAGATACTAGATCACTCGACAGTTATTTAGTAAGGCATCCAACGCAAATACGTATATCAGAGACAAAATCCGTAGCATTCTCATTACAGAAGAAGAACAAGTGCAGCGATAAACAACATTTTACAAATGTGCTGAATAGACCATTGACGGCATGAATTCCAGACTGTGAGATCAAATCTAACATATTCTCTATGTCAGTGCCATCTTATGTTATGTTCCTCCAGGGCCATAGGCGACGCATAGGGTAGAAACCATAGGTTTCATTTCTGTCTTTGTGTGGCCAGTTCTTTCAGTTCTTGAGTGTTGTTTTGGTTTTTTGACATGCTTTTCTCTATTAATTATTCTTCGTAGAGTTTCTCTAGGTCTCCCTCTTCATTTTACTCCAGGTGGCACCCAATGTAGTGACTGATGGGGAATTATTAAGCTGTTTATTCTGAGTGCATGGTCGATGTAAGTCAGTCGTCTATGTCTAATGAAGGACGATATATGGATTTGTTTGCTTTCCTCTCGTATAGTAATTGTACTTACGTAAAACACAGGTTTATATAATCGTGTCACTCAAACTTACGCCACTACTTACCTTAACACTACTCTCATATAGCAGTGTTAGATTTAAAGTCGCTGCACTTAACTTCAGAATGGAACGTAGACATTTGTTTTCAAATGTGTTTAGTCTCATAACTGTGGCTTTTGTGGCTTTCCAGCTTTCGCATCCATATCATAGAATAGGGATATTGTTGGAATTAAGCAACCTGAGTTTTGTGGTGTTTCTTAGTGTGTTTGACGTACACATGTTACGTAGTTATTGAAATCACCCGCTGAAAGGGCAATACGGTGTAAAATTTCTTTGATGTGTCTCCGTCCAGTGCTAGATTGGTGCCTAAATATGTAAAATTGTTGACTTTTAATAATGGAACATTTTGAATTCTTATGTCATCGTTGGATCTTGTGAAATCTAGTATATGAGTTTTTTATTGTTGATTTTCAGACCTATCTGATTTGAGTAGTGTTGGAGATTGACAAGCGTAGATTGAGAATCGGTATGGTTTGCGCTCAAAAGTGCCAGGTCATCTGCGTGGTCAAGATCTTCGAGAACGGTATTGTTAATCCATTTTATTCCTGTCTGCCATTTTCAGTGCTCTTTATCATGACCCAATGAATAGCGACGCAAAATAGTAAATGGGGACATGATTCATCCCTGTTTAACGCCCGTAACAACTTGGAAACATTCTGACTTCTCAGAGTTTGTTTGAACACAACAATGTGAGTTGGTGTAAATGCTTTATAACTGATTATTTTAGCAGGAAAACCGTATTGTTGTAGAATATTCCATAACGTAGGCCGATGAAGACTATCAATTTTTTTTTTAAAGTCAACAAAGTTGATTATGAGCGGGGATTGAAATTCGAGTGATTCTTCAATGATAATGCGAAGAGAGAATATGTTATCTGTTTTTAGATAATATGTACCATATAATGGCAGTACAATAAGAGAGATTAATTCATATGCGAGTCAAACGAGCTGTTAGAAAACTAAAATAAATTCAAAGCAGCCATTGACGATGAAATCAGTGGTGAGATGCTGAAAGCAGTTAATATTGCAAGTCATTTATAGCTACTTCATATTCGAAATGAGAAGGGAGGGTGGGTGGGTAACCACCTGAACAATAGACAGATGGATTTGTAGTAAAATTATTTAAGAATGGTGATCTAACTGATTATAACAATTAATGAGGAATTATTCCGTTGTCTGTGTCAGGAAAAATAGCATATAGTATGATTCTAGAAATACTGTAAGACATGTAGATTTAAATAATTATTCTGGAGAGGGTACTTGCTTAAGCCGTGGAGGTACTTGCTTTGCTTAAGCCATGGAGGTACTTGCTTAACCCGTGGCTATGTACAGTAAAAGAATACAAGCAGAATTAAACTAAGCCTTCCTACGTTATGTTTTCGATTATTTCCTTCCATTTCGTTGATCGTTGGTGGGGGGGGGGGGGGAATACAGTATATACAAAGTGACCAGCTAAAATCACGAAAATACCTAAAATTATCTCATATTACGGCGTATTTTTATTCTGTTAGAAGGCATTTACCGTCGATATCCACTCTAAAACATATCTACTTATATCCAGTTGTTTACTAAAGCAATTTTTTGACTGCATGCTTTGATGTGAATGTCGTGCACACCAGGATCTGAAATAATATGCATGTTATATCATCATACTAATAATATTCATGTCATATCATCATACTAATAATATGCATGTTATACCATATTACTATTAATATTCATGCCATACACTAAAAATGATCGTACCATCATAACACTAATATATATATGTAGCGCCGGATTTAGACTTGATAAGGCCTTAAGCTATTTGAGATATATGGCCCTTTATAAGTCCATATATTATATGTCAGTGCCAAATATGATTTTTTGGGGACCCCAAGAAAGTGGGGGCCCTAAGCTATAGCGTGTTTAGCTTATAGGCAAATCCTGCACTGTATATGTATTTATATATATATATATATATATATATAAATATATATATATATATATATATATATATATATATATATATATATATATATTATATATATATGTATATATTGCTATTGACATGTCAGAAGTACAACATGAAAATTAACTTACAAAAAACATAAGTTATGAAAATCAGCAAAATAGAAAAAAATCAAGCCCCAATAGATATAACAATAGATAACACCAAAGTGAAACAGGCCGAATAAATTAAATATCTAGGCAGCATTTGTTTCTAGGCAGAAAAAATAGAAACAAGATGCCAGACAGTACACACAGTGACCTACCAAATTCCCCATTACTTCTTCATCCAATGATCGAGATGGAATATTTTTTTTAAACAGATAATATCTACAATTTTTATACCACCACTTTGCTACCAATGTCAAACATGGTCTTTAACAGCCCCACAGCAGAGGAAAATAGGTACATGTCTTCTTCTTTGTTCGTTTTCAAACGACTGCAGATTAGCAGGATGTAGTCCGGAGACGGAATGCGTTGTGTCATGGTTTACAGAATTGCTGCGATATTTCGGCCTGACACATCCGACTTCAGCATGGCTTTGGGTCACTGACCCTATATGGGATGGAGCAGCCAAATCCATCCCATAACCTCCTTAGTCGCCTTTTGCGACATGCGTGGAAAGTAAAGTGTTGCTATTCTTTGCTCCCTTTCGGGCCCCGGCAACACACGGGTGATAGGTACATGTGAAATGAAGTGTCTGCGAAAAATTGCAATAGTTACTAAACTAGATAAAATAAGACAGGAAGAAATTAGGAAAAGAGTTAGTGCAATATCATGTATTGAACATACTGAAAGACAGCGAGTAAAATGGTTCACTTACCTAATAAGAATGAACCCAAACCAAATACCAATCAGAGAATATAACATAAGGATATCCAGGCGTAAAGCCAAAGGTAGACCAAGAAAACGGTGGATAGAAAACATCAAGATAACCTTGAACAAATATAGACTAATTGCAACCACGGCGACACATCTGGCCTTGGAACGACAGCTTAAGCTCCCACTGTTACGCTTAATGGCAAATGAGAGTAAGATCAACCATTATTCACCTGAGGATAGAAAATAGACGATATATATATTTGTAGAGTTCGTTTGCAAACGTTTCTCTTGTTTGAAGAGTCTATATAGATATGGTTTGAGTAGCTGTTAAGCATATTTGGGATTGTTAGCTTTTTGTAATAATAAATATCTTTTTTTTTAATTTTTATTATTTCTTTGAATATTTTCATCTTGTCAGCATATCTCTGACATTCTTATACACGTAAATTCAAGTAGGAAGCATGAGGATAAATGAAAATAATCTTACAACTGACGGGAATTGAACCAGGTCTATTCTAGCAGTACCGAATCCCTTGCAGCACAAGTAAATATTATATCTAATAGGAAATCACTTCCATCTAATAGGAAATCTCAGCTCCATCTAAAGAATGACCCCTGTCTCACTTCCATCTGATATGAAATCTCAGTTCCATCTAAAGAATGACCCCTGTCTCACTTCCATCTAATAGGAGATACCAACTTCATCTAAAGAATGACCCCTCTCTCACTTCCATCAAATAGGAAATATCAGTTCCATGTAAGAATGACATTTGCCTCACTTCAATATAACGGTGAATCTCAACTCCATACTAACAATGGTCGCTATAATGGCCCAATTTTACGGATCATCTGTATGATAAGATCACAATTCTCAAACATGATAAGAAATTACCATTACTAAAATGATGCTATTATTATTAACTTCATCGAAAGGATGATTATTATAATCCATAAAACAAAATTTATAGATTAAATGCATGTAATGGAGAATTTATAAATTTATTACAAGGAAAAGATCGTATATGTGTTAACTTCATATAAAGGATGATATATATGTGAATCTTTCTAAAGGATGACCTCTAGCACCATGTGAAGGTCAACCACTGTTAACATGATCTTTTCGTTGTAATAAATGTATAAATCATCCATTACAAGCATTTAATATATAAATTCTAACCCCCCCCCCTTTTTTTATATGTAGTATCATCATTATCAGGTGACATGCCGCTGACATAGGCGATCATGGCTCTCCACTGCTCTCTATCTCCAACATTATGTATCAAGATCGTTGTTGTTTCCCTGCCGTGCCAGGTTGTCAAACTAATATTTTCTCACGTTGTCACCTTGTGTTTCTGGTGCTTTCAATCTTGCCTGTCCTCACTATGTTCTCGAAACCTCCCTGTTTCATGAAGTGACTAAAAAATGAAGACGTCTTTTTTTATATTATTGATTAACGTCCGTTTCGCATTTGACTCAACACCTGCCCACAGATTTTCTAGAAGTTCATGGTATTCTCAACATTCTTCTGTAGAACCACATCTTTACTGCTTCTAAGTTCCCAATTTCCCTTTTTGTTTATTGCCCAAGACTCTCATCCATATGCTAGTATAGCACTTGTATAGCACTGCAGACCTCTCTTCCTCATCTCTAATGACAATGGCATATTACACAATATATTATTCATTTTCAGAATGTGTTTTGCTGCCCTATTCTGCTTATGATTTCTGTTTAACTTCTTCCATCTGTTGCGATCGTTGTACCTAAATGTTTGAAATGGTGGACCTGTTGAAATACTGAATCATTCACTTTGATCTTGTAAGATGTGGTATTTTGATATGTAATATATACATATTTTTTATATTCAAATATGAATTATTCTCTAAATGAAGCTTAATTACAACTTTCGAATTGCACTCCTGAACAATTAAATTTCCCCCTGCGGGCGTGGGCCCATCGTTTGGAAACACTGATCTAAAGTATGATCTCCGTGTAAAAAACATTCAAAAGATATTATATGTTAATATAGTCAAAATGGTGCTCCCATTGTTACAACATCCAAAGGATAATAGCTATTTTTTTAAACTTCTGTTTACAATATCTAAAAAATGGTAAATATGTTAAAACATCCAAATGTGTTTAAACCATTCAGAAAATGATGCGTGTAATTAAATACTTCCGAATGGCGATGTCTATGTTAGAAATATTTAAAGGATGATATCTATGTTTAAAACATTCAAATGATGATGACTATTTTAACTACGTCTAAAGCAGTGGTTTTCGGTATGGGCCATATGATTCCCTGAGGTCACAGACACTAAAGAGGTACCGAGGCACATATAGAAAGTGGGATACCTTAGACCCTTCTAGAAGGGAGGACACATAAATAACTATTTTAATGATAAATAACATTATATATATATATATATATATATATATATTATATATATATATAATGTTATTTATATAACATAATAAATTTTGTTAGATAAAGTTTCAAATATAACCATCGATATAAAGTGTACGAGTTACATCCTCATTAGTAGAAGCACGTGCTCATCTATATATATATATATGAGTGTATCGATACATTTGAAAAGCCTTGTTCATCTGTAAAGGAGGTCAACAACCTTTTTATGAATGAAAGCAAAAGAATCACCAAAGAGAGCAAATGAAACAATTAGATTGAAAATCACTGATCTAAAAATTATATCTGTTACCTCCAAATCAAGAATGATCTGTGTTTACCTCCAACTAACGGATGATCTTTAACTAGGTCTAAAGCATGATCTCTGTGTTTACCTCCAACTAACGGATGATCTCTAACTGCGTCTAAAGTATGATCTCTGTTTTTAACTTTGCTACTTGTTTCGCCCTTGAGCTGTAAGAAAACTCAGAATTTATCGGAAAAAATGATATCTCTGCCTCTAACACTCCTTGTTGACGACATTTCACAAACGCAATCTACTGTTATTAGCACCATATTACCTATATAAATATAACATTTACTAACATCACAGACTTGCGATATCACTTCATATTTTCTATTACTTGATCATACGTTTATATCTGTAATCACTTGGTAATTATATTATGATCGCTGTTTATTTTATGTTAATAGAGAAGCAACATTATCCGTTTGCTTGGTGGTAATTTATTATATAATTTATGTTATATTTATTTATGATGTTGTCAACAGCAGGAAAACTGTCTATACTTTCACGGAAGATCTGGTAATCATTTCCATAAATGATGATGGGTCGACATATAGGTGTCGTGGTGGTCTAAGTAGTGTTCCAATTAACTGAAAATCGAACCTTCCAGACCAGGAAACAATTGCATAAACCCAGAGCATTGCAGCACCATCAACTGTCGAGCATATGGCGAAATGCAGATACTTTCATGCGCAAGGAGCTGAGATTGACAAACACGTTCATAATAGTAATTGTAAGACGTGCACAGAATTGTAATTGCTAGTTAATTAAAACAATTGCACGAGGTCTGTTGAAGATTTATACGCCACTTGGATCAAACGTATAAACAGAAATATATAAAAGAACAGAAACATCTTTATGCTAATATTTTAGCTGCACGTATTAGAAACTCCAGTCTTCGCAAGAATATTTTCTATCACATAAGAACATTCCCATATTTTTTTTTTTACATAAAGTTCAAATATAATATAACCATCGTTATAAATGTACGAGTTACATCCTCATCAGTAGAAGCCAGTGCTCCACCGAGTTAATCATACGAAAATCGGTTTTCAGTCTTGGTCACGTACAGCAACACCGTTTATCAGAATTATATATAACATCTGTTCACACTCAAATGATTGAGGTAATACTATCACTTTTAGTTCCCTCTGTTCCTGTGTTTGAAATAATATTCTTTTTTTTCAACCAATAGTAATTTATATTTTGATCTTTCTTGCACAAAGTATTTCAGTGTGCAGAACTCAGTCAGAGCAGCACGTGTAGAAGTTGCCATCGTATTTGAGTTGTTTTTTTCACAGATATTTTATTTGTAGAAATAATATAATAATATTTCCTATTTTAAATGCGTGCCAAAAAAATGACTTCCAATATAGTCCGTAGAATATTCTTTGAAGTATGTGATATAAACACGAGAATTTCGAGTGCATCACCGGTCTATGATTTAGTATATATTTGATATAACACATATGATAAAGTATTGTTGTCACTGATTGCTAATAGAACTAATAATTACCAAACATACCCAAATGTAAAGAATGTAGTTGAGAAATACAAAAAACAAAAAGAACAATGACTTTTTCCACGTTACGATCCAATAGGGACATTTTATGAAGAAACAACGACTAACTAGAAATAAACTACTCAATACTATCAATACAATGAGATGGTCTTACACCTATCTCATTGGATTTGAACGGAAATAGAGTAATTATGATTATCTACAAGCAATAGTGGTGCTCGTTTGAACATTACGTATTATCGATATACAAATATAAACGAGGTAAGTGGAATGCTATCAGAAAAATGAGTCTGAATGTCAAACCTGATAAAGTGAATGACTCAAGTCAATAATGCTAACTGTACACACAGACATATACAGATATACAAATAGTGCACATCACACACACAAATTTATGGAGTTGTTGGCTACCATATAAACAACGTCGAAAATTAGACGGAAGAGGAGGTCAGTAGCGGACAAGAGGAATGGGGGCTGGGTTAAATAATAATTGAATTATACAATACTGTTGATATATATATATATATATATTAATGTAAAATATGAAGATATATACATGCATTAACATAAAACTTGCATTAAAATATTGATATATACATGTTAAAATATGTGATCTATCTATCTATATGCTAAATTTTTGTTTGTCTTTAAGGTCAGGGGTAGAAGAGTTTCTGGACATAGCCCTCGTGTGTGCCTGAGAATGTTGTGGTATTTGTCGCCTCTTTTATTTCGGTGGTCCATCGTTTCGTGGTAGACCTCAATGTTTGTCTTCACTGTATCTGTGTAGCATAGCTTGATGTGGTACGCTGTCTGATGGTAGGCTGTTGATGTGTGCAGACCATTTGATCTGTTGTCTCTTAATATATTCCAATATTGGGGTGGCGCCTGTTTTTTTTGGTCTAATGTCCTCATTCCTCACTGTCTCTTAGCGATATTACTAGGATTCTGCGTAAGCATGCCATTTCAGCTGTCCCAATTTTACGTTTTCGTATATGTGATCTGACGTATAAGTACATAGAAAAATAAAATGCATACAAATGCTCATACCAATACATATACAAGTGAGCGCTTGCCTGTGTTTTGTTAGAACATGAAACAATAAACAATATATGTACAAATATGTAAATGAAGAAACACATTTATTAAAATGCGTACTACTGTGCATGAATACCTACGAGTAGGTGAATATATAAGAATGCAAATATAATATTATATATATATATAATATATATATATATTTACACACACACACACACATAAATACAAACATAATAACATAAAAAACAAAATTAAGATTACACAGATAAATGCGTATCCATGAACTTGTTCAGGTACAGAGATTTGCATTAACAAGTAAAACACAAGAGTTGCGGATATTAGGAAGAAGGAAGTTGAGTCGAAATGAGATATGGAACAACGTTAAACAAATCGGTGATTGATGTTCAGAACATACGGTTGGAATACAGCAAGACAGGAAATTAATCGATATTACAGATACAAACTTCCACAGTCACAAGAGTAGCAAAGCAAAAAACCAGTCACTGAAACGTCAGCACTGACACGATGCACGCCATCTTCACTTTCTCAACTACACAATCCAATGCTGGCCACACAACCAGGATATCCTCTGACAGTTTGGTTGTTACGTATCTATCACATAGTACAATTAGATCTCATTATATATTTTCATTTCCTGATATCTCTCACCAGCTTAAACATTCTATTAAAAGCGACTGCGAACCTCAACTCCAGGACTACATTTATTTTCTTTCCTTTTTCAATAATTTTTGTTTTCGAAATGACCTATTCGGTTACCAATTTGCACGAACGCCTATGGTGTAGCCAACTATAATTGCTGTCAAGACTTCATGATATTGCAATATTTGTACAAGAAAATAATCTATACAATATTTATGGGATAACAAATATATTTATTAAAACATCCTGCCAAAGTTACCAATTAATTTTGTATTATTATTTCTTGCTATTTATTTACCTTTTTTGTTCCATTTCTGCATAACGTTTTCCTTTTTTATTGCATGTGCATCCAAGCAGCTGAGAATTTATTTCACTTAACTAGTTAGCAAGTAGGGTGGTTTATGTTCAATTTGTTTTTTAATCGAAAAAGAAGTTTCTTTATTACATTATTAACGTGTATCGCAGAACTGGCTATTTTGTGTGTTAATGTATTGCGAGTTGGTGTTTTGGTGTATTAGTATAATTTGTACTTTCAATGTGTATTGGTTAAATGGTGTTTTGGTGTGTTTGTATTTTTTTTATTGGAGTGTTAGTATATTTGTGAATTTAGTGTTGTTATTTATTGATGCATTTTGTGTTTTAGTTTATATGTGTTTTGGTGTTTAGAGAGCAAGGTGATAGGATATTTCAGCGACCAGCGGCGGTGACGTAATATGGCGCACGTCGATTTACTTCTGAACTACAGAATCAGAAATACTGCCTACTAACCATTGAGCGGCGGATGTCACATAATTTAATGTTGCAACAGGAAAAATTAAACATCACACTGCTTCTAGACAGTAGTTGGTGGCATCACAGTACTTGTTGTTGATGAGTTTTGGT